>LUCM01000141.1:16709-41700 GCA_008360955.1 Fasciolopsis buskii
AGTAGTAGATTTGGATCTGACTTATCCTTTACTCCGGCCAAAGACCAATAAATCCGCCGTGATATCGCACCAGTTACGTCAGTCGATAATCTGAGCCAAAAACCGCATGAATATGGATGGACCAAATTAGGCCGCGGAAGAATTGATCAGTGAGCGTTAAGCATGGAAGACCAATTTAAGCTATTTGATTTCGACTAACTAACGAACTTTGTGTCTGCTCAAGTTGGCTTTCCTCATTAGTGTTGATGGGGAAAGACAGAATCGATTAAAGATTTACGGACGAGGTAGAGCAGACGTCTTATTCCCCTGTACGTGTTTCAGGACACTGCACGTTCGTAAAGTTTCCTTACTAACTGTAAATCGTAGGGGACAAAAATGAAACACGTGAAACCCACGTATTTGATAATGAATGCGTTTTCGACGAGCGGTTCGGTTAGAACGTTCGTCGGTTTTGCCTCAGCATTTCTACCCCTAGAACTAACAATGTATTCGTGCTAAATGCGAATGATCGTGTATGTGAGTGTGTTGTATTCAGATTTGTACTCTCGGAATAAATGCAGTAGATTATTCGTACATGAAACAACAGTTAGTAGCATTCTGCCCCACGACAACTGGCGAACAATTAACAGCAATAATCTGGGTGAACTCATTCAAGTCTCGGAAGTGAACAGACTGGAGAACCGGTGGAATGGAACAACCACGACAAAAACGAAGATATCACGGGGCCATTAAGACTCACGGTCAACCTATGTGTCCGCCGGATCAGTCTCCGACCGCCAGAGCGCGTAATTTCGCCGTCGATTTGACACAAATATCGATAATACAATAGAAAGCTATTTTTGGGTTCGAGCAATCGTTAGATTTTTGAAAAGTTAAGTATGAGACTTCCGGAGATTGAATGTCAAAAATGAGATGACCATTCACGGTTGTCATCAACTATGCATCCGGCTTGTGTTAGGTATAGATTATGACGAGTTGCCCTTGAAAAACGGATTACAACAACAACTTGGCCGGGTGGAGTTCTATAAATAATCGCTTTCAAATTAATTAACTCAGTATTTGACATGAACTGAAATACGTTCATTCCGACCGGCCGGATAGGTCTGTGTCAGAGAAGAATAATTAGCCTAAAATTCAACCCGTGTGCGCACTTCCAGTGGATTCCAATTTTTGGTCGAATCCTGATATGTGAGACGATTTTGAAACCTTGCCAGTTAGTCCGGCTGAAGAGAAGAGAAAATGTCTTCAGAATTACTTTCGCCATCGAGTAGAATATCAAACTAACAGCTACGTGGCCTGCTCGGCAAATGGTCCTAGCACTGGTGAGGTCCGTTTGGTCGGGTGATCAAATGTTTATCCAGCTCGGGACATGGACCGGGCACTGGACTGCATGACATTCATACATCTACCAGTGAATATTTTCCTCATTTTGGTCTTTCGCTTTTTCCCATTTCTTTTTGTATTTTCAACAAGGTTCCCTAATTTCTGTCTATTCTTATTACTGACCAACAGATCTCAGCGGTACCGGAATGGTATCGAGCCAGTCCTTTGATTTTTGCCTTGCCAGACAAGACGCGGTTAAGCCTGATCGATTTCCCATTGCATCTTCCACTGGAACTGCTTGGTGTGGAGACGTGTCTGAAAGTGCTTACAGCAATAATGTTGGAACAGAAAGTGAGTTCCAGTTGTTTAAGCAATATAGTCTTATTTTTACCTTTGTTACCGTCACCTATGCGATAATGGATAAACCTCTTGGATGTCATTGAAGACTGTTTACCACGCATTGTCGTCCATGGAAAGTTCCTCAGGCACTCCCAGGACCGGTGAAAATTCTTGCTAACTCATGTTTGCCTATTAAGCTAACTTCAACTTTGACCGGAGAGCTGGCAGTTGGCTTCCTTTAGAAAGTTTTGTTTGCAGCTGAAAAATAACACGATTCATTCCCTTCAGACGGAGCCTCTGAAGACACGGAAATAATCCTTCAACACTCATACCGTGGTGGTGAAATGCAGGTGTTAAAACTTGGTCATGACGCCGTATTGTAGCTACATATCACCGGCAGCGGTGGTCGAAGCGTCCCGGTAATGTCTACTCTTCCGCTGCTGATGTTCAGATTTTACAAGGATATACAAGAAACGGAGGGATGAAATTTAGATAGATGAACGATTTGTGGGTAAGCTTATTCGATATATATATATATATATATATAACGCTAACATGTATGAAGGCTTCGCGCCACCGAAACCATAGTAAAGGAGGAAAACAATGAACAAGGAAGAGTAGAGAGAAATAAATACTGTGTCGAGTTCACCTCACATTTCCTAGCTTTTCCCTTCTCTACTTCCCGTCATCTGCTGCCCATCAGCACCAGCGGTTACTTTTGGCGGACTTGATATTACTAGATTCCTCAAACCGAAGCAAAGATGACTTAGGGCTCCCTACCTCGATCCTTTGACAAGTAGGACAATTTGAGTGCTTGCTCGTTGTCTGGAAAGATCGGGCTACATCCATGCTGTGTACTGGCCCACGGCCCACGGCCGTGTCAGACAAACCGCGATCCAGTACACAGCATGGATGTAGCCCGATCCTGCCAGACAACGAGCAAGCACAGAACGTAAGACCAGACTGAGACCACGTTATCCCATTGGCTACCAAATACCAGCTGATATAGTGGAGTGATGCGAAAGCAAGAGTGCAGATATACAAATTGAGAAAGCCATATTGCTGAGTTGAACTAACCACTCAGAACTAGTGCTTCGGACTCGGCAAGGAAAATACTCAAGCCAAATCCGGTGGAGTGCACTGAACAAGTTAGACCAATCAAAAAGCAACCTGGAAAACTGATGAAATAATGACAAATATACAAGCAAAGTAAACTATAAATAAGTACCGGTTGACTGTGGTTGTTGTCGCTGGAGCCGGTGGGGAAGAGCGATAGCAGTCTAGAGCTAGGAATAACTGACTGCAGAACGGACTCCGGAACAGGGATTACCCGTTACATGGCAAATCTAAACTTGCTCTAAAGTTTACACTTGTTCGAAGTTCAAGCCATGTGTAATTTGTTTGATTTCGAAAAGATCTCTCAGACTGTCCTTTGACCGGATAGGAAAACATAGATTGACACGTGGCCTGTACTCCTGATTTCGTCATCGAATGGCTACATTCCTTTACAAGGCACAAAAGCCGGGGAACATTTCTGCCGGGGTGCATGTGAAACTAGGCTTTTTGGGTTGGTGTACAAACCTGGACGATATTATAAAACAAAGATATAAAAAAAAAATCCTGGCCTTTGTATTGTGCAGGTTGATTCTGAGCTGTGAATTCGGTATGTGACCTACGCACTGAACGTACTCAACAACCTTTGAGAGATGATGGATATCGCGCTTGTTAAACGAAGTTGGTCTAGATGTTATTCCGGGAAGGACGAAGCGAAGAGTTTTCCCACTGAATTGTTCTCGTTTACATCGCTCACGTTGACTGCTTCACTTATTTTTAGCAAATTTCTACGCTTTGTATTTGCCGAGTTTTGATTAGCAAGTTGAGAACGTTTTGTTACTGCATCATACAAGTCCCTAAAATTGAAACGTGTCGGAACCAAAATTAGCAAATCTCGGCGACGCGGATATCCCAAATTCGCAGGAATTAGACTAATTTGACTAGTACATTTAGATATATGCAGAAATATTTCTGTCCTCGTCCTGACAAAACCGCCAATGACGAATAACAACCCGACACCTAGTACGTATATCGGCCTACCAGCCACAAGTGCAAAGTGAAATGGTCCTTCTTGTGTCATCCTTAATTTCCTGGTTACCGACATCCAACAAAAGACCATATTGCCGACAGTCACTTTCAATATCCATAGACATATTCTAAACCCTCTCGCACCATATGCCAGCGAAATTTGTCAACTAGCAAAAACGTTCACTTTTTGGCCGGGCGTTCTCTTTGTAGAAGATAAAACCCCGGTGGCGTTTGAAAAAAGGAAAAAAGTAATCCAATGATTGTGAATATTAGGAAGGCATTACATCACACGACAGGAACTTTTCATCGTCCTATGGTTCTCTGGACATGAAAACAGTTCGTATTGTGCTGGGTTGCAGCTGATGATTGAACAGAAGGCATTTTTTGTTTGACCCCACGAAAACGATATTGTAGCATCCACCAATTCACATATCGACCCGATAAGATTTTCTGTCTCGAATTTTGTACTAAGACGCTTAAACATGCTTATCGAAAGATTAACTAGAAACGTCCCTGACTGTCCCCGTGACAAGGTGTTCGCTCGAGATCGTGTGGGAGGATAGACCTAACGGGTATGCTCAACTTTCTAAGCAGAACAGCCAATCTAAACAAAACTTGGTTGCCCCAACTCTCAAGGATGTGATACGTTTGCCGGGTATTATATTCCATTGTTGATCATATTACTGATTATCGTTCTTCGTTCAAAACAGTAAAAGGACTTCGCAGACGTTTGTGATGGGCTGGGTTGTGTACGAAGGTCACTGAGGCTGTGAATGCATGTTGGTCATAAGGTTTACCTGCGTGTAAGCTTGACGGTGGCCACAACTTATGCACACGCACAGGGACACGCGCGCACACCGATCACTTCGTTTTCAGGTGTTGAAACCGAGACCCTGAATCTCGCCCGCCCGTATTCCACTCCGGGGTGGATCATGGACTTTCAGTTGCGAGTTACTTTTCAATAAACTCGTTTGCATGGCATGCCTATGGTGATGGTCAGATGGTCAAAAGAAATAGCTATTTTCATCTTATCTGTCCTTCACACACGCACACGCACACGCGCACATGCACATGCACATACACACACACACACACCACAGTATGGCATACCACATCACATCACATTTTTACTCAGTAAGGTGATTAATTTTCGATCTCCTTTACAAGTAACCTAACTGAATTAAGTGGATTGAAATTGTGAACTAATGGTAGCCCTTATCTGATTTCGCCATCATGAATGAGGTGAGGTTGAAACAATCTTGCTACCGGCTTACGGAAAGTTTGGTGGTGTTGGAGTAGGTACTAAAGCGTTGCTAAAGTAACTCAACTGATCCACGCAAACCGTTCATCGGTCTTTCGGATGTCCATTGGAAATGTAATAAAAAAAGTACCGAGAAACAAAAAGGATTTTGAATGACTAATGTTTCGTTTGCATGATTGAAAAATTAGCACGGAATAGAACTTGTGTCAGCGGATTTCCAGATCACGACACCTGGGAATAGGAAATATATTTTTTCAAGCCCTAAGGGATCGTAAAATTGACCTAATCACGTAAATGTAAGAGAAACGTTGGACGGAAAATGTTATTTATCCCTTTTCTGAGTCCGTTTACCGATAGTGACCGAAATCTTCCCTTGAGATTTCAGCACAATGATCGGCCACACACACACACACACACACACAACACAGACACGTGTCTGTGACTACGTAGGTGAAGCGTATCTCTTAAGATGAATCGGTAAGAGGGAAGAAAAATAACAAATTTCTTAAATGGTCTGAAAGAGATGTTACTCTGTAACATGGGTGGTAGGGGTCATTTTGAGTAAAATGGAACGAGCAAAAACCAAATAGTACGGCTAAATCTCATCATCACTTGGCTTCATGTTCGTGATGCCTGCTGGCCGTTGAGACTATTTGAAGGGTATACAATTCGTGCGAGTGTGATACTACCAGTACAATTATATAAAAATCCTAAGAACTGTAAGTTTGTGCCAACAACCTCAAAATAGACTTACCCTTAGCCAGAAAATATGCCTGTAAAAGCACAGTGTCCACAAACTAATTCGGTGACCAGTGATGGTCATTTGGTCAGTGTAACGATGTCCCAACCTCAGGGTCGCGAGTTCGAATCCCCCATCGTCTGTCAACTTCTCCATCTGGCAGCCTTCCATTGACCGCAACCGCCTTCCTAGAAACCATGTACACTATGATTGCATTAACAAAGATAAGAACGATAAAAAGATGCATTTAAGCGCCAGATTTGGGCAAGCAGTACTTACCTGTCAAGAGAGATAATTCTACATCTCACTCACTTATTAAAACCACAATCTCGACTGCAATTGAGCTATGTATCTGGGATTTAGCATCAGTTGTGTGCTTATATGCATGTGTGTGCGTGTATTCGGTAGACACAATCGTGTCCACATTGGCAAACAACCATTGTCTACAATCTCAAGCAACTAAACGACCAAGTGCATCACTTCTGGCGTTGCCTCCTGAACCCTTTGGATGCTTCTTTTCTAACGTTTTAGAACTGTTTTCGATTCACCGTTGACTAGGATCGAATAAAGTGTGGTGGACACGTGGATGGATCGATTGGACCTGCAGAGCATGCAGGGTTGCAACATGTGCAAATTAGACACAACGACCAGCGGGTTTGAATGAATGGATAAACACACAAATCCTCTGGACTGGTATCACAAACAAATAAGGATCCAAAAAAAGCATGATACATTCGGCATAGGTTATCAAAATACACGGAAAAGTCTTACAAACGAATCTTAACTACTCAATCTCAGTTCACAAAATGCACTTTTCCCGGGTATCTCGTGGAGGATACTACATTTGTTTTTTACTCATCTGATAGCCTCAGACTGCATTTTTTTAATCAATCATAGCCTGGATTGAAATAGCCCAGAGATCTCCGATAATATTACATCTTTGTGACCAAATTCATATCATCCTTCGAAATCAAGTGATCAGGTCACCCAGTTCATATTTGATGAGCCCGTTTTCCTATATGAATCGTCCAAAATAGTCCATTCATGCTACTCTTAGCTGGAACTGCTATAAACAATCCGAATCTACTGGAAGATGGCTATGTATTACTGCATGGCAGAAAAAAACGTTATAAATTGATGAGTTCAGGCGATAAACTGCTTGTCTTAAAATCACGTATGTTTGGTGTACTGCATACCGAGTCCCAGCTCTCCGGCATAGTTAGCTAGCAATCAGTAGGATGTAATCTGGATAAAGTACCCCTTCCCTAACCTAGCCCATTCCACCTCTTCTCTCACGAATTCCATACAGGTTATTCTACAATCACGTGACTATAACGCCCTGACTATGTCCGTGATGGCGTTCTCTGCATTGTTGTATCCACTCCAGTACATGTTTCCCGCAATTCCACTACTTCCAAATAGTTTGGATGGAGCTGAAAATGTAAGTTTTTAAAAAGACAATACTTTTGTTTTCATTAGCGAAGGATTAAAACTGAGTTATGGTGAAACTCGAAGTCACAATAAAAATAACTCAGTATCTAGTAAATCCGTAATTAGGTCAAGTAAAATCAGTCACTTGAAACTATCACCAGTGCTTTTGTCTTATGATCGCCGAACAGAGTTCACAACTCCGGAACACATGGATCAAAGAGCCGGAAGAACAGATATTTTTCTGGTTACCATGACAAGATTCGGCACCATACTGGCCGAATGAGATTACTTTTCGTAGCTAACGCGTCTCAAGTTTCAATTTGAAAGCTTTACACCGTTCTCAAAGAGCAGCGGAATGCTTCTGACCGACGGAAAAGATTGTTAAATATCTAGACTGTCTACCTTGGGTGCGAATCCATCACCGATTGGAATGCCCCGCTTCAAACAATGGAACAGTGTGAAACAGGCCCGCGTGATGAACTAGCTATCCTGTCGTTCCAGCTTGGTCATTCGCGTCAAATATGAGACGAAATCTGGAAACGCCGGAACCTCAGCGGTAGGGATCATTAGAACTAGATAATCCTCCCAGTCATTTGTACAATGATGATTATCCGAAAGGCGTTGGTGCTTCTGACGCCTTCAGCCTTTCGAGTGCCCAACAAGTATATATATATATATATATATATATATATATATATATATATATAATCGGGGATTGGGAAAAATATCGTTTGTGTAGCTTCACGGTGTACGGGTTTCATTTAGGCTAAACACGTTCGCTGTGTAACCAAAACGTTTTGTTTGGCTGCCTTACGAAGTTATGCAGATCTCAAACTTTTACACAAATGATAACCGTGATGGTTTGTATGATAATAACGATGTGTACGTGCACACGGAAATGATACTAATAACAATACAACTGAAATAATGTATTGTTACCGCGCAGCTTCTACTGTCCCCGACACCATACCTGATTGGAATACCGGCAACATTTTTAAATCAGAAGAAAGGATTTCTCATTCCATCTGATGTCTGGCTTGTTGATTTGGACACTAATCGAGTAAGTGTTTTTCAACGATTCTTTTGTCTTCATGAAATACTTCACCATGTGATATCATTGCTTAACTGACCATAAAGAAACCATGGAAGCACTGCACAGCTGTTTCATCCTTGTTAGGAATCATCAGCCACAGTGCATAACCACCGCGCACTCGAACTGGGACGCGAACCTGGAACGAACGAATGTTCAGTCGAACGCCTTAGCCATTCTTTTGTTTACAAATAATCTCTCACGTTTCAAAATTGCCAGTTGGAAAATTTTGCCCTCTTTGAGCAACCCCCAACTTCTACATTCATGCACACACATGAACGATGTCGCATTGTCAGGTTTGACTTTTATTTAGTCAAGAGAATACGCCAACCGAACCTCTCCCGGTTAAGAAACGATAAGTCACTCAGCCACCTTATGCCCTAGTCCATATTTTCATTGTAGCAGTACTGGGAAACTTTTATTGAATTAGAGTTAGTTACTGGGCGGAACTGTTTAAACGTTTGACCATGTTTGTTTTATCACGAATTTGGTGAATTTAGAAGCCAGTTGCCATTGACACGCTCGTCTCCACACTTTACCCCAAAGGAATCATACGTGGTTCGATACCACTCCAAATTTCTGGGTCATGATGGTCCATTTCTCCCTGCATATTGCGTGCCAACAGGTATGAAGCATGTCCCTTTCAATGCAGTCATGTGTCGAGCATTTAGCAAAAATAAAACCGGTGATCGAGAATCTATCCTCAGAACATTTGGACCTGGGTTCGAATTCTGCCATTGCCAGTCACTTTATTAACCAGCGGGTTTTTTGAAGGCCGTGGTTCCCTTTTGGAAATATTGGATATATTAGTTGTATTATCAGATTAAAACATCCCTAATAGTATCACAGTTATTATCAGTCCTACATGTATCAAAACACAAACTCTGTCTCCCGTAAACTCGTCGGATTCCTTACCAAGGAAAATGTTGATAACACTAACTGTCATAAACAGCTTTGACGAGGATAAGTCACGGTGTGTTGGTTACTGTTGCATTGTGCTATAGTAGTATTGATAATCTCTTTACTTTCTTTTAATTTATTAATTAACAGATATATAGTACTTCATAAAGGGAGCTGCGGCTAAAAAATAGCTTGCTGAACATTAAGTTTTGACCGAAAATGGGGGAAGCAGATTTGAAACTGCAGCCTTTATGTCCAGGCATCACGAGATTACTCGTTTGATCACCGTCGATAATTTTATAGTATAACATAGCACCTTGTCCTATTTGCATTATGCTGATTACATAGCCAATGAATATTAGCTATTTCAGAGTGGATTAGATCAGCAGTAACCAGTTTCTAGAATGTGACATTAGGCCTTGCAAGCGAGCCATAGAGCAGTTTCAGATTGAGAATAGTAAATAATGAAACACACGGACCATACCAACCGCAGTGATTATTAATATGCCCAAATATATTTGGATCAATTCCGTCATTTAACTGGTATTTCTGTTGCACCGATTTCTAGCCTTCAAATAACATCGTTTTGTGCCAACGCATATACAAAATAGAGGACGAAATTCCCAAGAAATGTTCACTACAGACCGAATTGACTATTAATTTCAGCAAGAACTAGGTAAAATAAAGAGGAACGACAAAATCTAGGAAGTAGTTGTCTCCTGTCGAAATAATTTGATTTTTTGATACAAAGGTGATCTCCGGTGGATATTAAACAACCCCTGTTAAGAGCTCATTGAATCAACCAGTCCCAACATTGGTCACGTTTGATCGATGATGAGTTATCTGACCAACCACTGTTTGGTTGTTCCACTCGATGTCAATGACAATCTATCAGTGATTCGATCTTTGTAGGCGTATACCACTTGGTCCATGGAGAGGAAGCTAGTTTGCCAACAAAGACTGACCACATACAGATCCTGAAACTGTCCATAACGAGTCAAAAAGAACTGAAGACATACATCACTTACTGATTTCCATTTGTGAGATAGGTAAGTAGTAAAAAGAAAAGAATATGCGAAAAGTAGCGTTCACACTGCAGTCATTCGCATTGTTTTGCAATTGGATCACTCATTATTCATATTGGTTAGCTTTGTGAGAAAGTCTTTTTCATTGTTCAGCTTGGGTTATTCCCTTTTTCCTAACAGATGATCGGTAGCAAAAATATTGAACCAATCACACCGTTGCCACCAGTCGAAGGTAAAGAACTTGTGGAACACTTAGAACAGGTATGTTTTGCTATTCGCATTAATCACACCAAATAGAATCAAAATCCGCGAGTAATATTCTAATAAAACGATTTCACAATCGAGTCGATCATATTGGGTGTTGTTTTTTCCAGAACAGTATACATTTTGCCAGACTGCACTCACTAGGACTACCCACTTAGAGGAGAAGTTAGAAAATGGGAGACATGTACAAGACATGTACGTGACCCGACGTTGAAATGATCTGTGAGCAGGATGGTTCGGGCACTTCATCGGGAAGCTTTCTCGGCCCAATTCGCAGGTCAAGTTGCCACCAGTGAAGAGTCGTACAATTCACCGTTTGACGAATGCATTAATTAGGTTCTTTGTGCATCACTCTCTCGTTAACCGGAGACAGTATTAGGGACAGGGAAGCATGAGACAGTGAATTGAAATGCAACCATTGTGTACCTGCCTGGTGGGATCACTTCACAGATACAGAAAAAAGCGATCGTCCAGCGATCTCGTAGAGCTAGGGTGAGAAGCAGTTGCAGTTAACAGCTATTTAGTGTAATAATAATTGTTATATCACTCATTTATTTTCATTGTATTTCTTTACCATACCAGGCTTTATCCCGTATGCGTTCTACGCAGACAACCAGTACGAACTACGATGCACCGCTGGTCGAAGGAGTGGAATCTGGAAAAACGGTCAGTCAAGCCAGTGATGACGTTGATGTAGTCGACGTTGCCACAAGAGTTGCAATGGTAAGTACAGACTGGGCAAGACGAAGGTGAGACGGGAACGAAATAATTAGTCATCCAATCAATCAATCAATCAATCAATCACCTCTCCAGCCAAGTAATTAATCACTCGGTTAGTCAACCGGCTGGTCACCTAATCTGTTATTCATTTACTTCACCAATAGACTAGCCAACTGTTTGCTGCCCAAATTATATCATACAGTAATATCTTTGTAAACTTTCGAATCACACACTACACTTCATAAAGAGATCAACTGTCATTCATTGAGATAGAACAGCTTCACGCCACGTATATCACGGGAAGCCCCAAATTTCTTGATTTACGAATCCAGCTGGTTGATTCATTGGGAAGCTAAGTTTTATCAAGTAGGGCAAATAAGACAGCCGTTTGAGGCCCAACGAGATCACAAGGGTATGGAGGCATTACGTTAGTACATCAGGCTGTTCTAGTTCTTGCGATTTCGAAATTGATTGGCGATTTCCTTTTACGTCCTGATGCAACAGTTGATCTTCAGAGCCTAGTGCTCACCTAGAGGTCGATCCGGCCTTTGCTGTATTAATGATAACATTGGTAATAAAAATAATAATAAGTTCAGTAATAACAGTAGCTTTTCATCCCAGCCAACCTTTCTATGTCGGAAATTCCGTATATCACCATCGCTAATTCTGGCGGCGTCAGTTGGTCGTCTTGACTCACGTTCAGTCTCACCCCGCTTGCACTGGGGAGAACGACAAAAATGACCTCTAGCCGCTCAACGAGGCTGTCTTCTCTTATTTGTCATAAAACGATTTGCATAGATCTCAAATCAAAGCTCATCAGCCGATCACCTTGGTTTAACAGGCTTATCGTCTCTTCTTTGGTCTTCACTCCGGACGACGGCCCTGCTGGACTGTGAGTCTGTCACGAAAATCAGACCACTTTCAATCAGCCCCATAACTAGAGCGATTGGGCGATCCCGTATTTGCCCTCTGGCTTGCAGTCGACCTAATTTCAAGCGTGTGCGTTGTTCAACTGACGTCGAAGGACTTTTCCGGTTCGTCCTGGTCTTCGGGACTAAATCCGGCCTTAATTTCATGCGATTCACTGAACTGAACGAAAGTGGCCCTGCACTTTAGCATCCGCACAGGACCTCCCCTTAGCATTTGTTCCCAAATTCTATTCTTGTGGATGTTGGAAATTGTTTTTTTTAACTATTATTGTTCACGTTATCATTTTGAACTTGACATAATATTTGGATGATTCGCAACCCTCTTGTTAGTCATGAATAGTGATTCAACAGTGGCATAGTGGTCGGCGTGAGACTAGTGTACCAAGGGGAAGCACAGTGTTCACTGATTTGAAATAAGTAATTTGGCAAAAAACAACCAAAATGAATTTTATTCATTTACAAAACAGTCATCCTATAGGATTATTGGTGTACTTAATACTGCTTCCTTTTAATCCATGTTTTCAGGTGCAATTTTTCAACTCGCCCAATGTATTGGCCAACTTGTCGGAGCACACACGAACTATCCGGTTGTATCCAAGACCGGTAGTTGCTTTTCAGTATTACT
Organism: Fasciolopsis buskii; assembly: GCA_008360955.1. Classification (NCBI taxonomy): domain Eukaryota; kingdom Metazoa; phylum Platyhelminthes; class Trematoda; order Plagiorchiida; family Fasciolidae; genus Fasciolopsis; species Fasciolopsis buskii. The sequence goes on from LUCM01000141.1 coordinate 29,438, forward strand.
CATTTTTGAAGTCCCGCCAGAACTTATCCCCATTTATTCGCCGATTGGCCAAAACTCAGGTGCGTTTCACGAAATCCACTAGCTCAATGCACCCCCCTTCTCCTTCTACTCATTCTTCTCATGCAGGTAGGGGAATAATGCTGCATATGCCTACGGGTTGTCTTGCTGCCTTTTTACAAACATTAAAACAGGCTCTGTTTGTGGATGATATTGATCTGATTACGTTATCGTTTCGCTGAGCAGCAAGAGAATCCCCCGTATGAGTACAAAAGGGAAGATCGCAGTAGGGATTCAAATAACACGGTCATTGGTCACTTCATAAGATGACCTTCAGTTGCGCGTAGCGATAGTGCGTACGCATGCACCCACGTGATCAAGAAAATGGGGCGATGGTGCGTAGACGGTCTGGGATTGAACGGCCGATCTAATAGGAACGAACGCTGATCGCTTAGGTGGAATCTCGTGTTTTTCGTAAACCGGCCGCCAGTCATGATCTTGGAGTGTCAGTCCCGATATGATCCAATCGCATTTGATATGCACTTGCGTTTGTATCAATTCTTTGGTGGATTCAGACAGCTGGCTTATTAATACTGTTTACGAATGTTTCTTTGGCGTGACGATCCGTAGTCCAGCTGCCTATATTTTTCTTTTTCCTCATCGATCGACGATTGTCCCTTGTAAAACTCGGCCAATGAATGACTTGCAAGAGATGGACGACGACCACTTTCAATGTAATCATCTTCCCAAAATTTCTCATCACGCCTAGTTATTCTTTGCAGCTATCGTGTTGTGTTTTGTTTTGCTGTCATTCTTTCGTAGTAAAGTCCTGCTCTGCCAATACTGATTACATTTATTTCCCGAATTGTTTGCCATGCAGTGCCAACATCCAACTTGCTATTGGAAAGCATGGAAACCGAGTACAGCTGTTCCATCCTTGTTAGGAATCATCAAATCCCCTACTTATGAGAACTGTCACGTAGCAATGCTCTGTATAGTAGAGTGTAATGTCTTCGCTTCCTACAGAGGAGATCGTGCCCACAATGGAGACGTCCATCTTGTGCGCGGTGGTCTGTGACCGGCAAAATCCAGTGACAGATACGTGAGCTATATGACCTAATGCTGACATTCGCTGAAAAGTTCAGCATCAGCCATGCTAGTATAATGACTCCGTTTTTCGACTCACGATCATTCGTCCAGGTTTAGCATCCCAGTTCCAGTGATTTGTGTGCAATGCTGATGATTCCTAACAAGAATGAAACAGTTGTACAGTGTTAACATAATTTTCAGTAATAACTGGAATGTTGACGGTGCATGTCGAATCATTCGAAAAATCAAATCAAATCCTTCACTATCAAAAACTATCAGCAATTATTTTCTAATAACCATTTGAAGGCAGTGGAATTTCTCAGTGAATGGTCGCTTTATCCGGAGAACGAAGTGTTCCAGCGTATCTACGCCGGAATCACCAATCCAGAACTGATTGGTGACAAAGCAAAATGGTTTTCCAACTTGCTGCCACAAATTTACTTCCCGGTATGGAGCAAATCAACCGGGAGCCTGATCGAATTGGTCCTCTCATGGGCAGCACAAAATCAATCCGCTGAACTCAACGGTTCTGCTGGTTGCACCCTTGATCCGGCGCGAGCAAGCCAAACCCGTAAGTTTACGCAAACTGATCGTGCAATGTGCAAATCAAGTCTCAACGGTTTCGAGAATTTGCGCTGGCCGTAGCTCAGGCTGCTGGTCTCCAGGAGACGATGATTGCTAAACTTGGCATTTAGACCACATTGACGATGCTTTGCTATCTAAATACCAAGCACAGCCATTAGATCCCCATGAAAACAGGTCAGATGTTTTATAGTTTACATCACCTGCGAAGTAGAAGTCGTATGCGTTCAAATAATAAGCGATATGGTTGACTGGTAGTATTGTCCGCTGACTTGTTCCGGGAATCGCATATGCTTGACCCCAGACATCCCACTGCTAATTACATTGGAAGCATTTTTAATTAAACTACGATTATTTTTACCAGGAAGGGGAGGAAATGAGCCATTTACTGCAGATGTTGATCATGCCAATCTTGGATCTTCAGATTAAAAACGTTTGAGGACCTGATATTCAACCATCGGTAACATTGTCCATCACAGCGATCGAACTCCAATACAGATCGGATCCCGTACTCAAAATCGATCAGAGATGTATATATCAGCCAACAAAGAGGTCATGTAAACGAGACTGGTCACAATGATTAGTTTGTTGTTCCAAAATGTGAATATTGCTTTAACGAGATACCTGATCTCAGCCTATTCTGAATAGGACGAAGTTTCCTGCTGCATTAATTTCCCCGATAAACGTACTCTTCATTTTAGCAATAGAAATGGTATTAATGTTAGCAACATCGTGGAAGATTGACTCCAGTGAATGTCAGATAAACCATCTTCGTCGCCCCCCCCCCGGTTTTCAGGTCTGTTGCTCGATAAATTTGACTATGCTCATTACCGAGCGCAGCAACATCTAGATTTCGCAACCGCATTCTGTCCACCGAAGGATGCCACAGATCAACTCCGCGATGCCGTCAGACCTCGGATGTCAGTGCGTAGACGGAAGAAGATGCGACCGTCGGAGGTGAACAATACCGAGGCGGACCCGGAGAGTGACCAGTACGGGAGCGTTCCGGATGACCGAGCTTTGGCCTCACAGTTTACTGTCGATCAATCCAACTGGACCAGCTCTAGTGCTAATTCGTCCGACCTTGTAAGTAGCGGTCAAGTGAAGTCAAGCCACGTTAACGATGTCACTTCTCCGTTTTGGTTACACGAGTCGGGTGACGATTTTTCAGGAGGTAAATCCTCTACGAACAACCGTGTATTAGTGATTTATAATAACTACGCAGACATTTCTAGATTTTTCTTGGGTCTGACAATGCTACGAATCGACACTAGTGGGCGGACTGCTGTCTAGTGATAGAACGACTCGTTGAAAACGAGCCCGAAATCCCAAATCGAAACGAATCGATAGTCTACCTGGGTTTGAAGAGAAAGCAAAGCTTTGCGAATATCTTGCTTGAAGTTATACTGGACTTAGATACAGAGAAATTAACCGCGGCTGATCAAAAAATAATTGGCCAGGTTCTTGTTTGCGCAACATCGAGTGACCACGACAGATTGAGACAAAAATCTGGTATCCGAGTGAGATGAAAGTCGACTTTTATTCGAGCTGCACTAAACCAACCAGAATAAACACCGCTCACAGACAGTGGCCCGATGGGGCACACACGCATGCGGATACTAACACAGAATACAGTGCACTAATGGTCGGCATCCAAGTAGGAGGTTGGCGCCAAACTATGGGGTCATGAGAAGAGGGAGTAGATAGATGGGTCGCGTTGCAAACCGAGCAAGGGTATCGAACACGAACCCGAAATGCGTCATCAGAATGGCTGCTACATGTAAAGTCCGATCTAAAGGACGGATAGCGTCGGTGATTGGAAAAATGTATGGTGTTTTTGGATTATCAATGAGCGTGATGAATGAAGTGGCGAAAACAGGGATGATTACCGATATCAGAACTTTACACGAGACTCTCACAGCTTTGGTCGTGACACAGTAATAATATTAGTATTTCCTTACGGATGTAAAGAAATGAAATAAGCGGTTGCCATGCGATTCAGTGCAGCTCCGTATTACGTAATCACATTAGGACAGTTATTGCTGCCCCAGCAACCATACCGGGAAGATAGTGTGACAATCGCTGAAATGTTGCAAATTTCACTTTGAACCTGTCAATCCGCACTGGTTTTTCTGGAGTATGAGATCACATATTGGAATGTTTGGCTATTGGTTTGGACAAATACCCCACCATATCAAATCGATGGTCATTCGGAGGAACGACTTTCAGTCTAACAGTTGACTCTTTACTCGGATCACCCCCAGGCGTGGATAGCATTAAGGATGGGGATGTAATGATCAGCAACCGCCCAGTGGGCAAAGAGGGTAGGCGGCCATTGGCAACCGTGCTGTAGCCCACAAAAACGAAACTAGGAAACATATCAGTAATTATCACGCTCTCTAAGTACCCGTGCGTGTCTGTGTGTGCTTGTGTGTGTGCATGTGTGTCCATGTGTGTGTGTGTATGTGTGTATGTGTGCATGCGAATGCCTATGGGATCGTACTGCCCGATGGAGGGCTCCTCATCGTCTCGCGAATCACCTATTCTGTTTTCAATGTTAGGAGGTAGTGCTGAAGCGAACATGAATGAATGTAAACTTGATCGCGGTCTTATTGACGGATCATCTCGAGTGATTCAGACATTCTAGAGCGAGAGTACATTTTTGCACGTACATTGATTGAAATCCATTTCCATGTTGTAGGATGCGGTGTAGAATTAAGGATGGTTATTTGATTACTGAGTAAGCTTTCCGCCGGTACCTATCACGAAGTGTGACACGAACTGGGATAATCAATCGAGGAGACCATTTAGGAGATGCATCTAGCACAGTTGCGACATTTGGGAAGTCTCATTGAAAGCTTTAACCGACCGAGGGTGAATATTCACCTGTTAAATGATCAAAATCATGAACAAGTTGAGGGCATATTTTTCAGACAGTTAACTGGTAATGCCAACACACACAAGTGAATTCATCTCGAAAATAGTAACTCCGTGTTCAGCCATCCTTATTATTTTGATAAGTAGCTATGAGACATGTGACTGTTAGCACGCAATTGGGTGTGGTTATGCTCAAGACAAAGCCCAAGCAACCGAATCGGGTCAAAATGATCAGTTTGTTTTACCGTTTGTTAAAATATTCACAACTTGATGGCCATAAAATTTCAGTCAGAGTTGCAGATCTTTCTGTTGAGAAAAAGCGATCAAGTTTGAAGTGCCTCCCGATCAGTGCGATACAAGCGCGCGACTTTGACATCAAAGACGGGCCAAAGTGATCCGTTCACCGTGTTTTATTAATAAAGTAAATTGAATATACAATGCTGAACTAGTCATGTTTTCCTCTCTCGGTGTGTGTTGTTCGTGTGTCAAAGGTTTTCAGTTCGACATGATGGATCATGACCAAACATCCCACCTACTGGTGTTACATATATACATGTATTATGCATGTAATATATATATATATATATATATATATATATATATGCACACTCTTGACGCCACAAATTCGATTCTAGTGAGATATACCAATTCGGAGTGTAAAAGTAGAAGCATGTTTGGACAAGAGAGTACAGGGTACGCATATCTGACGAGCGACAATAATCGCGAAACCGGTCGTGTGCTCCCGGGCAAATTTTGTTCACGCATCCAGACACTACTCACTGCTTATATATATATATATTTTTTTTTTAGAGTTGAGAAGGCGTACATTGAGTTAATACGTTTATCGTGACGTTTCGATCCAAACTAGGACTCGTTGTCAAACGTGAATGAGTGATTGAATGGAATCGCTAGTTCCGTTCGGTTTTGTGCACTGTCCGTCTGTTTGTCTCTCTATTCTGCATCCGGGTCTTGTTAAGATGACGTAATGTTTGTCAATCTCCAAAGGCCGATTGAACGAGTTATTCGAGTGGAGGGCTTCAAGAATCAGTCGCTCCCCCTTTCTGTTTGCCCGGCTGACTACCTTTGCGTTGTTGATGTTGCCCTCATGGCCTGTTTGTGCACAGTGGTTCCATATCTGAGAGTGTGGGTCAGCGCGTCGTAGGGCTAAGCTATGTTCGTGCAAGCGTGTGCGTAATTGTTTGCTTGTCTCACCGACATACTGTTTGTCACATCCGAGGCACGGAATGACATAAACTACCCCTGACTGGTCGTGCTGGTCGACGCGATCCTTTCCGTTGAATAGAATAGATCTCAGGGTGCCGGTCGGTTTGTCGGCGATTGTGATATCTAGTGGACGTAGGATGCGTTCGACCGCTTCGGATACTCCCCGTATGTATGGAAGTACCACAATCGATCTGGTCCTCTTTGTGTTTGCCCTCTGCCTTCTGCGAATACAAGCGTTGATAAAAGATTTTGGATATCCATTGGCCGCAACCTAGATTGCCCTTGTTTCCGTAGGTGCTGTGTACTGCAGTGTGTCGGCTCGGTGGAACACGGTAAGCACGCAGCTCTTCAAGTGACAGGTTGGATGGTTGCTTTTGAAATTGAGTATGCGGTCCGTCGTCGTCGGTTTTCTGTAGACGGTTGTCTCTATGCTCCCGTTTGGTTGTCTCATAATTAGTACGTCGAGAAACGGTAGAGCCGAGTCTTTTTCCTCCTCCTTGGTGAATTTGATGCTGGGCACTATCGCGTTTAGGTGTTGATGAAATTGGTCCACTTCTGTTTTTTCTAACACAACAAATGTATCATCAACATATCTGATCCATAAGCGTGGGCGGTTTGTTTCGAATGCCTTTGTCTCGAATTGTTTCATGGTTGCATCTGCTAACAAGCCTGATAGTGGTGATCCCATGGGCTTTCCTCTTATTTGTTTATATACCGTCCCATTGAACTGTAGGTATGTTTCCATGCCCAATTCCATCAAATGCATTATATCGCCCTTAGACATTGTTGTTCTATCTGATAAGTTGGAGTCCTTCTCCATAAGTTGGCGCACGCTGTCCAGTGCCATTTTCCTTGGAATATTTGTGAACAGTGATGTGACGTCGGATGAGACCACAGCTTCGTTTGCTTCTAGCTTGAGGTCTTTGATTTGTTCCAGGAATGTGACAGAACTCTTCGTGTCGTTTTGGTCCTATGGTAGGCATGGGCGTAGGAGACGGAAAAGGTACTTCGCTAGCTGATAGTTTGGTGCTGTTGTCGTTGCGACAATGGGTCTAAGCGGCACCCCCGGTTTATGGACTTTAGGAAGTCCCTATATCCTGGGGACGGGTCCCTCTGTAGGCTCTGTTTGGTTGTACTATTCATCGCTGATTTTCTTGCTTTTTCTCAAAGAGTTCAGTTTTTTATTGATTTTGGCTCGAAGTTCTTTGACTGGATTTCCTTTCACTGGTTGGTAGATCTCGTTATCATCCAGTAATATTTTCATCTTCGCTCGGTATTCAGCATTGTCGAGCACTGCTATTGCACTAACTTTGTCTGCGGGAAGTATGACTATTTCTCGATTTTTCTGGAGTGCTTTTACAGCTTTGATTTCGTTANGTCTCTTCTTTTAGTGCGTGCTTCCGTATTGCTGATTCAATGGAAGCAATGAACGTGGGATGCTTGGCGTTGGCGTGGTTGAATGTTAATCCTTTCAGTAGCACGGACTTTTCGCTTGGTAGTAGCTGGTGGCCCGAATAATTGTAGATTGGCTCGGCATATTGAGGTTTCGTTTGATTGAGCGCGGCGTATTTCTTGGTGAGTCTGTCTCTCACCTTTGAGCGGTTTGTGTTCGATGTGATTTCAATGACCGCTTTTATTCTTCTAATCCATCTGGCATCTAATAAATTTGAGGCATCCCGTTCGAATCGATTTTGATGGCTTTCGCATACGGCTTTCCTGCGATGTGCGTCGTTGATCAGCTCACGATGCATCTGTTTGCAGTATGAATGTGCAACCCTACAGGCACGTTCCGGGTTCACGGGCGGGTTACACTTGATACTTTTTGGAAAAGTGTTATTTCTGAGGCAGTGATGATATATATATATATATATTCCCAACAGATACTAATTGCAATACACATATATCGGCGTCCATATTTTGTGGGTTTTTATGGAGCAACAAGCTTACAGTGTACTTCCAAAAAGTTTGTCAGTCAACGTTGAGTCGTGGGTCATAGCACGGTTGCCAATGGTTGCCTACCCTCTTTGCCCACTGGGTGGTTGTTGATCCCATGTGGACTTGGTAAACTGTACCCGATGATGTTTTCATTGGTCACCAGGGCATTAATACCACTACACAATGAATTGTCACAAAGAACAATATTAAAGAAGTGCTATGCTACAGGTCTACTTCGGCTACTATCGCCTCATCATTTTACAGGATTTATATTCCATTACGAGCACTGTTCGCCGCTATTCATGGTCGAATTTAATCCTACTCAAGTACTCTCCTGAATTTTATTCTCTCTTGGATCTAACTACGCTCTACACTACGGATTTCCCGGTAACCCAAAAGAATCCGTTGGTGGCCAAACGGATAGGGTCGTGGCGTTTGGACGTGAAAGCCGCGGGTTCGTATTCTCCCACCACCGGTCAACTTCCCCGCTTGGTAGCCCTCTGTTGGCCATAGCCCCCTTCTTGAAAAATGTTGTACATTGTTGTTTCATTAATAAAGGAAGTAAAAGATAAAAGAAATGATCCATTCGTATCCGTTGTCAGAGTGCTTCTAAATGCACCCCCAGCCAAAATGTCTGTTCCATCTCTAATGTGTACCACCGTATGCTCTCGGTTCACAAAACTACGGGACCTACCTCTCACTCTTCGGTCTCGGACACATGTTCATATTTGTGTGATTTTTATTCAAGAGTCATCAATGAACCCACATGTTGCGAATGCCCTAGTATCCATCTAAGGGTTTGAAGCGGACTTGCGACACAGGCAATCCAGGGCAAAGGAAATTGGAGATAGTGTGGATACATGCATACATTAAATCTTCCCGGTCAAGCAAACCTGGACCAATTTGCTCATATTTATTGTCTGATACTGACTGCCTAGCTATCCATCGTGATCCCAAATTTTCTCTACATAAAAGTGAAACTAGAACGAACCTAGATACATCCCCTTTCTAAACACTAGACGGTATTTCGTCTTTTTCGATTTCTTTTTGATTTCCCTGGTCCTGTTGCTGAGCGATAACCCAAACATCATCTTAGGTGATTTTAAACACTACTCGACACTTTCCGTTACTGCTTTTGATTTGATTGAACTATCAGCTTTCCCAACCACAAGTAACTCTCCTTCCTGGGTAGAATTATTACCAACCATCCAAAGTTAATCCAGTTTCAACCAGTGATCATTGTTTGGGACTTTTAAAACCTAAGATATATTCTCGGACAACTTCCCAATCTTTCATTCAGTCTAACCAAATCAAAACATGACTACGTATTTTTCGTTCTCGGTAAAGCACTTTTCTTCTTCAAATATCTCTTTTTCATATAAATTCATGGTTTTCTTTTGAATCCGTAATTTTTGTTATTTTTTCCACCCTAGAAATAATTTTTCTCTGTAACGGTCGTGTTCCTTCACCCACACCGAAGGTTTTTAGAGGACAGAAGGAACACGTCTATAAATCGTGGAATTCCCAGAAAGTCAGATTCCTTTCATCATTGACATCGAAAGAAAGACAAAGAATCGACTTGTGCTATGCAATACAGATCGTGACCAGCTACAAGCACAGACGTCTCTGGCAAGAAATTCAGCTTTTGTGTGGAAAGAAAACGAAACCAATCAGTCATACTGCAGATGTTGAAAGTATAAACTAAGCGTTTATTTATCCGTGCAATGACATCGCAGTTTCATGGTTCCCTCAGGGAATGTGCTGATGTAATGTTCCTTTCTAAGGAAGAACTGTTCAAACTTCTTTGCTCGATCAAAATAACCACAGATAAAGGTCTTGACGGTGTTCTCACGCCTAAATTCCAGTGAGGCTTCACTCACCGAAGCATTTATTTCCCTCCTTAATGCCGCCTTATGCAAACATTTCATTCTTGATTGTTGGGGACCAGCCACTACTGTGCCCACTCCAAAGCCTAGTAATTCAGTATTCCAGCCAAATGTTTTCGTCCCATCGCCCTTAAATCATGCGATCTTAAACAAGTAGAATGCGCCGTCCCGGGTCGTCTAATTTTTTCTGTTAGTATGCCCGATGAGCCCCTTCAATTTGCCTGAAAACCGAACAGATCGACTTTGGATCGTGTGACTTCCTTGGTTGACTATATCGCAAAATCCTTGAAGACATGCGCCAAATCTGTCCTATGTGCTTTCTTAGATTTTTCCTGTGCATTCCACTCTTTTCCACGGTCGTTACTACTTCGCAAACCTGAATAATTCAGCTGACCCAGTCGCCTCTTGGCATGGCTATCAGACTACTTTACCGACAGAACTCAGTGCACAAGACTGGGAAGAAAAAAATCTACCACTATAGTAAATAATTCTGGAGTCCTCCAAGGAGTTGCCGTTTCTCTTTATTTGTTTTCAACACACATCAACCACCTATATGCTAGCCTCCCCGGTCAATTACTCGAATAATCTGCTGACATTGTTCTCTATCAGTCCGTATCGGGGACCGAGGATTTCTTTAACTATTCACAATTTTCCGGTCCGCTCTGGCTCAAATCTGAATATGTCAAGAGGCCCGAAATGTTTATCTACGTTTTCTCGATTTGCTTACCCGGTTGACCCTTCTTTCGTCACCACACAGAACCACTCACCAAGGCGGAGTGCGTCAATTGCTTAGGAATTACTGTTGACAAAAATTTAAGATGATCCTCTCACATTTCCAATTGTTTTAGGAATCTTAAAAGATTATAATTTTACAGAAAGACCTCGAAATTTCCAGATTTAACGAAACCCTAGTTGTTTATCCATGTGTTCTTCCCGGCCTCCTCTATTAGTCACCCGTCATTTTTGGTGGTTTATTGAAGAAAGACTTCAAAATCATTCGTCGTGGTTTGTCAATTATCAGTGGTGTATCTTACATACCACTGAAAGAACGGCGCACCAAATTGTGCGACATACATCTATCCGCGTGTGAGAAATTTGCACAAAAATCCTTTCTGCCCTGCTCCGTCTCTTACACAACAGCCTTTCCAAAAGCTGTTCTCATACCAAAACACGTTCTACCTTCCACTGCCAACTCTGTGGCATAAATATGTATAGGAACTCTAGTGTACCCTACCTGGCCCGACTTCTCACCAATCGGAAGCAAGTCGTGACTAGTCTCTCCGAACTTCCAACGGTTGCCATTTCGTTCCGTCTTTTTCCCAGCTCTGTATCTCGATGAGGTGACGAATGTGTCCTTTCTAACTAAAATGTGGATACCCGTGCACGCAGAAGTCCAACACAATACAACGCATTATAAGTTACTTGCTGCCTGACCGCAAGAAAGAGGATATATGGGGTAGATATGCAATCACAAGGTCACTTTACCCCTGACTAGACCAAACAACAAGAACACAGTGCGATTTACGATATCTTCCCCTAACGCGAATATTCGGATCGAATCTCAGGACCGACCAAAAGGTTGTTGTTGCTGTTCAACAGGTGCACCAATCAGACTCTTTCGAGAAAAGACGTAGAAGCGATGGACAACATCAGTCTGCGTGAGCTTATTCGTCATTAAGTAGCCATGGGAACGCTGCTAGCGGTTTCATCCTTGTTAGGAATTACCAGCATCGTACATCCACCGCGCACGGACCATCACGAGTCGACCTTCTGTAGTACTAGACGTCACTGATCGTGTATCACAACTCAAGAATTATGATTATACTAATATTGTACAAAAGTTGCAGGCTAGCATCAGGTCATATTTACTTCAGTCAGTGCTAAGCTGATAATACCAATAAAATCGTCCATACACTGTAATGTTCATAGTTATATCTATCACCAGGTGAATACTGATAATTTTACGTTTTCGTTGTCGCCAAAATTTTCGTTAAATAGTTGTATGATGATAAATCATACAGTCGCTATCTGAGAACTGCAATCCGGGCGTTGTCAGGTACTAATTTTTGCTCACGTACATCCATAATCTGTGAAACCCCGCACTTTTCTGTCTTCTTTGCATGCATTGCAGAGTGACACTGATATTTGGGATTTGGCCGTAAACAACGAAGTCAAAACCGGGGACGTCGAAGATGATTCGGGTGACAGAAAAGCGGTACGTGCATTTTCTGCTTGAATTTCCGATTGAACTATCTAACCACGAAACATGATTTGTCCCGTCCACAGCCTGCCCGGTAGCGGGATGGCTAAGGCGTTCGACTCAGTAATCGTTCGTCCCGGGTTCGCGTCCCGGTTCGGACGCGGTGGATATGCACTGCTCATGATTTCTAACAAAGATGAAACAACTGTACAGTGCTACCATGCTTTCTTAATGGTCAGTTGAGTGTTGATATCACATGGTGAATTATTTCATGAAAACATTCCATCTCCTGCAACTAACACATAACAAGTATATTTATCAAAATTGTTGAAGGACTTGACTCTCTTGTCCGAGATTTAGTCCGCCCAACCTTAAGTCGCGAGGCTTAACCAGTCGATGCATCGACCGATCCTATCAGTCTACAATCAGCCGATTTGTGCGCTAGGTTCGATTAACTTCAGTCCTGTCTTGGA
>LUCM01000141.1:42431-90395 GCA_008360955.1 Fasciolopsis buskii
TGATTTTTTCGTTATCTGGAGAGATCCATGTTGCTCTCCGCTTTTCTTTTCTTTTGAGATCGTTTGGCCAGTCACTGCTCAGTGGGCCTCGACCGGTTGCGTTGTTCCGTGTTGTTGTTCGTGTACGCTAAACTCCTCACGACATCGGATGTGAACAAGCTGCAGACAGAATAGAAGAGAAAACAGTGTGCTATGTAGCGAGGAATGCGCAGCACTTGGGACAGCAATTTATCCGGTTTTGCTAGTTTAGTAACCTTTGGCTGACTGCAAGGTCAATGACAGCATGTGATCATATGACTGAAACTAACTAGGCAAAATGTGATTAGCACTAATAATACGTGCGATTTCTACATTAGCCTATGTCCACATGAGGCCGCACTTTAGCGGGCCTGTTCAAAGTAAGATTTCGATTACCATCGCATGAAGTGACCGCCAATGGTGTATGAGATGTTCCTGAATATCATGCCCAAATATGTGGTAATTTTCTGGACCCAAACAGCGGCTCTGCTAACGTTCAGCTCGTTTCATTCCCATAGAAAACAAACCGGGTTCTGTGAGTTGAGGCTACGAACCGATAGCTGCTTGGGTTTTGCAAAGTGACTGAACCGTCAGTGAGACCAGATTATGTCAGGAAAACAGGACTAACTTGAAGACCCCTCTGGCTTCAGGTGGACGACGCCCGGACCAGTAATCTGATCGACTGTAAGCCGGAGAGTAAGGTCACAATCAGCCTTGTGCTCTAGGCCGCGGATATAATGAAAATGGCGTCATTTTTGCGACACTTTCAGAGGCTAGGACGGGTGCTGCTCCTAATGAAGACCGGTAGAGTTGCAATGAATCCGAGCGAATGAGAGCGGTCCCACGCGATTTCTACTTCCATCAGGCTAGTATGAAACCATGAAAACACCAGGCACATGTTTCATTAGTTAGTGTTAGGCATCATCTTCAGTGGCTATCCATCGCATTCGAACTGAAACGCGACTCTGTGGCAAATGAACGCATACGGAATACCATGACCGGTAAGTTTATCCGGGCCGACTTGCAGTGATTCATTGAACATTGGAGCTACGTGACATGACATCTACCTGTCACCGGTTTTGCATAGCTACAGACCGTTGCTCACACCGACAGACTTCTATGAAGTTTTATGTAGGATTGCTACGGAGTAGTTATCCTTCGTTGTAAGAGTCGACCGCTTTGAACAACTGCTTATGGCCGTGCGATACCAGTGATGGATTCGTGTCAAACCATGTAGCTTTTCGTCTATGTGCTCCGTCGGTGGGTTCAAAATAGCACTCCAGTTGTTTTCATTTGGATTCGGATGCCATACGCGGACTGATTACGTAACGAAGTTCGACCTCCTACCGCTCACGTTGTCTAGATGTATCCATCGTAGACTTTTAAGGGGTGGATCACACACGTGTGGCAACACTAACGGCCTGATCACCAAACAAGCATAGTCATGTGAAAAATCCAGGTCATGGGTCACATGATTTGCACCGACATAAAAGTTAACATCAGATCGATGGCACTGATCGATGGGTCGAAAAGTCCAAAATCCGACTGGGTCGATTATTCCAGAGTGGTGAACATTTTCGGGCAAATAGAAAATCAAAAATACATTTTTTGTGAGCTGATAGACAAAAAGCCCTTCTTCTTAGTTTTTGGAATTAGTTAGAAAAATGTGGATTCACACTCACGATGATCTTGCTTGAACTTGAGCTTCGAATTTAAAATGTTCTTCCTATGGATAAATTGATTTCGTTTACCAATATCTTGAAAAATAGACATGATTCCTCGATTTCCTCGGAAGTTTTAATTTATTCACTCCGGTGTTTTTCATTTTCCCTCGCCCCAAACTGTACGTCAATCAGGACGATGTAGCCGAGTCTTTCAATGCTCGGTAAGTTAAAAGTTTTGTTTTGGACTTCGCTATCTCTTAAAATAGTTCCCTAAAGGGAAAAGGCTATTGATAGTGTTCTCGTAAATTTTTGCTTGAACGAGCACAAATGTTGAGTTCGCAACGCCAGACGCTTTGTCAAAATTCACTATATCAGTATTTGAACTTTGGTAAGCCCAGAAATCAGAAACCAACCATGCTTACAGCATGCAAACTGGACAACGAACTCCCCGTGTCAGTCTGGCTAGTGTCATCATGTCCAAAATGGACTAGGCTTAGCTGAATCTGAAAAACCTGAGTGATCCAAGTTTTGATCGGGGTTCAGACTGAATGACCACAATTTTCATTTGGTCAGGCTAGTGAGCTAAGCTGATTTGTGGCCATCACGATCATTCACGTAGCTCACGAATGAAGGGTCTCGCCAAAATCGGAGTGCACGCGGACGATTCGAACCCGTGATCATCTGAATTACAGATGATTATGCCATGTGTGCCAACGAGCTAAGCGACAGAGAGTCGCCGTCTATCCACGAAGCAATCGCCGCGTACGGGATTGGAATCACTGACCCACTTGGCCACTGCCGGTTAGTTTGTTTAGTATTCAAGCTTAGGATTAGAAGCAACTGATCATGTACGCGGTGGAAAACGAGTGCACGAACAAATACTTGTCACATGACGAATCGTTTGATTTCAGGGCTATCGGCAGTTCATTGGCACGGCCAGGAGTTGACAAGTTGCCCATGGAAAAACGAGGCAATGAACACGGTCGATTTCCAGATGAATTGAACAAGCAAGGTGATTGGATATCAAGTGAGTCATATAATTTTTACATTGGCCGCATTCATGCTTTTGAAATACGTATTTGTCCATCTATGTTATCGATCTTTTGGCTCTGTTTTGCTACATCGACTATCCGAACTGATAGCGCCCTACATGCACAAGCGCACTCTTACATCGGGGCCGAATTCTATACTTTTCGCGACATTTCAACCCCGAAGTGCATAGTTTTTGCTGAAATTTGTCACATTGTTTAGGCGATATGTTGAAATTACTGGTATTCAGGTCAAAAAATTTTATAACCCGGGAATAAATCTGCGTATCTCGGATAAACAAGGACTACCTCGTCTATAGATCAGGAACAACAAACGGTGCCGAAATCGATTTCCTCGAATGATTTATCCGTCGTCATATGCGAATGCGAACGTCCGGAAGAAGAATGCGTTTTTTCGGTTTCATTTAACAGAAATTAAGCAATCAGTTTGTGGGAAGAATATTTGTACAAGGCTCGCGGGGAGTTCGTTACCAGTTGCCCACATACAAAGTTTAAGTGATGCGAAGTCGTTCATTGATTAGCAGTCCAAAGATAGGTCCACTTGTCATTCCAGTGTTCTGTGTCAGTTTTCTTGTTCTTCTGGTGCATGCTACGTCGACTACACGACGGAACGTCTGTAGAAAGTGATATCCGAGGACATCCAGGCGACTCTGCGCAAATGCACAACTTGAACAGTCGACAACGTAATTTCTGCAGCATCTTGCTAATAGTAGACACCGGACCAGTCTATCGATAGCCTTCGAGGAGATTCCAGCAACTCCCAGATCTCGCACAGTCTGCGGCTGATGAGATCCGAAGCTGTTGCAGTCCGACTGCTAAAAACCGGACTTGTCCACGTAGCGCAATCTCGTCCAGACGCTGTTGGTAATACGAGTATAATCTGTTTGCTTCAGTCCGACATACACAGAAGCCCCGGTCTGTCTCTTCTTCCGCTGTCTCATCGCTTATCCACACCTTCGTGTTTCGCGCATTTCCTTTTTTTTCGTGTTATTTTGTACACTTCACACGTAATTTTAATACGCATCATTCGTACAACGATTGTTTGTTTCTAACACGTCGTCTAAATACTGATTTTTTTATTTGGACACTTACTAATTCACTGGACTTACATGTAAACTTCCGTAGTGACGGTATCAAAAATGATTTCTTCCTGTCACCATTTGTTTTCACGAATCGATGCGCATATCGTACAATGTCGTACAAATGTGTGATCCCAAATTGTAGGATAGGGTACAGACTATCAATGCGCCCTACATTGGAGAAACGCAAACACGCCCATGTTTCCAACCTGAATGGTTGTGGTCTCCATGGTAGTTCCGAACAGTCGGAATAACTTTGCTATGATTTCGAACTAAGAGAGAAAATGATGTAAAACGTGTTTACGCTCTTCTGGCCAAAAATGGAACAAAAATACATGAACAAGAAAAACTGAAAGGGTTTGGCAAAATTTGTCACCGGTATATTTGGACCGATTGCTTCTTCTGGTAACTCAAGGTGTAAACCACAATCTTCTTTTGTTCACTATGACATGGTTTATTTTCTCTCTCTCTCTTTACTGATCAGTCAGAGCAGAAATTTAGACTAGACATCGACATAAGTTCTCAAGTGAACTTTCCTCGAGGTAGTAACCGGTGTCTGCGAAGTTACCATATTGTGACAGGCTTCCCCCTCCTTGTGTAGGGCTTGTTCAAAGATCTTTATCTCACTCGTTCCTTGTCATGTATTATGGCATTTCGAATTTTTCGTATCGCATAATCTATTTGGCCGTGAACAAAAGTCGGTTCCTAAACTTCTCTTCAAAGTTCGTCATTCGCGTAGACTGAAAAAATGATGATCTGTCGTCGATCAAACGGTCAACCTCGTCGTCTTTCACTCTGGAGGTTACGGGTTCGATTCCTCTCACCGCCGGTCAACTTTCCCACTTGAAAGCCCTCTGCAGACCGCGACTGGCTTCCTGAAAAAAATATGATGCAACTGGTTGTCTCATTAATTAAAGAAATAAAGAATAAAAGCGAATGAAAACTTTCTCCCAACTGAACTGTCGTCTGTGGTGTAACGTTCAGGGTGGCAACCGGATAACCTTACGTTCTCCAACGAATAGTAATGAAAATCGGCCAGAAATAAGTGAATAGATAGCGAATATTAACTTTAATCGACCAATCTCGTAAAACACGTAACCTGTCTTCTTTATCTGGTCGCAAACAGCTGGAGCTTGTAGGGGTTTTGTCCGGAACATTTTTTGCATTTTAAAATCGACCTAAAAGGAATAATGCATTAAGCACTTCCATTCGATATCACGTGGTGCATCGATTTTTGAATGAGTCCGGCTTTGATATTCAAAGGAATTTGGTGTTTAACGAGAAATTCGCTTGCTTTTTTGACGTCCAGAGGTGGACAACGCGGTCTGGGATCGAGGTTATGACTTCCTACCTGCCGGGAAAATGATTTTGTCACCGAGTTAAAGCGCTGCGAACACAGAACGCGTGGGGTAGTTGTAAAAATTCACTTTTGCGTAACCCACTGGGCTATCGCGACCGGTGTGCGATTAATTCCATTGGAAATGAAGTACGAAGAAAATCAAGCTAGTTCGTACGTCTATCATTTGCTTCATTCATTAATGAAAAAACAAGGTATATCAGTTTACCAGGAAGGAAATCACGACCAGTAGGGTGCAGCCAGTTGGGGAAGTTGACCGACCGCGGGAGGAGTTGACCCTCAGTTTGGGATGCCACGAAGTTGACCGGCTGGTCACAGTCGATCAGAACGATGGTTGCCTGATACTTGAGGTCCATTCGCTCTGCAAATGTGCACATGGATGTACCCCTGACACGCATGCCAATCCCAAATGAACAAGTAACAAAGTAGTAATTACTGAATTACTGATTCACCAAGGTGTTCCAATCACTTTCGAACGATAAACAATTATCTGAAGCGATCTATCTCTTCCTATTGCGTACAGATTTAACAGACAATGTTCACGGAGTCCATTCAGGACCGCAACCTGAGGAAGTCCGAGAACGTTTGCAGAGTTTGAATCTGGTCGAGGATCAGTGCCAGCCGGATGTGAACGGGGTGCCGGAAGAAGAGTTGGAGGAAACCTCAGTTGGGAGAATTTTGTTGACCAATTTGAGCGAAAATTTAGCCGAAGCAGCCAGTCAAGCTACATCTACATTCTCTGAATTCATTGGTGAGTGCAAAACAATCTCGATGAACAATTAATTGTGTTTGAGCCTGACTCTCCGCAAAGTCGCACAACGGTCATTTAGTTAATAAATGCCCTTTGGATGAAGTAGTTGGTGAAATGAGACACAACAACACTAAACACTGATGATTTGACTGTCAAGGAAATATGGCAATCTCGGCTGCAAACGGTGGTCGGCAAAGAACCGTTAGGATGTCAATAAAACAACAACAACCAAATTAAAATTGTACGTCGAACTTTTTAACTGGCCAGCCTTATTATGCATTACGCTTTGACCCAGCGCCAAAGTACTACGGTGGCATGTCCTCACAACCAGACAATTGAACGAAAACCAGCCACTCGTGTTGAATTACTCTGTCAAAGCGGTGTTTCATTTGGATAGATGACCACCAAATTAGTCTGTCTGAATCTCAGAGAATGTTATCTAGTCACACTCGTATTTGGGCTTCTGGTTTTCACTGTTGGATTATATAATGCACCAATTTCTGTCAATTACCAGCCTCCGACGGTCGTTATTAGCCCCTCAGACATCATTTTGTATCCTCTGGCTATCGTTTGATATCCCCGGACTGTTCTTAGTTCACTCTCCCCCAAAATCCAGAGTAGATTGCACATATTTTTGCACAATTTATACCGGAAACGGACACATCAAGTGTGAAAAGCATGCAAATTTCTCCAGTGCCGATAATTTTAGCGAAGAAGTGTGAGCTTATTTCAGCCTTGGTCACAGCTTCTAAAAGTAGACTAATCAATATACTGCAATCACTGAACGACACTCAGTGGCCATAAAACGAAGGTCAGAGGCTAGTAAATCATGAGAAAACCTGTGCCATGGGGCGATTTCGACAGGCCTCTTGTAAGAACGGTTCAGCTAGTTATTCCCGAACTATCAAGTTAATTCGAATCGACTAGTGGCGTTAAACAGTGGTGTCCCATCTCTCCATTCTTGTTCAACTTTGTCATGGACGAGGTGACGGAAGATGCTTTAGCGGGTCTCCGGGATGTAGAAGTCGAACTAGGAAATGGAGGGGAGCTATGTGACCTAGATTACGCAGACGACGTCGTGTGCCTGTTCGAGTCTGCGGACAACGCACAACGGGCACTAGATAGACTGTGGAGATCGGTTGCTCGGTTCGGAATGTGCTTTGCACCTTCAAAGTGCAAGGTACTGTTACAGGACTGGACGACAGCAGCGCCGAACTTGATACTGGATGGAGAGGGACTAACGATTGTGGACCGTTTCACCTACCTTGGTAGCTGCGTGTCGAACGATGGTAGCTCGGGATTGGAGGTTAGCACACGTATATCCAAGACTCGAGCAGCTTATGCTGGAATGAACCACTTGTGGCGTCGGCCTGATATTTTACTGAAGTTGAAAGGTCATGTGTACTGTGCTGCAGTGCTTTCAGATCTGTTGTACGGTTGCGAGACGTGGAGTATGCGTGTGGGCGATGTTCGTCGGTTGGAGGTTTTCGACAACCGATGTTTACGTAGTATGGTTAGGATTGGATGGAGTGACCGGGTGAGTAATATTGAGGTTAGGAATGTGGTGTTGGGTGCCACTTCTGAGAATAGCTTGTTTCAGCGTAGACTACGCTGGTTGGGTCACGTGTTTCGTATGACAAACACTCATCTACCATGTCGTGCCCTATTTTGGGTTCCTCCAAAGAAGTGGAAGAAGCCATGTGGAGGCCAACAGATGACGTGGCAACGTGGGATGAGAAAATGTACAGCGAAATTTTAGGTAAAGTAGGTGTCTCACGCCTTCGTGGTTGGGGTCCGAAAGACTCGTCGACTTGCTGGCTGGAGACACTGAAGGATATGGCAGTGAACCGTGAACAGTGGCGATCGTGCTGTCATTTTCTATCGAATCAGAATGACTGACAGTGTGTTTGTACAGTTAGACTGTGTTCCGTGTGTTGGCTGCAACAGCGTCTCATCTTTTCCCACCTGTGTAGGTCCACTCCCTGTTCCCGTTGGATATTCACTCTTTTTATATAAACGTGTAACTCTGGGGAAAGGCAGTGATCAGTGAGGCTTGCCTTGTTATTTAATGCTGGACGATGATGACGATGATGATGAGTTATTCCGTAATAAAGTTACTGGCTCATTTTCTGCCTATGAGCAGGAAAAGTTTATTGGGCAGAGATTGGAGAGTCATTCGATGCCCGTCCACCGTGTACCCAAAATAATCAACGTCAAATAGATAGCACCGACTGAACCTGGAGCCCATAAGCCCATGCAGTTGACAAACATTTAGACATCCGTGGCTGCCAGAGATGAACAGTCCTTTCTGTACTGGTAAACTGAGATGATTCAAAAGCTGCAAGGTCTTGTTGTTTGTGGACTCGATTGAGATAAATTAAATCTTAGTTGATAGCATGTGGTAATCAACCAATCGTAGTCAAATTGTTGTCTGTCATTCAAGTTGTGGCCGGAAACAATGGAGTTTGAACCGATGAACTCCCAGCAAATAATCGTCTGATCTATTTCACAATCTTCAATGCGACGCTGCATGAAATGTTTACTTTTAAAATGTGCTGGCCATGTCTTTGATCCAGTCGGTCCCTTCGGGTGCCTTTGACAAACACACACTAGAAAGAATAAAACTCATTTGAATGCGCAAGGATATTTTGTTTCTTTCTCACACTACAGACATTCAAAAGAACATGGTCAACAAGTCAAAAGGATTTGCCCGCAAAGTCGTGTCAGAACTGAAACAAGATGGCAAACACTCCTCGTCCGACACGACATTGCTAGCGTCCGGGGCCGCCGAACAATCATCACCTAAGAAAAGGGCCGGATTCTTTAGCAGCTCCAAAAATCTTTTTGGCTTATCCCAGAACACAACACGAAACAATTCGGCTGTCCAAGAAAGTCCACCTGTGCCCCTATATCACACTAGTCCCGATCAGAGGTGAGACGCGGTGTATTTTTCATCTTTCTTGCCAGAATATTTTCATTTCTGTGATAGGATATATCACACAGAAAATTGCTCGCACCCGGGGTAGATCTTGCTCCGCCTGAGTGGTCTTATCCAGTAGATTTGCTATCCGTTTGTTTACTATTAGAAACATATGAAGAGTATTTTAGTATCTTTTCGCATCTTTAAGGAGTCACCTGGTTACGAGGTGGACACCGTGTAAACAACAAGATTCCTTAGAATATAAGAATTCAGAAATCATTCACTTGAAACAGTCTACATTGTCTGAGCCGCGTGTGTGTGCCCGCGACTCGAATCTCACTTTTTTAAGTGCCTCTTCAGTTCGTGGCACCCCAAAGTACAGGAAACTATGCTCAATGGATGTGAGCACATCATCCTTTCTATTCAGAATGTGGACAAAATCAGGTGTACAAATAATCTCATTTGTTGACGGAAAGCGAATTTCAAATCAGCGCTCAAGCCATAAGTGGTCTGTTGCGTCCAACTATGGATTACCGTCGCAGTCCTTGGACTGCGACTAGTCGAACGAAGAGGTCGTACGCCCCAGGACAATTTTGACATTCTCCTCAAAGAAAAATCCATGGCCTAATCACTCCACTCAGCAGGCGAACGATCCGCTCATGTGATCGATATTTGGTGCGATTTCAAATTGACTTGGCCGATAGCAGTTGCGTGTGTGCGTGTGAGCGGTGGTCGGTATTGTATATGCATTGATAAGATTGACTATTGATCAAGGAACCATGGCTACGTGCCCCCTCCAGTTTCTCATGGCCGAAACTGTAGTTTGAGTCTACACGTAACGGTCGCCCTCAAGTTAACGGGGGCACCAAGATGAGCCCGAAACGAAACGGTGTTTGTCACAACCACTTGTGTCACTCAGTATGGCGTCCTTGTGACCTGACCTTAATTAACACCTTAGTGACTACCAAGTCCTCTTGATAGCTTTGTGGCAATTGGTAGGATAAAATACCTCATGTTAGCCTGACGTCAAAATGTTGGTTACATGACATGGAAATCGGCTTTTTTGTCTGCGCACATACGAAATTCAAGTTGTCAGTCCCGCCAAGCCCTAGGTTAATATCGGTATGCCCGACATTGAAATCCATTACAAAAATGTCGGGCTTGTCAAACAAGGCAATGATACATATATTCGACTCTTACCGCGGGGTTAATATCCCAGTTGACAGGATTGGATGGACCTTAAACGATGGGGCGTGTCTGTTTAAAATTCGAAAAATTTTGCATTGATAGCCAACATCCATCCCCGTAGGATCACTTCATCCGTAATCTTTGATCTATCGCGATCTAGCACCACCGTTCTTCTCAGTTGTCGTCCATCAATGTTCTCAAACATTTTCGTTTCGAGTTCGTGAACTCATAGTGACTAACATATGTGTGTGTTTGATTTGTCATCGGTTCTACTGTCATCTCTTGTGATTTGGCAGATAAAAGTGGACGAAGTTCGCTCACATTTTTGATCGAAAAAAAGCATGCTCATTCTAACAGCAGTAGCCAGAGACAGTCTTGATGGGTTATTCGTCCGGAATTACTTCGACGCTTGCCGCAGATTTACTGGTCGGCCACCATTCAGCATCAAAGGCAGGCACTTTCGCCGAAGCCATCGTTCACTTTTCCGCCCAGACAAGATCGAGTGCCTTTTTCTCGTACTTATGAAATCACTTCCCCTATCCGGCTCCGATTTCCGTTGCCCAAAACCACGTGATAATCGATCGCGACATTGACCTGCAACAGTAGTCTTATACGTGTTACTGTGACCAATCGGAACAGACAAACCGAAGACCAGGCAGTGGAATTTGATTGCGAGCTTTCTACGTTGGCAGCATATAAGTCTAATCAGAAAACAAATTCCGTAGAACATACAGTCCTGCTCGTCAGTACAGATAGCAAGTTCAGTTAGGTTGTTCTTAACATGTCGATACGTGCGTTCGTGATGAACTCTTGATTTCGTTATTCACTTTTCAGCGCTCGCAGTAGTAATGCATTTAAAAGAGATATCAATTCCGTTTTACGTTACGAGGAGATACGGATCATTCTGGACATCTTATCCTCGTATCTAGAGCGATACCTAATATCAATTTACTTTAATAAGAAGACGTTAAACTTTGCCGAAAATTAAGTCAGTCCATTTTAAAAGCTTGGTTACTTCGCCATAAGTCTTGGACCAGAAAACGGGTACGTGTGAGGAAGAGTCGCGGAAAGTTCTATTGCTTTCAGATACACAGCCGAACCCAGTTAATGGTAGTTAAAGTGATTAATATTCAAATCGGCTCTGTCCACTCCAATCGCCCACCTCACACCTCACTCCCTCCGATTTTTTGCCCTGGATTGAAAGCATAAAAGACCAGGAATTTCTGCGCGCCGTCGTACAAATGATCAAGGAAGGTGTTGGCGCCACGTATAGCATCGGGTCTCATTTGCGTGAATTGCTCACGGATGAGAATTATCGCAGTTATTTGATTTCGAAAGTCAATTCGAATCTCACGAAATCGATCGATGATCCCGAACTGACCGTGTCGGATTTTGTGAGTTACATTTTCGTTTGTGACATGTTCTTTTTTATCTGGTATTACTGACAACCCGAGAATCAGAAACCATGGAAATGCCACTGGTCGAACACATTATTCTGATTTGTTAGGAGTAATTTACATTTCGAATTAATTGTTCCTCCAATTAGGGTTTCAAAATTGAATGATTCTAGTTGGATAAGTTTGAACTGTAAAACCATCATGATCAGGAATGTCTGAAATAAATCGATGTTTCGGTTGTCATGGCTAACCTTTTTCAAAGCGCATTTACAACAGAATTGATAGTTTATCCTAGTTCAAACATCCAAGCTAATGTAACACGTGTCGGACCGTTTTTGTTTTCTGATGCAATCCAACTCATCATCGTTTATGATGTATTGAGGGGATTCTTCGATTCCAAAGCAACAAGCTTGTGACACCTGTCTGTAGTACTAACAGCATTCACCTAGATCCGCGTGATTCCGGTTGTCCAAACACAGAAGTCGTGCAAGCGTGGCGGCTTTTTCTCGCAAGATTTGTTCGTTCAACCATCCCCTACCTTGATTATGATAATCACTTCACCAGATACTACGACAGAACGAAACTAAGTGACTCACACATGTTGGTTTGTTCCACAGCAATCCTACATGGAGGATGTTCTAGGTCATCCCAGCGGTCGGTGCCAATTTGATGGACGACTTCCATGTAGGAAGCACCAGTGCATATATATATATATATATATATATATATATATATATATATATATATATATATATATACCTGGCACATTTCGGTAATGAGTCAGTGAAACGAATCACGTTTCACTTTCGATATTTGACTTATGACTAAAAGCCACTGGTGCACTGAACGACTGCTTCCCTAAGCATCATCACCGGGACGATTACTTCTAACTGAAGTCTGGTGAATGATTCGATTGCATGTATGGCCCCACTGACTGACGTGAAACGTTGGAGGTCAGCATCAAAACTTTGTCTGTTCGTGCCCGGATTATTCGAAACCCCAGAGACTTAATGGATTGGATCCGGGGTTTGGGAGGGAAAAAATAAGTTCTGAAGATGTAGCACATTTTGGAAAGGATGGACGAGTGACCCTATGATGTGTTCCTGCCGCTGGGCTTCTGTTCCTAACCCGTGAGATTGTCTATAGTACGTTTATAATTACGACCAAATTCCTAGTGACAGTGGAGACATTTGGGTAAAAACTAACTGTAGCTCCCATCTTGAGCTGATTACTTTACGTGTGGGACAAAAAGCATCCAGTCGAGAGCAGAACCGAATCCAGACCGAAATACAATATTGGTATTTCATAAAATGACGAATCAATATGATGGAATACGTACTTAAGTAAAGACCAGACAAGGACAAATTACCGGACCAGGTAGATCAACGTCGCGATCATTGTTCGCATGCGAAGTGTTTGATACACGAAGAGTCAGCCAAAACGTGAGAAAGGAGGTTGTAGTAGTGAGAAAAAGCAAAACGGAATGGCGCGTAATAGCATCCAAACATGTGAACCGTACATGGTGATTGCAACTGAAGGCACGAAACTCGAAGCATTGTATGAACAACGACAAATTATCACACGTGCACATCATAAGGACGTTAAATTAAGGTAGTCATGAAAGTGACTGACAAGTTTGAGCACTGGTGTCCCATGTTTTCAAAGTATTACGGGCACTTTTCTTATCGCTTATGAGACACTGTTCTTGGTTTTGGGAGTTCAATACAGCTGGAGGTCAAACGCTTCTTGACCAAGCAGCACTTTGACTGAAATGCTTCCCGCATGATTGTAGTGGAAGGACGATGACCCACAGCCACTAGGACCCATTATACGGGGGGAGGAGAATCGGAAACCATGATCCTGGAACTTGAACCGTCTTAAAACCACATGAAGTTTCGTCAGGCCAAGTGTGGCAGCGAGCCGAGCCACAGCAAACTGTTGTTTACCCCCAGCATGGTGGAACCGCAAAGGCTTTGATCCACTTAAGACTCCGAGTACAGCTCCGTTCTAGTCATTTTTGACCGAAGTCGGTTACAATTGTTACTTCCAGTCTTCGGGCGATACGCAGACTCCTTTTCGAATTGTTCCGAATCGGAAATATACATTCGAAGACAGTAAGATGACACTGATAACTATAAGTCACTGATCTTCAGGATAGTATGAAAGTGAAAGAATGCCGTAATCCATCGGTTTTCTCCTGATCACCCTCGGATTGTGTCACGCAACTAACCATAGCAAACCTTCGACGGGAAATACCGATCCCAAATGCACATATTCTCACATGGTAAGCAATTTTTCATTTGATTAATCAAACACTGTGACCGTCTCGTGTTTCATTTGAAAAATTATTGGAACCTTCAGTCGTCTATGCTGGCGGTTGTATTTCTGAGACGAATTTTATGCTATCTGTTTAGCTTTATATTTCGGCTAGTTTCCAAGTTTCACCGAGCACATTTTGGCCTGTTGGTTCAAAGTGCCCACATTCAAATTACGATTACTGATATGTATTGGGCAACGGAAGTGTCTAGCTCGTACACTGGAGATCCTAGCGAACGATATGTGTTGTATTTAAGTTACTTGCATTCAAGACTATCTCCATCATTCGACCAGTATCCCTGTCCCAATCCTTCGGTGTGTTTTCATCTGCGCCTGTCCTGGAATCCCGAAACCACGAGTTTTGGTCTTCTCGGGTTGATGTGGCTCTCTTTAAGACGGTTAAGACTGTCCTGCTTGACTGGGCTCCAATCAACAGCTGACTATGCGCAGTAAGACTTGAAGATCCGTGCGAAGTAAATATTCGTCAATTTGGTAGACGCAATTTGCTTGTCGTTTGCAGCTTACGCACTTGTATTGAACAAAAAAGAACCTAGAACATTTGGGTTTCGCGTCAGGGTGAAATTGAACAAAATCGAAACAATCGATTCTTTAAACCTAGACGTCTTGACCTAGTCAAATGATTCCGTCGTTTGACTGCCCGGGGTGTCCTGCGGATAAAGAATTCGAATAGTTGAATTGAACGAGAAATCGGATGCGTGTACCTTAATGGGCTCCCTACAATGCTTCACTCTCATAGCATCGACTGCGTTCTTGGAGATTCTTGGATCAACTGAGCGGATTGCAAAAGGAACGAGTTTAAAATTTTTTATGGTAGTCGTAGTGGGCAGAAGATCATTTGTCTGTAACATGTTCCAGTCACCATTCCCCAGGGACTTGGCAGTATTATGTATATAAACGGTTTTGTGAACAAATCTGTCATTTAGTTCGAGTTGAGAAATGCTACTTTCAACTGTTCAATACTTACAGTATCCGTGAGACCAGCTGTTCCAATCAAGAAGTATATTCGTGAAGGGAAATAATGCGGAATGGGCCTGAATATGCAGGATGCAACGCGGGCTTCACAGAATCAAAACGAACAAAAACAAGTGTGTGTGGAGTGAAATCATTTGAAATGTAACTAGGATTAGAAGTGGTACGGGTCGGTGGAACCCTAAGTGCTTTCATGCATGACTGCAAGTAACTGACAAACATGCACGGGTCAATGACACCGGTAGTGTGACAGAAGAACTCACCAGGTAGCTGTTGAAGTGTGGCTATACTATATCCGATGGGAAAAAACAATTCTATCTTTAAAATTGTATTAATGCATAACATGATCAATGCGAGGGCTTCCGCCCATTTAATTCCATGAGAGTTGGAGGTGAGTGGCTTTCAATCGTCTACGAAATCGCTCTGCTAACTTATTAGATGACGGGTGATGCTTGATCGTGCAAATATGTTTAAATCCAACCAGGATGGAAAAATCGATGAACAGTTTAGATTGAAATGGTGCACCTCTTGTCGGTAGTGACCAGAGAAGGAAAACAAAATGTAGAAATCTAGTGATATAGAAAAGCATTGAAAACTGTTTCATTGGATGTGCCAAAAAACGGGGACAGCCATTGGCCAACGGGTAAAACGGTCAACACTTTGGATGAAAACGGCAGCTTTCGATTGGTACCAACGGGTTCATAACGTCTAGATGGATGCGAGAAAAACGTCCCTTGTTGGTGGGAATTCGGGAACTATAGGCATTTCCACCACATGGATATAATGTTAAGCACCATACTTGCGTGTATTGCTTTTTACACATTGAAATATTGAAGCTAAGAAATTTAGTCACGTTTCATTGGTGGTTTCGTCAATGTGAATTCACGTTAACAGTTTCATCGAGAAGTGAATATCTGACTGGGTAATCGGACAAGAGCAGAATAAAAGATAGAGTTCTTTTAGAAATATTGCGTAGATCATTCAAATTTACTGATCGGCAAATCGATTCTGGTTTTGTTCTGCGATGAATTGCAAATATGAAGATGGGCTAGACGTGTTGTATATCTGTAAATAGGGCTAAACCAAAAAAGTAGATGGGTTGGGAACTTTGGTTTTTCGTGCCTTTAGTGGACACCGATTTGGAAAGCAGACCTACCTGTGAAGAATTTTTCGATCTATATCACACTCGCCAGACTTGCAGTTACTGGAAAATGACGCGTTAGCAAAATTATATGACTGAGTTTGAAAAAATTCGTCGTTTAAACCCTGGTTACT
Source organism: Fasciolopsis buskii (assembly GCA_008360955.1). NCBI lineage: Eukaryota > Metazoa > Platyhelminthes > Trematoda > Plagiorchiida > Fasciolidae > Fasciolopsis > Fasciolopsis buskii. Next base: position 58,436 of record LUCM01000141.1, read on the forward strand.
CACTAAACGTGGTGGTCGCGGAAGTCACGTGAAGCTAAAAGTTGCTTGCGTTCGATGGAAACCAATATTACCAGTCTCTGTGCAGTCGAATGGGGTAACCAGAATGTTCAAAGCACAGCTGACCCCACTGGCCGATTGTAGTAATCAAACTAACCATGTACAACTTACCAAATGGTTGATTTTACCTAACAAAGTGGACCAGATGTATTCTTGTCCTTAAATTTGGCAAACTATGACGAACCTTTTCTTCTCCCCACTTCCCTCACTAAAAGTAGGATGAAAAAACTTTTCGATTTCTTACTGTCACGTGCCACATAGTCCGTATAATGTAAGCATGTAATTTTCAACGAGGAGTTCTATTAAAGTATGTTCAGCCGGTCGCTCCCACTACAAATCCTTTTCATAAACAACAATCGATTAGATTGGCTTTAACATATTGCACGTGACTCATCGTTGCGCAACGCAGTCCCGAATGTAGGTTGATTGTGTGCGGACTCTCCTATTTCACTTATCTGCTCTGTGTTCGCTCGGTCTAATTTAGGAACTTCCAAGTGAAGCCGTTTACAAATCGTTCATTTGGTTAGCCCAGTGTATGATACGTGGACTGGAACAGACGTGCACAAATCACGGTATCGGAGGTTTGGCCAGTGCGATGTCTTTGCTTGAAATATGTCACACATATTTCGTGGATCTGCAGACAGGAAAGAAAAAGAGCAACAATGTGAGTACCTCGGGGAGACTAGTCTCAAGACGCCTAGTTCTTGGTGTTGCTGTTGTCGTGACGTCTGTCGTTGTCGCTGTCGTTGTTGTTGTCGTCATGTTTTATCGGTCTCCCTTGGCAATGTTTCACCTAATAAAATTGGTCATCATGAAATAATTCACCATGCGATATCATCGCTCAATTCACCATAAAGAAACCATGGAAGCACTGCACAGCTGTTTCATGTCTGTTAGGAATCATCAGTAGTGCATATCCACCGCGCCCGAACTGGGACGCGAACCCGAACAAGGACGCACGATTCTGAGTCGAACGCCTTAGCTATTACGGTACCGGACAGGCTCTGAACGGTTTGTTGAACTTCACCACATGATGTTGCACATATCCGTCACTGATTTGCACGGCTACTGGCCGCTAGCTCACAGCGATCGACCCCTGCTGATAGATGACTTCTCTGCAGGTCTTAATAAAGGTAGCAAAAACATTTTCCTCGTTTTTGTGTATACGGATAAAGGGCAGGACATTTGCTCGACACACTACCGTGGACTCAGTAACCACATGAGCTCTTACTGATCCGAACGTTATATTGAAAAACCCTCCTCCGCTTTCGGTTAATCTCATCTTGATTGTTATATATATGTATATTTATATAGCAAGTAGTATCTGGATGAGTGGACAAAATGTTTCCCCGGAAAGAATAAGACCGGTTTCGCGGTAATCGCCGCTCGTCAGGTATGGTCACCCGGTATTCTCTTGTCCAGACATCCTCATACTTATGTACTCCGAATTAGTATGTTGCACCAGAATCCAGTTTTTAGGTTCAAGATTGTGCATGGAAGCTGTTCGTTGAAGAATCACAACTGTGAGGCGTGGATAATTCTTTGCCAACCTTAGGAAAAAGGGAAGGATGCTATTACAATATAGATATATATAGAGAGAGAACCGGTGAGAGGGAGGAACCGTACAGAAGATTCCAGTGGCCGTGACCTGGCGCAGAACTGCCTGTTCTGACTGATCTTTTAGCGGCATCCCGGTTGCCGAAATACCCTGTTGGGATTCCATAGCGGTTGCTCTTGAACATAAAAATAGGCCGACTTAAAACGAGGACTGCGCACACAACATCACATATCTCAGAATGACAGGAAAAAGTACTTCGTAGGCTAGACGTAAATCGAATTTACTCATAACCGGGTGTGGTCATGGACGGCATCCATCATTTCGGGCTTCGGGCAACCTTACAATGGATGTACCCCCTGGGTAGTAGTATTGCTCGGCTGTTGCAAAATAATTAAAAAGTCACGGGATTATTTTCATTATAATTCCCATTTTGATTGGATAGAGGATCTCACAGGATTCCAGATGGCTAGTTCTTAGTGCATGCCTAACTCTCCCGCGATCTTGAACTGGTGAACACAGATGTGACGTAACCAGGGCGCTAAGTATGAAACTTAACTAAATATGTCATCAAGTTTTCCATGCGTTATACTTATTTGATTTCTCCCCGTTACAGTTACATGCTTTGAATTATATCAACCTTCTATGACACACTGGACACACTGGAGTGTGGTGCGAGAGGTGTGCGGCATACAATCCATCGCTCCCCAAATTGAAGGAATAAGGAACGAACAGCAATGACCTTGCAACTTGGACTGGCATAGAACCGCATAAAGTCTCCCTAGGTCAGGTGGAAGAACAAACCGAGAGACGGGAAATTGCCACTTGCTACCAAAATGACCGGCGGATCATTTTGCCACCGCAGTCCGCTCAGCTATTGCGGCCGGGCAGTGTAAGGCAAAACTTTGAAGACTGACTTAAGCCAGACAGGAAATCCAGTAAAGCAAAGTGGGCTGCTTCAGATTCAGCGGGATTGACAGTCACCGGCGACACGATTATGTTTACTGCCTATCATTATGACGGTAATGTGAATACCTTAACAAAAGTCAGGCATATGAAGCGACTAACTCAAATTCCCGGTTGAAAATATGGCGCGGGTTACTGTCCAGACGTCTTTTCAGACACCGGAGACTTTTAGCGGTGTGAACACACTATACAGTACTACTCTACAATGGAAACCAGAGATTGAAAGCTTCCATGGCTACACAACAAATTTGCCCCGGCAACGTGCAACTTTGTTGGCTTGAAAGTAACTTTTCTTAGTTTGATTGTCCTCAAATAAGATTTTCTTTTCCGAATCGGTCCACCTCGACCAGTTCGGCTAGATCCAAGTGAGAAACGTCGTTAATCCCGGCGACAGTCAAGCGATTAGAAGTCACGGGGTTTCAACCTGGAAGTGTGCAGTTTCAAATAATCCCAGCAGCCGTCAGCTTCATCTACAAAGAACCCTTAGATATGGATTCTGATCCCCCTAACAAAGGAAGTAAATAGTCGAAAGGGTAAAAGTGCATTCGATCCCACACGTGAACATAGGTCACGATTTTCTAATATGGATGCACGCGATCAGGAGAGAGAGCTTGACAAGTGGTTGAGATACAGGTGTTCCATTCATCCTCCATCAATAGATAGGACTGTTGCTTCACGCTACCCGGAAATTCTTTCCGCTGAGAGAACTCGTGACCGAGGAGATATTACGTTTGCTGTCAGTACGTAGGTCACAAGCCGGTTGATTTAACCCCAAATAAACTTCTTTGGCTTGGGCTTTGTGGTTCTCGAGGGAAGAAACTACACAATCTCTACACCAGCTTGAATTGGTTCTGGGATTCCACTAATTAGAGACCGGGAATCCACGTCTATTTGCCCTACAAGTCGATCTTACTTTGGGATAATATTTCTAGATTGCCAACGAAAAACTGGATTTGGTGATATCCTGACTTTAAGTGATTTTGTGACCTATCAGATTTTGGGATAACGTATAGGACACGATTTTCTCATCCTGTACCCATGTCCCGGTTGCAGATTAGCTCACGTATTTCCCTCCTCGTCTTTGAGTTGGTGGTAATTCGGCGATCCCTATGTAACTTCAATAGCTCTGCTCTTGTACCTCCCGTGGCAAATGGGGGGCCAGCAGATATGTATGTACATGTATATTACAAAAGCTTGCCTCAGCATATCTACCAGTCAATAAATCGATCTTCAGACTATTATGCAGTGTGGTCAAGGTCAACCCATCACGGATTTGGTCCGCGCTGGACACGATGTCCACACTTTCGGGAGCGATATGTGATGCGATCCAGGGTGCAAACTGGTGGGGGCAATATGTCGCACGGGGAGCATGGTGAGAGTAGCATCGCAATCGGTCCGTCAAATTACACTCGGAAAAAGTGCGTAGGAATTGGGAAACGAATTCGGACATGGATTGCACTTTTTCCGATCACGTTTCCGGATGAAGTGACTGCGATATTTGTTTTTATACTTCACTTTTGATAGAACGCGACCGTGACGGAAAGACGCGGGGACTTGAAACAACGTGACGAGAATTTCGTGGACACTTTGGGTAAGTGAAATCTCCACATCCCGTATCGATTAGAGCAATTATGAACATTTGAATGAAAATTGTGAGAGGCGAGTCGAGGCCAGGGGTCTGCGACAGGCCGGATAAAGCCCCGATTTACAGTTAGTGATTTGACAAAATGGGCCGTTAAGTACGATAACTTTTTTTGGGACGTGAAACAACACTGTCCAATTCCGACAATGTCCATTCATGACTAATCAAGTAGTACAAAAATTTTCGACAGCTCATGGAAAAAGAAAGTAGCATTGTTTTTGTTGAGGAATCATTCATACGCAATGTCAAAATCAGGGTTTTCGTAACGCCCCGTTTTTGTTCCGCATTCGTACTGAAAAGTTGTGCGGACTGAACGATCGATATCAATCGCCATTATGTTATGGGCTTGGTCTCCATTTTACCAGTCACGTTATCCCCACTGTGGACCTGACAATTGGGCCTGAACTGCATTTGTCAGTTGTCCAAGACGATGATATACGCGGTTGTTTTTATTTCCAATTACACGGTATTGTATTCATAAAATTGACTCCCGGACTATACGTAGTAATTTGTTTGTATGGCAGCCCAAGCAGTTTGTATACACGAAAGAGGAATACTGTGAGTGACCACACGTACGCATCAGGTGTGCGCAACTTGAACCGTTGGCGGAATGAATCACGAAAACCTAAAAACGAATCAGAAGCAAAGTAGAAGCAAAATGGAAACGTAATCGCGTGTGTGTATATGCCGTATGTGTTTGTTCGTAGTTTTCCGATAGATTGATCTTCAATCGGCGACGCGTGTGTGCGTGTGTGTGTGTGTGTATATATCGACCGGATCGATTCTCACACGATGATAATGATGGGCTGAGACTTAGCAGAGCGGATGGCAGCACAAATTATCAGTTTTTAAATTACTAGTCTAAATACCCCGTCATGAAGCACTAATGTTACAAACTGGTGCACGACGCTCGTTATCCTAGTGATCCGACCAAGCGGTAAAGGTCGCGCGACGGCCCTTGCTCACTTGCACTCAAGGCTGTTAGGTCAGGTGATTCCGTGACCGGTGTGCCGATGGAGCGAGCACAGAGCGATGACAACCCAGGTGAGAAAAACAAAAACTCATCAAGCGCACGAACTGTAACTGTCACTAATTGATTTAAGGTTTTTTTAATGATCAATTCAATCCCGTTTATCTTCTGCCGAGTGGTGCGAACCCTGTTCGAAACACGACCGTCGCTATTGGCTTCAAGAAACTATAAATAAGCATCAGGAATTGGAGAGTAATTATTGATATGAATTTTCACATTTCTGGTGTTCATGCTCCCATCTTTTTTCAATCCATATTTTAAAAAAAATGTTTGCTCGAGTAGAACGAAATTCCGACAAACGGTGACACAGATCACGCTCGCCATCGTATCAGAAAAGGTGGCGTACAAATCACACACAGAGGAAGATGTTCGTAGATTGAAAACATTTCCCACATGTTGGCTATTTGCTCTCGGTCTGTTGGTATCTAAGCTTGTAGAAGGGAGATAAACTAACCAGTAATTAGTTCGAACAATCGAGATTAACAAGCCAGCTATTGCTCAGCTATCTCCAATGGATCCAGCCTTACCCGTCAGTATCCGGTACTCGGCATCGATTTCTTTCTTCTGTTTGCACAGCACGAACTTGATTGTCATTGGTTGTTGTATACCGGCCAGACCGCATACCTGTTGTTCATCCATTCATCTACCTCCCTTTCGTCCGCCTGGGTGGCTCACCTACGCTGTTTAGTTTACTGGTGAATATTTACTGTACGGTTGTTACGTTTGGTGTTTGGACCTGGGTCAGATTGGGTATGCAACAATTATTTATCGAGGGCTAGTTGTCATTTCATTCCTCCGTCATAATCACCGTTTGTCGGCTGTCAGTCCTAGTCTTCTATGTGACAGTTACCGGGGGGTTACAGGTAACAAATAGAGCTACATTGCGTTTGAGCTCCCAGGCTCAGTTGGATTCCCTGCCACCCTGAGGGGAGCCACGTACTCGGTACAAACGAGTAAATTCTCATCGACTTCTAGGCTAAAACCAATGAGTTGGTGCTAAACTGATGCTCGGGCCCACTGGATGAGTACCGTTAGCTGATCAACGATGGCCACGACGGGCGATGGTGACTAGTAAAATGATCTCCGGCGCGTACTGAACCACAGGAAACTATGTGACAAAATTTCATTCGTTTCGGTTTTGTTCTAAGCATGTGGACATGGAAACATTCGGCCCGGATGATGGGTCGATGCGTAGCAGGTAACCATACTCTGACCGGGAGACAGCGTTCTAATTGCAGCACACGAAGGGATCTACAAGTGGCAAGAAAACCAAACGATAGCAGCAGAAAAACCACTTGCAACCGTCTTTCAAAGCGGAATTGAACTGACGATCGTCAGCATACTAGAAAACCAAACTGGCCATTTTAAATGCCGCTCTAACCCTTAACCTGTGGTAATGTTTAGCTTGATTAAGGCTGTGACCACGAGATTGACAATCAACACGCGTATATTGCACCAAAAAGCGAAGCCGGTGGTTCACATGTTTATTGTGCAGCGAAACGAATCCCGCCTTCCAGATCCTTCTCGACCGTGTATATTGTTCTTTTTCGAACCCCACTCACACCAGAGCCATATTCTGACTAGCCCGGCATTCCCCGCCCGATTTGGCCGTGTGGTGGACCTTCTCATTTTCGTTCTTCTAAGCCTCTGGCTGCGTAGGCAAGGCTGCTCTAAGGGGTCACATGAGCTGTAGCTCTCAGTTGGGTGAATCGTGCTGTCTACCTGAGTTCTGGGTGTGCTGCACCTGCCTGTTGATGCGTCCTTTGTCCGTTGGGGGATGCTCCGGACAGAGTCCTTGTTACTTCTTTGGACAGCTGCTTTCAATTGGTTCGATTGCACTCTGGATCCGTTTCCTACTCACTCCTCCTTACAATAAATATCAATTTCATTTTCTTCATTTACTTTCTTTTCAGTGCACATCCAGCATTCACGCGTTTGTTCTGGACAATGATAGGGAACGATACTTCAGTCCGACTCTTCCCTGAACATCGTCAACCATGACTAACGGGGTGTGGCCTTTCTGGTCACTGTCTCCGTCTCGAGAATGATACTGCGAAATCAGACAATCCAAAATTGTTGGAAATAGAATGTAAACCATTAACTAAGCAACACATTGTTTATATGTGTGACCACGATTTGAATGTGTGGGTGAAGTCAAAGATATCAAAATGATCAGTAAGGTGTTTGGAGTGTGTCATCAGTTGTGGGCTGATGCGTTCGTACTCCGGCGGAGCACAATGAAATTTCGATAGCGAAATCCAAACAAAGCAACTCTGAACTAGGGGCTATCAAACGTAGGACGACAGCAAACTGTCACCGAACAATCAGTGGTGATTACTGAACACATCATGCGAATCTATGCCAACCTTAGCAGATTAGCACTGACCAATCTGGCCTTAACAGTAACCATCGTGAGAGATCTAGTATCCCAACAAAATGATTCTGATCGACTAGAGTGGACAGCTCGGAAAGTCATTAAGACCAACGGGGAGTGAGCAAGATAAAACTATACATCCATCCATCCGGCTCATCTTGTTTAGACGAACAGCTTTCGACTGAAAAACGAGATTAGTCAGCTTCGGTGTTCATGGTAGGGCTGGCACGATTTGGACTTTGAGGACTTGATATTTGAAGCAACAAACCTTCGTTTCGGACAGCCGTCAAGTAAACATAACCGTGCGAAATGGAACATAACACATTCCTTACATGTGGTTGCAATCGGATCAACAGAAAAGGAATCGAGAAGTATGTCTCCACACAGGGGTCCCTTGGTAACCTGATCAGAATAATAATTCAGACTGTGCCTTGAGCATACTACATTGACTATTTATAATCATGTTGAAGTCTAATTACCCAAGTCGAATTAATGCCTAATCTACTGATCATGGTATTACAACGTAAGCATTTGTTTTAGATCTGCTTTTCGGGTCAAAATAACTGGTATTTGTTTTCCATCTGTTTACTGCCACCTGGAAACAGGTTCGAAGATTGGGTCGAAAATAACCAGTCAGGTGGCCGGAATATTTTCCAAAGCAAATCGTCTTATTGGTGTGGTCGAGCCGAAACCGGATCAAACGAATTTGAAAAATGGACCTGAGGTACATTAAAACTACATTTCTTCTATCTGCCTTATGCATAAATTTTGTTCTCTTGAAGCCATACTATTTAATGACTGCTTTGTGGGGACAAACAAACTGAATTAGGAAATGATCGAGCAAGTATGCAAAACTGTCAGTCTAATGTGAGAGCTAAATTCTAATTCATTGCCGATTGAACACACGCACCTCATTGGCCAACTGGCCTCACCGATGATTGGCCAAACGGCTTGACCTATGATTGACCGATGCTCGACGTCCTTGCTCGTCACATATAATTCGCGAGTCGCGAAAAATGAAAGCGAAGCCAATCACAATGGATTGTTCTCAGATTAAGATGACAACTTACCGTATTTCGTTTGGATTTATCACTTTAGTGCCTCGCAAGACTGGTATGGAGACTGCTTTTCATTGACGCTCATGGGTGACAAGATTGACCAGACAAAACGAGTTCATCCGATCATCCAGTCTACAAATGACAATAGGAAATAAGTTAAATGTTGCCCTCCTTACTAATTCTCTGCTACCGACACAATTATTAGATCTTAACTACTGTATAAAGTAGAATCATTTGGGTGTCCGTGAAACGTTGTTCGCATGGCTAGCTGGCTATTTCACCGGAGGAATACAATGCATCATGATAGGCTATATATATATATATACATTTATATAAATATATACGTATACATATATAAAATGATAATTAGATGGGTAAACATAGTTTCCCGGAAAGCACAAGACCGGTTTCGCCATTATTACTCCTGGTCAGGTATGCGTGCCCGGTACTTCGCGGTCTACATACCCTTACACGTGTATACTCCAAATTCGTATGTCGTGCCAGAATGGAATCTGAAGCTTTGGGAGTGCGCATGGAATTTCTTCACTAAAGGGTCCACAGAAGGACTCCAACTGTGACACGTTGGTAATTTTGTCACTTGAGGCTGAGCAAACTCGTCCAGGACCTGGCTTACAAATCCGACATGCATTTCGGGGTCATTTCCCCCTCGTTTCCAAGGGTGGTTGATCCTGGTTGACAAGGAATTATCAGCCAGTTGCAGTTGGATTTCTTCTGTAGACTTTTCAACGAAGCGCTTCTATACGCACTCCTGCATATTTAGATTAAATTCTGGGGGAGGATATATATATATATATCACCAGACTGGAAAGGAGTACGGTGCCGAGCAACAATACTTTAATACATAGTACATAGGACGTGTAAGAGAGGAGATGGTAAACGGCAGGAGGAGAGGTTGTTCTTTTTTCACCGCGCACATTTTCCGATAGGAGGAGAAATGCTGCAGGCTCATGGCCTACACCTCCAGAGTTTTCCAAGGTACCGCTTTTCTCTCCATACTTATTTTCTCTATTCATTAATAACCTTGCTAGCACCTCACCTAATCCGGGCCTGGAGTGTACAAGTGACGCTATTTTGTTCCAGTCACTCTGCGGCGGTGTTGATTCCAACAAATTCGGATGAGAATTCTCAAATATAATCTTTTTGTCTAAATTTGACCTTAAATTGAATCCACCCAGCTGTTGTTTTTGGTTCGGAAGAGGGAGGCAACCTTTGCCCCCTCGCGATCGTCATTCCCTATGAACACCTGTCGGGTTGTCACAATCCTGTTTTTGGATTTGATTCGATCACATATAAGGGGCAACCTCGGTTGGTCTTCGGATATTTTTGTTCTGTTGTTAAACTCCCTCAGCTGTCTCTTCAGATTGACCGGTGGTGGCCGAGCTGTTAAGGTCGTGGCGTTCAGGCGTGAAGGTCGCGGGTTCGAATCCCCCCACCGCCCATCAGCTTCCTCACTTGGCAGCCCTCTGTTGGCCGCGGCCCTCTTCCTGAAAAATGATGTGCATTGTTATTCAATTAATAAAGGCAAATAAAAGATAGAAGTTAAAATTAATTGGTTTCAGACCTCACAACTCATCATCTTTATCTGTTTGCCAAGATGTTCTCGCATCCCCCCTCTAATGCTTCCTTGTGATATTATTCTTTCTAATTTTCGGCTTATCTCCTCGTCTATTGACCTTTACCAAAACTTTGCTCTCCGGTATCTAATTCGGATGTTGAAGTTAATAAGAAGGGTTTTGATTAAATTGCCTTTCAATCTTGTTGCATTGTGTTGTCCCGTCCAAACTTCCATGCTCACGAAAGATTTATTCACGGTGATATTCCGGTTCGTTTGTTCACTTTCGTCGATGTTGAACGAACGTCTTTTTGGGCGAAATGTGAGCTTATTTACTTAAAAAAGTCTTTCAAACACCACTTAAGTACCAGTGGTTTACCCATATTAGTTACGCAAGCACATGGCATCTACCACAGTGAACTTTCCGCTATATGACTGTCAGAGCAAGATTTTCCCATGAATCAACTAGTATCTACGAGGTAGAATTCACGGGTGTGATTAGTTGTGCAATTCGGTTAGGCGGACTTGACAAATATCCAATCGATTCAACTTTGTTTGGACTGTGTCCATGCGTGAGTTCGAATCACCCTGTTGGATCGATTCTCATTTTCCACATCTATCACGCCAACATGCCTAACCGGTATAAATGTCGGTTCTACTGGTAGTGACGTATTTATGATCTGATCTCCAAGCTTAGAGAACGATACCTAATGGAAGTTGGTACAAATATTTCCATTTGTTTCCCATCATTTTAGTCTTTCAAGTTGGGTCCAAGTTGTTTCGTCGGATCGAATCACACAGAGTCTGATACTGAGTCAACCTCCTCAAGAAGTACGTCAGACGATCCGCACCAAGTCAAACAACTGTCCAACACGAAAACCAACCAAGGTGTTTCCCCTCCCGGTATGTCTAACTGGTGACTTAAATCAGCGAGATATGCGTTTGACGTGTTTTCTACCGTCTTTTTGGGGTGGTTTTCAGTTGTTTTTCATTCTTAAAGAGCATTGATCGTTCGGATTATTTTGTTTTATGAATATCCCAATCAAACCGAAAACTGTTTTCTACTTTTATCCGGAACTGCTTACATTCAAGTAATGCGAAGTCCAAGGTTGGGCGGAAATATTTCCTGATCCAGAAATCGCACTTCTCTTAATCACTACGATCTCATTACTGAAACGCCTGTTGGCCAGTAGTTTCAGCCACGTTTGGATTTCTCTGTTTTCGTGTGATGATGCATCTGGTCAGCTGGGACAAACAGGTGTTCGGGGTCACAGAGACGGTGTCAATTGGGCATGCACGAATGCCCAATACTTGTTGATGTCCCAATTCGAGGACACCGTCGTATAATTATTCTCAGTTTGGAATGGAGGATAAAGTACGAGTTGGAGTCAGAAAAAAGCAGATTGGTACTCGCGAGATCGGCCGAGTTTTGTGTTTTTCTTTTTTCGACGAGAGGAATAGATCTTGTATGCCAAAAACACTTGATGGCTTGATAAACGAAACGGATAAAGGCACTTTCTAATCGGATACTGGTAACGGTTCAACTGGAACAATATTGGCGCTTTTAAGCAGCTAACTTCAGACTGAAAAATCATTTAAGTGTCGCCAGGGAAACGATAAAAATTATAACGACATGGTGAAGACATATGGTTTATGGATAAGAAAAACGATCTTAGTCGCCTCTACTCACCGCTTGTATTCTCTTCGTTCTACCGAAAGCACGCAAATGTTTGGGCAGTGAAACTTTTTAAGCTCTCAGGACCAAATGTTGTAAGGAGTCTATCGAAAAATCGATGCGCCATGTATTGGTTTTAATTGTGAACGATATCATGTTAATAACACAGCGTTGTTGGTAGATGTAATGCGCCAACAACGCTATTTTATTAACATTATATCATTCACAGTTTGCAAGTTTTCGTTCAGTAGATATCCTCGAATGTATATGCAACAACTGTTTCCACAAATCCATCGATCCCGAATATATATTACCACAGCAACTCTGACGAAAAGAAGTGAACTGTTATAAGCCTGGTTATCTATTCTATTCACAGTCGAACCCAATTCAACATGACTATCTAAAATAAGGGTATTCAGTGCTAGCTATCTTTGTAATGCGTTTTGCACCTTTGAGGTGTGAGATAATCGTACCGGATTGGATTGGTCCAAAATCGCACGTTCTTGTAGGACAAGAGTTGGATAAAGTAGATGCTTACGCTTACCGGAGCAGAGGCATCTCAGAAAAAGGTCGTATATCGTATAATGTTTCTATATGCAAAAAGGCCTGGCATTATGATGATATGGGACTAACGGTCGAAACTTGACGGTCTAGGCACCAACTGAATCAGTCGTTCTATGCGGCTTAGAAACTTGTATTTTGTGGACAGAAGAAATACAAGTATTGTCGGTGTTTGAACGCCGGTCTATGGGTAGTATTACTCTGGTATGATTATGTCTGCAAAGAAACTTTGAAGCATTGGGTACTAGGTTCAAGAGCTCTGTGTTGGGGAAAATCACTGCATTTTCACAAACTATGGTGATTGCATCATTTACGACGAACGTTCGTAGTTTAATTCCTTCTGTATGCGCTGCTTTTCGCATCACCTGTTGACTGACTGGCAGATCAGTTGAGGTTCTCAACCAGTGACTTGGTGAAATGGTACGAAAACCCAAGTTGTTCGAATTGGATTCCAGTGTCCAGAACCAAGAAAATCTCCCACGTGACGTGGTTAAACATCAGGTGATAATGTTACATGCTGCAATTATTGGCATGTTTCTATTTGAACTGTTTGTTCATCCACCAAAATCATTTCATTATTTTCGTGGTTATTTTCATTCGTTATTCGTCCTCTTACTTTGCTTGTCAGTAAACAGTTCTGTGACCGAACCATATCACCGGGATTGTAAACGAATACATGCAGAGGCACGTACTACTGCTAATAATTAGTAATGGCTAGACATTGTGAAATGTGCACGGATTAAAGGAAGCAAGATGAAGCGAATTTCACGTTCCTCCAATATAGACTTCCCGTGCTGTCTTTTTGCAGACGCCAACGGATGTCCTGATTTCTGCAGCGGAAATGATTCTCGACATCAAGAGTGTTTTTTATCTCTCTCTCGTCGGAAAGCGTACCATCGATTGGTTATCGACTCCGGAAAACTAAGACGCCAAAAACCTGGTTTTCAGAGCTTGAAAACTCGCTTACCGCCGCACGTTCTATGAGTATTGGGGCTTCGGTGGATTAAATATAATGATAACAAGATGATTGTCAGCTTGAAATGATTTGTTGATAAATGTCGTGTCAGTTTTACTTGGGGATTTATTACTCAACTGAATTTTGCACCAGTGGCCAGGGTAGGTTAAAAGATTTCGTGTCCCGTCTCCAAACTCCGCTAGAGTGGGATTATTCCGGTGACTTGTGGTCATTTTGGCCGAGGACAGCAGAGGTTTGAATGGGACGAAACACTTCACTTGTGTTGAACAAAAGATCACACTCCATCAAGAGCATGGCCATTGCCTTTTGCCCTTTCTCTACTGGTCTTCTGTTCGAACAAATCAGGTGATATTCATCTATGCGTCCAGACAGTCCTCCTACGGTTCGGCTTGCCTAAATTGCCCCAAAGATGCAAGCGGATCGGTAAATACAGTAAGAAGCAGAATTCACTGGCAGTTTGTCTTTTCTTTTGTCAAAGTGGATCACCTTATACCTCATTAATTGTAGAATATTTTGAAAATCGAAACTGATCATAGCTCAGGGTGTTGATTTTCGTCTGTGTGTGTGTGGTCACTTAGTTTGCTATTTAGATCGCAAACGTTTCATCATCAGTCGATTCGGCACCGACAGTACATCAGTGGACACCTCACGGAAACTTATAAAACAATTTGTGTTTTGCCATTTGTGAAGTCACAAAAACACGCATTGGCTACCAAGTTTTTCAGTGTTTTGAAGTATCTGTAACAAGCGACATATTCAACCGGGCTTTTCGACTGTTTTTCAATGGTTGGGAAGATTATTTAACTTCCACCCCCCCCCCGCCCCCACTACTGTCCACTATCATCGGTGGACTAAGCCCTAATGCCAATTGGATCTCAATAAAGCTGTACTCTTGGGAACCTTTCGGCATTCACTATCATTCGAAGACTCCCAGGTTTCGAATGCCGTGTCCAATTGATAAATTGGTTACTCCTCATGATTGACTTTTATCTGCATTATGTGTGCCTGAGAAATAAAGCACAGATACCTACCTGTTGCACAGTGACGTGTCGACAACAATATGCATCATTATTCATGTTTAATGATCTATTTCCATTGATTCTTTTGCTCCTGTGATAGATTTCATCTTTCTTTTGCTCTCTGTTTTGTTTTTCTTCCAAAGATCAAAAAACGATACGTAAATCACGTACATCTGGTCCGTATCGATTCGTGAACGGTAAACTGATTCTGTGTGACGGTGCACAACCGACGGGGCCGGACCAAGGTGACACTAATCGGACGACAACAAAGTCCTCATTTATTTCCAGTCCAATTTCGATTGGGAATGAGCCTAACCGGGCCTATTTGTACGAGGCACTGGTACAGCCAAAGCAACGTTCACGATTGTGGGATCATTTACAATTTTGGGAGGATATGTTTTTCGACACGGTCGCACAAGAACGTGATATGATGGGTACGTGGGTTTGGATTATGAGAAGAACGATCACATGTCTGACCACGATACACTGTTTTCAAAATCCATAGATAGTGTAGCCCACCAAACCCATTGTTCTGTGGCTTTGGAGTTTTGAATGAGCAATTCGAGTCTTTTGCATTGTCACTATGGTAAGAGTTTCGGAAGGAATTAGTTTACTGGAAGCAATCCAGATAAAGTGTACAAGCGACTGAGTACACTAAGATTCGTGATGACAATCCTTTGTTCACCTACATGTCGTCTAGGTACTCTCTTTGAGTTGTTCGGAGTCATCAGTCGATGTTTAAAAAAACCCGCTTGATGTGCTAACACAACTGGTCTCTCTAGATCATTGCACCACATTTATACCGTACCTGTACCTGGGTGTTTAGCCTAGTTTTCGGATATATATATATATATATATATACATTCAGACCCTAGGTTCAATTGCTATTTGTTCTGTTAACATTCTGCCCACCCATCTGATATAGAGTTATCAACGAATCACAGTTATAGTTCTTCTGTGAACTCTTCAGTGAAGAAATTCCATGCGCACTCCTGAAGCCTCAGATTCCATTCTGATGCGACATACGAATTCGGAGTGTACATGTGTAATGGTATGTAGACAGTGGAGTACCGGGTACGCACCCCTGACCAGGAGTAATAATGGCGAAACCGGTCTTGTGCTTCATAGGAAATTTCGTTCACTCGTCCAGATACTAATTTCCTCCATTTTTAGGGCTAACATTCCAGTCTGAAGTTCTTGGTTTGAAAAACCCTGTTTCATTGGGATACATTTTAGCTTTATAGTCAGATTAGTATGTCTACGCCAGATCATACTGGGGACATTCGACGTATCTCCTTCTTCTGCGCGGTGTTCTTGGTTTTGGGTGCTAGGTGGATGCCATAACGAGGTCCTTCATCTGCACGTACAATCTACATACCAATACAGTTATGCTAGTGACATTTCCTCATTTAGGGCAAGAAATTTTTCTGTGCATATTTGGAACCTGGGTAAACTGGTTATGATCAAATGAAATCTTTTGGGAGCTTAGTTGTAACATCCCCCTGAATCCCAAGTGGCAGTCTAACTGCAAGTCGACCGGCTAAGTTTCGTGATTGTGTAACATCAAAATAACAACGTAAATTGCTTGTTTCCTCCGTAAAGTTGCGAAACATTTTTCACTTTTTGTGGCTATACATGTTCCATACTTCAACTTCAAACGAATCTACCAACTGGTTCATCCGCTATGGACACAAGTTTTTTCTCAGAAAAGACTGGTAATATATGTTGACGTGCTCCCGCGAAAAAATTCGGGAAGAAACGTGCGTCACTAAAGTTGTTTTGTTGTGCTCGGATTGTCATATGTTCCGTGACACGAAATTCCTCAACAGGAAGAAAGGTTTAATCGGCAGAATTTACTTTTACTCTACTATCAACTGCTCGGAGCAAAATATTTCCTCGTTATTTTTTTACTATTTCCTATCCAGCGCTAATAATTTTATGGAACAACCTGTTCTTGCTGGGGTGTATATAACAGGTCATCTATTCGCATTAGAGTAGTCTTATTTCGAACATTTATCTATCCGGTATGATATGTATAATGGTGAGCCTTCCCGTCCTAGTCGGATGGATGACCGATGACCTTCAAAGATATCTTCAATGGGCTGAATCGACTCCCTTACTTGATAAGAATATTATGTCACGTAAAACAATAGGCGCGAACTGTAGCTTGAAAGTCGAACAAATCAGATGCATTTGACGGCAGATATCAGATGCCGAGATTAGCTTGCACTACACAATCGGATACAGTTGCAATTAGGGGCTCGAGGACGAACTGAGATGTGATCAATTTCTGGCTGATGACGTCATTTTGACCGTTATCAATCATCAACCATAAAGAGGCTTTATTCCCAAATGGTAACTGTTTTATTGCTACATGGTTTATGGTTAAGGAACTTTCTTGATAAGAAAGTTCAAGTTGAAATAACCGAGTAGAGTAAATCCCCAATCCTCACATTGGCATACAAGAACCAAATGGCTGTTGCTTTTGCATTTCTGATGCGATTCCAATAGGAATCAACTGGACGACACGAGCTGTGATCGAAATGGTCATTTGGTGAAATTCTTGAAAATTTCCCACTCGTTTACTATTTGGGTCAGGTCATTGATATCTGGCGAAAGATGACTGAACTTGTGTTGATGCACACATGGGAGGCATCTGCTATCGTGTAGAAAAGATCAGCCAACTTCGTTGATAATTCGGGACGGAAAAGGTGGTTTTCCTCTCGCGCGTGGAGAGCAATGTGTGCGGGGCATTGTTTAGTAGAAACTAGCCGAGTGCCTGCGCCTTAATAAAGAGAATTGTACTCGGTGATTCGATACATTTTGACCCAGGAGGAGGTTCGACTGAATAAACCTTAGAAAGTTGATTAAAGCCGTATACGAAGAGTACAGTAGAAGATTTAAGTTCGTCTTCGATTCTGCGATGATAAAAATGGCTGTTTCTTCGAGGCATCCCTTGTTGATGGTTACTCGCCCTCGAGGCCAATCAACGGAAGTTTTTGGTGACAACAACAAATATTTGGCACTTCGAACGAAGAAGTCGACGTATCTAAGACGACAAGAAAATGGATTGCTTGCAAAAAATAATCTGCCATGCAATTTGGCTACTGAATTATTTTTTCAGGGGATTAATCTTGCAGTAAAGATACCCATCTCGACAGTAAGCGGTCATGGATACACTGCACAGCTGCTTCACCTTCGAATAAGAATCATCAGTGACACTACTTTTCTGTCGTCCCCGAACAGGGACGCAGACTCAGGGCTAAGGATTGTGAGTCGGGAACATTAGTTATCGTGGCACCCGGGCTGGCTCTCAATGGTTTGTTGGATATGAACATTTCTACTGAAAAGCAGTTAGTAACAAGCGTGACTCAAGGATGTTTTTATATGGTTACCAACATCCTACTTCTTTATCATTGACGGCTTCCATTATCGTCGCAGCTGGTAGTCTTTCAACCGTGGTATTTTAAACACATTTTTATAGGGTCTCTATCAAAAAGGGCAATGAAATTTTAGAATTTTCCATTAGATAACGGTTAGAATATTTTTGCTTGCAAACTTTCCGCCTTCATAACATTTTTCGTTACACAAATGTATCCATCCGAAGCGCACAGTTTAATTCAATTCAGTTCGGATCATCATGTGTAGATAACGTAATGTGATATCCGCTTTAGGTGCGACATGTAATCCGCGGTTGTAATCGAATCTTTTTCAGGATTTGATCAGGCACCGATGGAAATGTTGGAGAAATTCTCAAATCTTACATCCGTTGACAGACGGGTTTTGCAATATCAAGAGGATCGCCTTCTTGCAACATGCTTGTACAATCTGATCGCGTGTATGGTCTTGATGCAAGTTGATCGAAATGCCATACGAACCCGTGTTCGACGTATTCAAGCTCGGTGCCGTCTCGGATCACATTTCGCGCTTTTCCTGTCCTCGCTACTGGATCAATTACAATATCTTGTGAGTTCCGCTTGACACGACTAAAAGGAGACATCGAAATCATTGGTTTTTTGACGGATTATACTTATTGTAATATAATAAGACAATTTATGACAATAAACATAATCAGGCCGGTTAAAGCAACCAAAATGCCGAGATCAATACGATATAGATGAGCGGTTACTGTACCCAATTGAGATCTGTATCAAATGCATGAACATGATGAGAGGTCATGGCACAAGACGGCAGATGCATTATTCTCCAGGATTGGCATTCGGTTCATGGAAGCGTTCAAAATTTTGTCCATCAGGACATTCAAACTTTCTTTTTCTGTTGGTTCTTTCCGAATCTGTCGAACTGTTGCGATCTTCGGATTAGTTACATCTTATTAACTTCAAAAAATGGAAGGAAATGGACAAGAATTAGAATTGTTTCGCTTTTGCTGTGATGGTACCCATTTGGAATGGTCTGTATTCGTTTTTGTACCTCTCTGTGAAAGATGTGATTTCCTAGTGTTCTCATTCCTTCCTTCTCATGACATGAGTTCATCCAGATCAAACTTATAGTGTTTGTTCGACCGTTTTGATCTCTTTAGTAATTAGGATGTTTAAAAGTTTATCGAAATTTGTGTGCTATCGGTGTCAGCGATGATGTTCAAGCGGTTAACCCTATGCAGTTTCACTTTGGAATTTTATCGGTTCGAATCCTTTCACCTCCGATTAACTCCCACACTTGACAACCGTTCGTTGGTCAGAATCCACTTCTTGGAAAGGGTGCACATTGTCTCCCTACTATTGGAGGAATAGAATTTTGAAAAGTTCTTGGATAGTTCTTGAAGATTTCGGTCCTATTCTCGTGGGTAGACAACTCGTTCAGGAAAAGACAGATTGCCACTCGGAAGCAAAGGAAAATTCGAAAGGTAATCAAAATTTAAGGTTGGATCATGGCTGCCTCACGTGATCAAGCATCGTCCTCTGGTGTTGTGACGAAGTAGGTGACCGATCCAAAAATGACCGGCCATGTAAAGCACGAGAATGTTGGAGTGGATGTATTGAGGATTGTACACTTACCGCAATTTACTTTTCAATTGCCAACTGGTCGTAGATAGAAAAAACGCGTAATGAGAATAATACCACCTAAATGGTTCTCTTCTGTGCAACTCACCTTGTCTTCAGCTGTCCTCTATGCGTATTCATGGCATGCTCACAATTTTGTATTCATAGTTGTTGCTCAAGGACGAAGAATTGTCTGTATCGATAAACAATTGTCATCACTTTGGTTCTACGTATTCCGGTGTCTATGAACTGCAGGTAACTTCTGCCGGTCTGGCATATGATGCTTATAATCGTTGGGAAGTTATTGAATCCTTAGTTAGATCACAGGGATGACACAGAACATGGAACCGCAGGGTATATCGGTGCTTTTTTGAATAAATAACAGCGCATGCGTCATCCATTAGGGCACAAAATGAAGAACAATGCGGGGCGAATATCAACAAAAGTGTCTGATCATAAAATGACCGGTTGACTCCTTGTAGAAAAACATCATTGTCGCAGACAAAGTATACCTTAATTAAAGTTTTGTTTGGTTCCAAGACTTGACGGCTAGATGACTCATCGTCTCTTATGCTGAACCGATGAACTCATTTGATCTCCAGGTCCTTCGGTAACTGGAAGACCAACAGCTCTTTCAAGCTGATACAACTCCGCAACTTTTGAATCAAGTGAAAGTTTCACAGGTTTCTCAGCCACCCATCCTCAGCATAATTTGATAAGATCAAGTGGAATCGTCATTGACGGTAATGAAAGAAGGAAGACAATTAGCACTTGAGAGTGGGTAAGCACTTCATTCAAGCATTTCCTCAATAAGTGCCTCCATCCCTTATTTTATTCACCTATCTTTCGATTTCGTCCACTGACTTGGGATCCACTATTCCTTTTGGATGACCATTTCCTTTCACGACTCTTGCTGTAAATTGCTGAATTTCCAGTCCTCGTTTCGACTGTATCTTCTTTCATGATTATTTCGTTGCTTCTGAGGTAGACGCTCTCCCTTAACTCAAATAAGCCGCCTCTCTATCCTGTGGTTTCGGCGAACTGTTTAGGTGTTTTGAAGACGTCTACAAGGCACCCTGTTATTCTCCTTGCTTCTAAAACGGAAAGCTGTAAATGTTGTAGTCCTTGACCATGACTAAGTTCCTCACGCACTGCGAACCATCATGTGAACGGTCTCTTTAGCTACTCCAAGAATTCAATATCCTTCGCTAGATACGGCCTTCATGCCTGAACACAACTATCTTGATTAAATCACATGAAGGCCTTCTACATCGGAAGCGAAACCCCCAATTTGCTTGAATTGAATTCCTTTTTAGTCGATGTGCACCTCCAAATGACTTTTGTCCCACGCTGTCGACTATACAGCCTATGGGTGAAGCCGGCACTAGTAGTTACTCCTGACTTATGAAATTCCGCATCAAGTATCAATAATATGTAGTTGTTTACTGGGTCCATATAGCAGACGAGCCACGGTTGCTCCTTCCTTATTGAATGCTAGTATCTCTTCGACCACTGACTGTCCTTGTCCAGACTGTGCCCTATGGTCTTTGGGTGTAATGCTTTTATATCATCTACAAACTTGAACCACGGATTTTCTATTCCGACTGTCATATATGTGCTGTACATCGAAAATAACAAAAGCCCTCAACATGATACTTGAAACACTGCTATTTGGCCTGCATCCACCCGCTAATCGTCCGTTCACCCACTCCACTCGAAAGCCCCTTACATTCCCTCACACTTCATAATCTACCCCAATAGCTTGACTCTGTTTTGTTCTAATGTTTTTACTCAGGAGCCTGTGGTTCACCGGGTCGAATTCTAGATAGACGACTTCGACTGGTTCTCTATCTAGCCGATTGAGAAGATGCTAATACGTTCAATAGACTAGACCTTTTGTTTCTAAGTCCCGCCTGATATGCAATTCTAATTTTGCTACTCTCTACGAGTGACCGACTGTCTATTTTTGTGGGATTTGCTCTGGCGGATTTTTCCCTCACTGAATTCAAATTACCGAGCCCGGCGAATGTGTTCTTATGGCCGGCTTTGTTAACGGGGGTTAGAGTTAGCAGTAGCCAGTTTTTTTTATATCTTTCCCCAAACTACTGGTGTGCTGAACAGTTGGACTCGGATTTGTCCAGTTGTAACCGTAAACGTTTCAGCCGCTGCCCAAAACTTTAGAGTTGTCTAATTGTCTGAAACTGTGTACAACCAAATTTGGAGTGATTTTTTTGCTAGATATTACTGAGATCTCTATGGGCCGATTCAAGCATAGGCCTCAGGCAACCTGATTAAGCCTAAATACGTGCTGGCAAACTCTCTCTGCAGGTTCCCAATCTTTTCCTAATTGTCTATTGGCCGTACCACTTCTTTGTTCCTGGTCCCACTCACTGATTTTCTCAAAATAGACTTGAATCGGACAAGACCGCAATACTTCTCGTGATTGACCTACTATTCGTCTGCAATATGACCTTCGTAGATTCTTTTACAATCTTCCAGTACCCGTGATATGTTATCTTGATCTGTTTGTACTGTAGTCCAGTCTCAGTATTTTGTATTCCTTTATCTCTTAAGGACCCCGTGTTCATGTTTGGGGAGGGGGGGCGTTGTGCTCCCACGTTATCCACTATGGGGTCAGCCAACTCCACTTTACTTTCCTCGACAATGAGATTAACTCTGTCAGATCTACAGCCACTGATGTTTGATATGGTTTTTGTCTCTGTCCATCAGCCACGTCGATTGCAATCCGAAATCCCTCCGTCTGTTCTCGTCTGCGTTTCGAGCAACCTTAGCAGGTGCCGCTAACCATCGACGTTCTCACTTAAACTGTATAACTCCATGATCGCTCTCGCTCACGAAACTTCTGTCTAGTTGACCTGTTTCGTTTTGGGCTTCTACTGCCGCCAGGTCAAGCACTGAGGGTGACTGACCAGGCGTCTATAGTTTCCATTGAGTCACAGACCGGATGAAGAACTTTTAGCGTTGCAAGCTAATTAGTAGTTGTCCACAAGCTTCTTCAGAATCTGTCACGAAGTCCCAGTCAACTTCTGGCTTATTGAATGCACTCATAATAAGCAGCTTCTATTCCCTATCTACAACGATGGACGTGTATTCCATATCGGCTCGGAACAAAAAGTACACCGGCGAGAACCAGACCCGTATTGCTATTACTAGGTTGTACCCGTATTTTAATAGTGACAACCATGCACGTTCCCTCGGTCTTACCTTTTAGTTCTGACTAATTGTTCCATCTGCTTAGATCGTTAGTGTAGACTACAACGATCTCTTCGCCTACCTTGAATATTTTCATTTTTCCCGGAGAAGCTGACGGGTGCAAGTTACTTCTTATCCGGATCAGTTTTCATGGCTTCTGTACAGTAGTTTACGTAATGTTGTCAAATACAGAACTCTGAGCTTCGTGCTTGTTTTGTACTTTCTTGTGCTTCCTTTGAGAATATGTATTACATTATTACACATTTGAGTTGAACTCCTCTCTTACTTTGTGTATCCCAATTCTATGTGACTGTATGGTAGCTGTATTAGGGCCTGGTATTTTGGACTCTTCCAACATTCGTAGCGGCAGATGAATTGTCCAGTGCCGATGCAATTCTACATTGATAGTTTCTATTACTATATTCAACTGTGACCAAGAAACCACCTCAGTGTCACGGATTCGTGGATTCTATTACCGTGAGCGTTTGCTGACAAATAGACAAGTATATCTGTCGGTTTCGGTGTCTAAATTTCATTTTTGTCTTGGTTCCTACCGGATGGTGCATCTATGCCACTCTACAGTTTTACTAAGTAGTATCTTGTTGCCCAATCCTCCTGTTTCTTAAATTCCATTTGGGGTTCTGGGATCCTGTGAATTATTGCATTTGGGTATCATCTCAGGGTCGTGTCTATAGACTTTAAAAAACAGCTAGAACCTAGGTTATGCGCCTAGTTTCCCCTTCAATACGCCCGCCCATTGGTTTTGCACACAGTATCCGTCCCATCCGACAGTCGCAGCTGCCTCCCTATTCCCTTGCTTCGAATTAGGAGCAACTGTATTTGACCTTCCGTCATTAGTTTCCCTATTTTTCGGCTCTTTCTCGTTCCTGTTCTTCCTTTATGATTCTCAGGTCCGATCTCCTGCAGCACAAAATTATCGCTTTTTCCGATCCCTTCATACACTTTTGTGCCCATTGTTTTCATCAGTTCCACTGTTTTTTTCATATCCCTGTCTTCCCTTTGATGTTTAACTTAGCTCGCACTGGCTTCTTAATGCCAAGACATATCCAAAACAGTTCATCGTGCACAAAGCAGATTAGACAATACACTGATGTGCTGTCATATTTCACCTATCACGTCAACCTTCTGCCATTCGCCACAGTGCTCCCCTTCTATCTCCTCATGTGGGTGTCTTGCAGGTTAATAAAATCATAATTGCAATTATTCGCTTTTGTTCTGCCCATGCTTTTAGTCTATGCTTAAGTCAGAAAATGGATTTAGAGCTGGGATTCTTGAAGTACGAACAGAATCCACTACATGGATGCTCTAATGTTTGCAGTCTGAGAAACTCGTACGTAGATAGGCTTAGTCTATGGCTCTGGAAGCAATTTTGGCGTTCCAAACAACATGCGAATTATGATAATCTACCAAGATTAAGGCTCAAATAGATCCATAAATCAGGACATGTCGCATAAAAATGCTCAAACGTCGGAGGAATGATCGGCCACCTATGGTAACACCCGATCACCTCGTTACAGTCCTGTCGCGGACTTAGTACTCCGATCTTCCGATATGGAATTCGTTTCCAGTTAACACACTGATGATTTGTCCTGGATCAACTCTTTTGATTCTCGATATCTTGTTCTTTTTGTTCCTGCAAATGATGATCTCACTTCACCAATCTTTGCTGCCACGTCGTGGTGTAGCGTAGTTAGAGAACAACTTTCAATTCCTATCCGTTCTTGTCAATTGTCAATATTTCATTCGTGTGCGCCACTCGTAGAGATAGTGACTTGCGTTTCTGGAATAGGAGCCTTTTTTAGCTTTCGAAGTACCCTATCACCTCTGAGTTGACTTCAACCGCCCAAAGTGACGGTTGTAAAAGTTGGCAGGATTTTGATGGTGTTGAGGTTATCACAATGCAATGAACAGGTAACCTTTTGTTTACTTCCATTTTGGTGCACACCTGTCCTCCAGAGACTGTAATTCCTGAGGAAACTCCGTTTGACATGCCTGCGACAGATCACGTATCGAAATTGTTCACTGCCTCAATAGCGTTTCGATCAAAATATTGCAATCCGTTAGCCGGTGTTTTTGTTTTTGAACTCACAAGTAATCACAATTAGGCGAGTAATAGAAAAATTTTCACTTCTCTTGTGTTTTTGTTTCCGACCTAGTTGTGTTCGTTTTCGTGTCCAAATTTGAAATTTGTCAACAATTGAATTTCTATTCCCGATTGATAACCACGTCACTGGGGTGGCCAATCGTCACCGCCTCGTGGATTCCAACACACACAAGCATCAGTACAGAAACTAGATAACCCGGTTTGAACCAAAGCAGAATAACTTTTGTTTAGAGCAATTTTAGTGGAGCAAGATTATGATGAGCAAGGTTTATCGATCAACGTGCGCGAACTTTACTAATGCCATGAATCGGTATGATCACGAACTGGAGTCGTACAGAGCCACTTGCGGTTTCAATAGACCAGTCACTGTAGCGAACGTGATAGCCATGGTGAACAGCCGTTTTCCATCCGGATAGTGACCTGTGACAGAGTGAGATTTTGAACTGGTTTTCCTCTAATCCACCTCAAGACAACGACGGCGATCATCCTTATAATTCGCGAATATCATCGGACACGCATCATACACCTTGACCATTTGCCAATTTGCCGACGTGTGCATACATGCATTTATATCAAAGTTCGATCACCAACCGATCACTCATCCGACTGTTTACGTGTCAGTCTACAGCTGACTGACCAATCCAAACCAACAAAGTTTACCGTCCAGCATCTCTACCCTTCTGTACCTGTTGGACGAGTCGTCTTTTTTATATTGAAAACATTTACCTACAAATCTGAGTATTTGTTGCTCCCCTGCTACTTGTCCTTGTGACATCTGACCTCACTCAAGTTGTTGGTCAGTTTATGTCATTTGATTACATCTTTCTCGACAGGAAGGAAATGCGATCGATCTGCTCCCAACCGTGTCTCGCTGCAGCTGTCAACAATTATTCAAAGTTCACCGGGTCAACGAGAACGGCAGCGAAGATCCTAAACTGTTCGAGGTGAGTAATTTAACTACGCTTTTGAACAATAAATGGATTGATTGATTCGATTATTACCTTCGTGAAGTTTGGCCGATTTGACGGATGACTAGTCCTCGATGTCGACAAGATTCGAACCCTCGCATGGATTCAATTCGCGTATTTGCGCCCCACATGTTCCACCCACTGATTTATGTGGCGAATTGCGTGAAGTTCAACTGGTGATTAGTAATTGATTCGTAATTAAACTTTGCTTTGGTAATCAGATTGCAAGATGTTCAGTGTCGTGAATAATTTGTGTTCGTCTAATTTGGACGGGTACTCATTAGTCCCTGAGTGAACTGTTCGAACACCACCCGACGTGACTTCGTAGTTCAGCTGACAGTGCACAAGCGGCATATGGACATGTGTTTTGTCCACACGTGGATTCGAACCCAGACGAGGCCGAGGGTTTTACACAGCGGAATTATTGTTGGATTCATAGTGAAGACATCGAACAGTCTAGGGACTTACAGCAGTAGACGGACCAATGACCATTGCATGACATGTCACAGGACATGTTGTACCTGCGTGAGTGCGCAAAAGCCAATTGTATCTTTCAAAACAATGAAGGCTTTTTTAATTAGACAAAACTACTTAGCTGAAAATCGATAAACTTATTTGCGCGAAAGTATTCACTACTGGCAAACAACCAATGGTTTCCTATACCAATAACCAATAAAAACGTATCCCCAGTGAAAACCATGGTCTTTAACCATGAATTGAGACATGTTTAGTAAATCAAATATTCTCGACATCTCATTTATTAACTAAGATGACTGCAAACAGATTGGTCGCTAGTTAAGAACTGTCAGTTTTGAATGGCATTTTGTTTTTTTGCGAGCTCGACCACAGATGGTGGAAAACTGTTAGCTCAGCAAATTTCTGATGTCAGACTCAAGGGCACCGGGAACCAGAGGCAGTTGGCCGGAATAGGGACGAGAATAAACATGTTACGATGGCTGGTACAGGATTCGTCGGAAGTAGGGCTACTAATAATGCACTTTCGCACTTGAACTTTGGTGATATGTGGTACGGCCTATTGTGCACGTCCTTTCATAGCCTGCCATGTGCTGAGACAACATACTTGAGCTGGGACGCTCGAATCCATGGTGAGCACTACTTCCGGTAAACCGTATATGAGTGTTGTGTTTACGCATAGATGGTTTGTGTCTGGTTTCTGCACACTGGTTTTGAAAGAGAAAGTGTCTGATGAATGGCTTCAGATGATCAGCCCATGATCCGACAGGAATATAACCTAAGTAGAATTTCTCGAAAAACGCGCGAACCGACAACAACGTAACAGTCGAAACTGAGGGCTGGCGAACGTCAGGGTCAAGCCATTGAGAGACTAAAATGATTCACAACCATACAACAGAGTAAATGGCAAACAATACGGTTACTTTCTAGTAAGGAAAGAAACCGCAGAGCTAGGAGCAAAAGAGGTGCGATGGGTCACACGTGTCAGTAGCGATGGTGATATCAAGGACAGCTCAGATAAATGAGGCTTGTTTACAACGGTGACAGTATCCAAAAGTCTGTGATGCTGGAATCGAGCAAACTCGTCCAATCAATCATTGCAACAAAACCGAAACGGAACAATCAACTGGCGTTGAAACTGTACCCAACTATGCCAGCCAATCAGAAGTGTGAGGTACTAAATTCAGTTCAAACAAAGGGGTTCGTTCAAATTTTTCAACAGCTTTGTTTTATGGACATTCTGTTTTGCACCGATAGACCGAGTCAGTGTGATCGATTATAAGTTGAAGGTGTTTTCATGATATATCGAGCAAGATGTTTCACAGATGTGTTTTATCATTTGATCTGCTGCTTAAACTGGCTGCATGCGCGACATTTTATCGATCGCTTGTCTGTTTGACGAGAAGGTTTTCTATTGGACACATCTATTTCTTAAACTTTGCAGATCTATCGGAGTTGCGTTATTCTTCGCGATTTGACAGGGGCAATTATCGATCGGCTGGATCATCATTCTCACCCGGGCGTGATGCTATCGGCCGACGAAAGTCTGGTTATAATCACCAGAAAACGTGACGGAGTCGACGCAGCCGAAAGCTATCAGAGTGATCAGGTAAATAGTCGGTTCAAAACCACAATTGCTTGTCTCTCATTTTGACCAGGCTTGGCTTTAGCCCATACTATCTTATCTACAATACCTCTAACCAAAATAAGGCGCGACTGATGTGGAACCGTGTTCTTTCTCATATCCATTTAAGTGCAATCAACGACGATTCCTAGTTGACATCACACAAGTTAGCACGTTTTCGTTTTCTAGGCTTGTGAGCATAAGTTTAAATCACTCCATAAACAAACATAAATCACAATCATTTTCATGCATCTGTCGTTACTGTTTTGTATCGGCCCTCCCTGAGCACTAGAAAATTCAGCCGTATGTCTAAATGTATACACACACATGCATATGAAACGACATCTATGCGCGCATCTGCTACTCGGCAATATATATATATATATGCCAGTGTATGCACAGAAATTTAATCAACTTTCTTTGGGACACGTGTTCTTTTGCTTTTGCATATTATTATACGAATCTTACGAAAAAACTTCCAGTTTAATGGGGACTTTTGACCGCAGTATAGCTTGATTGTCCACTGTCCTACCTTTTGCTTGCACTTCATATTTTTTCACACAATCCAAGGATTTTCTCTATACTGGTTATCAACCCAAAAACAAGTGATCATCAACGGTTCTGAGCACGAACGGGAAAATATTTCGGGCATATTACCGCCGCAATATCCGCTATGAATTAAGATGTTTCGAGCTTACTCATGGGGAGAATGTATTGTGCAGTCTAAAGTGTTCGCCTAGATAAAAAGTGAAACATGATTGGTCAGCTGGCGACCAAACACCAGTGTCCGTTGCTCGTCGCATGGATGAAGTAACAAAAGTGAAACGGAAAACCGATCAATAAGTAAACACCATTTACCAACTGTCTGCGTCATTATCTCCGTAATGAGGAAACATATTTCATTATTAATATTTCGTAGATTCCCTTTGTCCGGCTATAATTTTTAAAATCTTTTTTGGTTTTGCTTTTCTATCCCCGAAGTATTCTTATGACCCACCTTATCGATAAGCGATTCTGTCGAAACTATCGTTGGCGTTTTGAAAGGTTGTTGTTTTGCTTGCTGAATAAGTCAGTCTTATGTTTCGCAAGACCATACACGTGGTTTGAAAGCCCCCCACTGTAGAGCTAGTAGTACTAAATTTCAGGTTCGTACCAAGGCATCCTATACCTGGTCGTGACGTCATAACTGAAGTAGTCCATATCCGAGAATTGTTTTGAGTAATTCTAAGAGAGAAAATGAATTCAGATCGAAAACATCTTAAGACTGTTGGGAGTTGGACGCCGATGGATTCATGATATCCATCATTCTACTGGGTGTACAAAGCAGGTCGTCAAAATTGATAATAAGACTCACTGCTCCGTACCATACACCATTTTGCGCGCCGTTTCGGATCTGCGTCAAAATCACCCGGAATAAAGTCAAAACTATTCGGAACTGCTATCCGGTTGATCTGCTAAAAGACCATTCACGAAGTTATGAGACGTGATCCATCTCGTATTGGCACAAGTGAGCTTCTGTAGTGTAGGGTGTGCTGATTATCTGCTCACTGCATTTTTGGCTAATGCTAGATATTTTTTTACAAAAATCTGAATAATTTTGACACAATTCCGAAACTACATGGGAGATTGTATAGTTCGATCCAATTCAGTTTGTGAATTTCGGAAATGGCCACAAAGTAAGGAAACCAGCGACTGAAATTTTTTGGTGGTATGCAAAGAAACTGGAATCCACTTCTAGGGGTGCTGTATTCTCGGTATCTTCTGCCCATTACAGGGACTCGATTTAGGCCGAGGGGGAAAATGGTAGTCTTCATGCAGCAAAATTGAGGTGGTAACAGATATATTCTTTCGCTTGTCGTATTGTACTACTGATTATTAGGCAGTAGCCAAAATCTCAACTCAATTAACTTGGTGTCTGTTTTTTGAACCGGATCACGCCTCCGGGCCAAGTCTCAGAAGCACTTTTAGTCAGCAGATTATCTTAAATGTAGGTTTCGTCTCCGTTTCACATATTGACTATCGCTAACTGATCGTTGGGTATTTCTCCATTCTATTATTTTCTTATTACCTTAAGGCTAGACAGATGTATGATGCCTTGAAACAGTGGCTGGAGTCAAAATTGGGGGAAAAAAGCTGACCGTGAATCATTACTTGCGTGAGTTATAATTTATCCGTACTTGAATTTTTCCGGCTTTTCTTATTCGTCGGGTTAACCGGTTTACCATTGTCCTGCACCATGTGTGCTCCCGTAGGCTAATAAACACGGTGACGTTACTGCATTTTGGTAATTCTCACATGATGAAGTATCTGCTAATTTAGGTTACCGTTTCATGGAATGGAGCTTGGATGAGCCAGTTCATGAGCTGTAGAAATGGATTACAATCCTCTCTTCTGTAGCCTACTCCAGAATTGCGGTCATCCGCTTCAAACAAATCGACTCTTCTAGTCGTGCTTTGATCTTCACAGCAATGGGCCAATAATCTTTATTTTTTGGCAGCTGCCTAAATATATTTTGGTTTGCACATACATTTGGGTATCCCAGCCATGTGCCACCGGATCTAGAATAAATGAGGGAAACGTAAGAAAAAGACAAAAGACAAAGATGGCAACTCGTTCTGACTCTTCCACTCAAAGATCTCGGCCCTTATCTGGACTATCTCTGAATCATTCTTGGCTACTGCTCAGGAGCTCCTGGACGCCTATCTCCGGCGAGTGAGGGCGATTTTTAAGATGTTCACATCCGATGAAGCGTCTATCACGCAAAATGTTTATGTGAGATCCGCGTTTTGTCCTAACTGAATTCACGAAAATTTATCGCTTCGCACCCTGAAAGTGGTACTCGTCTCCAGCGTACAGGCTCAGTATGTCTTCCAACGATTTTGATGTCTTAAATGGGGAACTGTCCGGCTGCTGAGAGACCTCAATCCTGAAGACCGTGCCAAGATGACGCAAGTAATAAGCGAGTTAGATGGAAGGCTTATCAAAAGATATAGATCTGCTTAGCTGGAAGATTGTGTGCTTCACCGGAGGCTCCGTTTGAATTAGCTTCATGTATTGCTGACGTAGCAGGAGGTGCTGGTAGATGCCAATCCAAGCGTGCAGCTGATATCCCTCGTGCGGTGGAGGAAGACCCAACCCCGACAGTTCAAAAGGAGGGTCCTCCATCGTGCTAGCTTACAACCGGTGTGACAGCATTAACGTTGCCCAAACCCTTGGTGACCATGTGCGCAGAATTCTAAAAAGGCACGATGACCTAGAATCGTTTGTGCTTAATCAATCCTCAGTGGTACAAGCCCTCACGAAAAAGTGGCTCTCCTCAGCTGTCGCTGATTCTGAGCTCTCTTCCGGGACGCACTTTTTCGGTATGATCGAGTGTCCACAAAGTTAGGCAATGGCGTTTCGCCTTTCTTCGTGACGGTGTGCCTGTATCTTTGCTTCGGAGTCGGGCCGACCTTGAAGTATTCTACCAATCACTGTGGTGCACACTCACCTTTCGGAAATGGTCTCACGACAGGTGACGTTTGCTATTGATCTCCTCCAACTGCACCTCTGGCTATTCTGGACGTGGAAGTGAACCGCGAGACTGGCTTCCAGCCATGTCTCAACGAGCACTTGGTGAGGCGGTGGCAAATCGCGAATAGGTAGGCAAGTTGCGGTCGAAGACATTCAGAATGACGAGGCTCATGCGGAGCACGGTTTCTTATGCCTTCTACTCTCGAAGATCAAGATAAAGATTATGCATCATAACACACGGCTCCCTACGGAAACTGTACTTCCCAGCGGTCGACACACAACTGGGGTCGCCTTAAAGGGATTTACGTACACTTTTTGATCAGATCTGGAGAAAAACAAGATGAAGAAGTATTGCAAAACTATTTGGAGCCGATGATTGGTATCCCGTTTTTTTGATCTATTCCTAATAAGTCGTCGATGTTCCAATGGACCTCGTAATCAAGAAGTTCGGTTTGAGCGTCCGTTCTAGAAAGTGATCCCTAGAAGTAAGTCCAAAGGCCTCTGTTTTTGAGTGATCACACACGCCACGTCAAAGCATGATAGTTTATATGGTCAGC
>LUCM01000141.1:90552-102534 GCA_008360955.1 Fasciolopsis buskii
ATTGTTCATTTTATTGGCAACAGATAGCTCATTCATTTTTTCATTGCAAAAGTGGTACAGTATAAAGACAACCATATGTACTCAAAACTACGCGAACTACGCAAATTCGACAGGCCGCATAGTCACAACATTAGATTGATCCCATTGGGGTCAGGATAGCAGAAAAGCAACGGATATGGATGTTAATTGAATAGTCAGCAGTGTTGGGTCTGTCAGAACTTGCTCTATAGGCCGGCGGTGGCCAAGCAAATAATTCGTGGCGTTTGGACGTGAAGGTCGCGGGTTCGAGTCCTCCCAGCGTCGCTCAATTTCTCCACTTGGTAGTCCTCTGCTGGCCGCAGCCCCATTCCTAAAAATTGATGTACATTGTTGTTTCAATAATAAAGGAAGTAAAAGACAAAAGATAAAGGGAGAAGAAGGGGATTATTAGTTCGTAGGTAATAAGTGAACTCAGTTGGCAGAAAGATAGCAGTTAAATCCCATAAATTTCCATGTAGAGTGGTTTCCGTTGTTTGATGGGCTAAATGCTAGTCTGGTGATTCCAGCAATCAGCAAAAAAGAAACAACAACGAAAGCGACTTGCAATGTTAGACTTGGGAACTAATTTTCCCCCTCTTCAAGCATCCTATAGGTCAAGCCAATTGATATGCCACAATATGTTTTTGGTAATGGGACAGCATAGATAAAAACGCATAACTGATGCTTATACTGGGTGAATGAATGCAAAAATTTGGTGGCTTAATAACCGGATAGATGTTCGTGTTCAGATGGATACACGTGGAAGGATGTACGGATTTTAATTTGTGAACAAAAAAATCCTGTACGGATGTGAAAATAAAGTGATCCTGAAAATTGTTGCACAGAAACTGAACAGGAATCAATAATTATTGCGTCTATTATCCTGGTTAAAGCAAGAACGAAGATTGTACAAGACCACGTTGGTTACATAGCCCTAAATTCAACAATTTAATTGCTATGGATTCAGTAGTCATGAGAAACCTTTTATGTATTCCTCTGGTACCAATCCTTGATATTGCTGGAACTGTCTGGCAAGTTGTTACCGGATCCACCGAATATTGTACGATTGGGTTATTGATTGTCTTTTTCTATCTCTCGGATCACAAAATTCTAGTCGGGTGGCGAGCTACCATATTTGTTGCGCTCGTTTACTTGTTCCAATTGACAGCCACGCACTTTTGCCCCAATACTTAATATTCTGTATACCCATGCCCGGAGCGATATTCAGAAAAGACAATGTTTCACATTCAAAGTAATTATCTATACCCAATAGGACAAGTTTTCTGCTCCCTTTTCGATATCTTACACCGTGTAATCAAACAGCATTCTCCGAACAATGCATTTGAACAGATCACTTGGTCCCTGTTTCATAAGCTGAACGGATGATATGAACTTGATAGACAAAATAGTATCACTTCTACATTCAGTAGTGAGACAGAAATTCAAAGAGCAGCTGTGAGTGGAGTTTTGCGCTTCTCGTTTACTAACTGGAATCCCTTGACAAATTACACATCACTATAGGAATCATTTAAGCATTCTGAGAATTCTAATGCCCCAATACCAGATACTTCTCGTCAGAATGTTTCCCCATAAGTGTTGGTGGTAGTTTTTATTCCGAGGCGCCGAAACTAAACCGAACGGGCAACTTGGACTTTCAAATCTGTTTTTCTGTCCCATTTACCCGAGCATGATATTCGCCGAAAGTTCGATCGGACAAGACACGATAGTGCAATATCATTTCATTGGCACTGAAAATGTTTGGGGGTTAAGCAGTTCAGTTAAAACAACTTATTTTTTCATTGTTTGTCTGCATTCCACGAGCTCGGTAGGTGAACAAGCCATGCCGAAGAAACTGAGGCTTCTGTTTTACAATCTCAATTTATACGACTTTTCCGGAATTCGGACGAATGCTTAGGCTGTCTGATGAAATAGCGTTCAATATGGGGATGGCTTGAAAATCACATTTTCAAATGAAACCTTTGCCAACTGGGGCCCATACAAAGACGATTTCGCGGAATATTCTTTTTTTCTAATTCCTTGTTGTGTGCCTGCATGATCCGCCACCGGGGTTTATGTCGCTTTGGGTCTCTGAACTTATCCGCGCATCTTCGCCAACTCGAAGTGCATGGTTTTTTCCACATTGGGAATGCCAGCTAACAGACAATTTATTGACCGTCTTCAGATGACTCGTAGTGTTTATGCGAGCGGAAGAACTAGCAAGCAGTCATAAGTTACCGTCTGAGATTCCTTTTTCCACAGTAACTTTTAACGCAGTCAGTTAAAGCAAAAAAAGTGGTATTGTACACGGCAAATTTTTGAGATTGCTACTACTCCAGAATGGGAAACAACGGAAAATTAACCGTTGCCATTATGTTTCTAAATTTTTACAAAATTCCCACAACCTACTAATTTCAGATAACGAGCCGTTTGATAGAGTTGAGTGTTCATGGAATCGAAGCTCGTGTTTCCAATAATTTTAATACACATCAGATGGTACGGAAAATTTGCAATTTTTACGTCGTTTCTATTCTCGTTTCCGTTACAGGTCGTACGTGAATCCCGTTGGACAAAATTTTTCCCATTGTCGCTATTTATGCAAGTCAACATCGCAAATCACGTAGATGGGGGCTTCCTATTCAACAAACCGGCCTCTTCCTCTTGAACTTTTGTTATGACTTGTCCGAACTCTCACACAATTCTGCTCACGATTTGTCACATTCCAAATGAATAAATAAATAGCCAAACACCACACACGGACAGACAGATACGAAGTAATGAATAGACAGACAGAAAGACGCGGAGTTAGACGGACGGACAGACACAAGTAACCACTACCAAATTATTTTCGGCTAATCGTTCCACCTTCGGACTTTCGGGCCACCAGTTGTGGCATCTGTTCGCACACACACGCACACACACACAAACACGCACACACACACACACACAAACATTCTTTGTTACTCATGCCAGCATTTTCCTGATGACAAACGAGTGCTAGCTTCAAAGTTGATCAAGCATATCTGCAATTTGATTTTCATTCTCAAGTAGTCATTTCTTCCCAGAACACGTTTCTTCTGCTCATGGCATGCCCTTTCTTCAGCTTTCTGCTGGTCTCTAGTATTGTCCAAAATTTGGTCATTATAAATTTCACATTTCGAAAAAATATATAATTTGAACCTGGAAAGTGTTCACATGAAAAATGCAGACATTTCGTGCAGACATCCCTGAATAACCTCACATATATTTCACTGACAAATATATGATTGTTAGTTGATTGAGTGTCCTAATATCCTAGGTGCTGTGAGGGCGGATTTAAAGCGACGTGTTTACCGTAACTGTGAACGAAGATTGAGGATTGTCGGTTTATTGTGAGCATCAAATACTGTAAATAACCGTTTCTTAGTCCACGTCCCACGTAACAGTGAAGCCGTAGCTATTAGGACCGGTCTAGTTGGGAAAACGTGTTGAGCACGGAACTGTGCATTCGCCCAACGGTGGTCTGTGCACTCGAAGAACTCTGAGCACGGTCAAATCTAACTGATCCCAATAGGTGGGTCTCGTTTGTCTTTTGTGTGCTGATTTGACAGTGTGTCTGGACACTGTAATGTCAAAAGACCGAATACGTATATCTCAGATTTGCTGAAGTGTAAAGTGTACAGCATTAGTCAATGAATTTCGTGTGTTGGTGTCATTAGCATCACAAACTTCTGAGCATAACTTCAGACAGAAGGTACGGAAGAAGCCCAGAGTGTTTTCACATCTTGTTTTGACTGATTTCGGTTTAAGTTTACTGAACTACATAACCGAGTGCAGTCTACGCGAAGCCTATGCCCACCCAGTTGTGACTGTTTACGCGTCCTGCTAAACCTTAATCTCATTGGTTGAAGGTCATTGAACGTCCAATAACATGTGACAATTAGACAACCACACTTCAGGTGTCGTTCCACCACCTGTCTGGTTCACAATCATCAGTCACTTTTGGAACCAACAGAAGTCAGACAGTTATCAGTATGAATTTTGTACGTAGAGTTCGAAGGGTTCGAATCCTGCAATGGTTGCTCGCATCCTCAATGAGGAGACTTTGATGTGCCTCATAGCCGATTTTGGAGATACTGGGTCACTTTTGACACAACACATGAGCAAAAGAACTGACGGTCACAATTAAAACAAGGGGGCAGTTCCGCTGAGAACAGTCGGATTCAGTCAAGGCAGTGCTTTCAGTTCTCTTAGCCCGGATGTAGCTCAAAAGGGGCATGCATAGAATCAAATTGTCATACTGGTAGACATCGCGGTAGAATCGGATAGGCTGCGGAGTTCATGAATCAGGCACTGTGGTCC
Source organism: Fasciolopsis buskii (assembly GCA_008360955.1). Classification (NCBI taxonomy): domain Eukaryota; kingdom Metazoa; phylum Platyhelminthes; class Trematoda; order Plagiorchiida; family Fasciolidae; genus Fasciolopsis; species Fasciolopsis buskii. Next base: position 94,909 of record LUCM01000141.1, read on the forward strand.
GCGAGTCAGTGTCGCATGACACGACGGTTATGACTTATGTAAAAGTAGCATTTAGATAATGAAGCTAGCCGTAGATTCACCTATGCAAACCTCGTTACGACTTTTACCCTTTCTAATAGGTTGTTTCCAATAGTCTTCTGAGCTCGGGTCTAGCAGCCATATCCGAAACATGCTAACAATATTAGCGACCACTGACAAGCAGGAATTGGATCCATTTTTTACCAGGGAAACAGGTTAATTCATCAAACAGGCCCCAAAATATGTTATCCCGAAACGTCGCACATAATTTGAAACAGAGGCTAGCCGTTCTTCGATGTCGTCTGAGTTCCAATTGCAAATCGGCTTGAACGGTCGGTTGACATTTTATTTCACGAGTGACCTTAAGCGTGCAGTTTGTTGGCCGTCACATTCATCTCTGTTCATCGCTTGCTTGATTGTAACTGAGACGGTCACCTGCCCTCGATTTATGTTGTTCTTTGTTTTTTTTTCACATTTCGCATTAATCACACATAATAACGAAGATCGACGTCCCGCTTCATACAACAGATAATGCAATGCGCGAAATAATCAAGGGGACAATGGTTCTTGCGCCAGTTTTCAACGAAGCCGACTTATTCTTTGGACGATCGTTGCAATCTATACTTGAAGAAGACAGAGCTTGAACAAGCAGCTCGCGGGGACCAAGTGTGTTTGTTGCGGGGATGATTATTGATTTGGACTTCCAATGGAACATTGAAGAGGTTAACCCCGCTGTACAAACCAGAGGAGAAAGTGTGGATAGCGTGGCAATTGACCAGAAGTAACATGAAAGTTAAGGATGAGTAAGGTGAACTACTGACACTAAAGCGGATTTCTTTATTTAATGTGACATTAAATGTGATATTAGCCGGAAGACCGTACGGTGGTCCAAGCTGTTTAGTTTTAAATAAAACTTATAAAAAGCCACATGTGGTTGGATGAAACGCACCCCTGCTTCTCCTTGTCTTTCTACACTGTGCTTTACATTTGGCCATCCAACCAGAGGCTGATCGATCGATGAGGTTCACTTCGGTGTCAGTCGAACATGGAGAGGATGGACAGACAGACGAACTAAGCAGCCCAGCATCCTGATCGATCTGAAGGCCATCAATAGGCCGAAAGTTGGGTCGCGTATGGCTTATCTTAGTCACCTGTCCTGAGCCGAGCCGATTGGGCCCAGTGACGCGGAAAATAATATTTCCTTTGTGAACATCTGAATTAATTTTCAGTGCTGACTTTATTGAGTTCGAAGCTCACACAAATCCACGTGCACACACACACACACACACACACAAACGTGCGCGTTGCATACCGCCCAGGCAATTGTCTCACGACGATGCAAGATGCTCTGTAGATCAGTAAGCACCTAGGATTGCCCAGATTGACTGCTGAAATATGCGAGCTTTGATTAAGTGAATCATCTGCCCTCATTAGCTGACAAAAGTGCACGCGAGCACGAAGGAACAAGATTATGATTCCTCCCAAATTTTGTCCTGGTCACGATAAACTACTTCCTGTCAAAAATAAAGCAGCACATCTCGAAATCTGAACTTGCGAGAGTTAAACTAACCAATTTTACTGGTCACATGGCCACTTGAACACGATGTTCACTCGTGAAGATTCGGCGACCAAAACAATCTGCATGCCTCATTTTGTTTAATGTAAAAGTAAATTTTATCTTGATGACATCCTGCAATCTACTCTGGTCAGCCACTTTCATTTTCCAATGATCAGGCAGGGTGAAATGAATTCTCAAATACAAGACACGCTACCTTCGGGGTTTGTTCTGATTTCTCAATAAAATTGGTCGGAACCCAACTAGCCACAGCAACTGCATATGGAAGGGGAAGAAACTACAACGTGGTTAATTAATCAAGTGATTTAAAATACCTCATGCTAAAACAGGAAACATTTCTACAAGTGAAACAAACAGTTTCAAAATCGATCGAGTCTCCAAAAAGTGACCAACATGTTTCATGGACGTTCAGCATATCCGACTAGAAAGTGATATATCATGTTCACAATCAGGCGACCGGTTATGGTCAATTCTACACGAGGATTGAACTCGGATATGTCCATCAGATCAACCACGGGGCATTTGCCAGCCTCATAGCACATGCAAAGAGCCTCGTGGGCAGTCAGACCGATAGGGCTAGAGCAGCTAACTCCTGGACAGTCAGAGGCGCGAATCGAATCCACATCGAATGAGAAAAAAACTCGACTCTGTTCCCGAGTACATTGTTTCAGAATATGACGAAGGCGTTCTACAGAACCGGATCGGTTATTTCTAAGACACCTTGAATCAGACGGACTACCCAGTTCGGATAACCAGAAAATTTCTCCATTGTGATCGAGCACATAGTCCACATGGGCTGCTGCGCACTGCTGACCTTGTGAGGCGAATTCAATCAGGTGCAAGTCTTGCTATAAATCGGTAAAACAAAAGGGATGGAGTAGAAAAATGGTATTTAAAAGTTATGGTCACGGAGACAAATGAAGTAAGCTGGATGGATGGAAGTAATTCAGTGCAAACTTGTTCAGATACAAGCCCAACTAAACATTACCGCGGGCTAAGTACAAATGAGCTGTGTGTGTACATGTGTAAGCAGACAAACCTACGTTAAACATACAGCCACAAACATAAGACAACTTCCAATAAGTCCTAAAGTCAAGGATTGCGTGACAGACTGACGAAACCATACACAGGTAGTACTAATCACACGTGTATGTGCTTGTATAATGTGGAACCAATCGCATAAACGTATTTGCAAGTTCGCCTTGGCAAACCTCACCACGAAATATGTTCAAACATTATTCTATTTCTAGTCCAAGTGATTAGATTTAGACTTATCAGCAAGATTATAGGAAATCATTTGTCTGTTCACATCCCTAAACTCGTATTTTTTCTATTTCAGTGCATATAAAATGGGAGGCATATGCAGATTTTTTTCGTCCATGTACAGCTTTTGACCAATGTATATTAATGTCAGAATGTTCGTAATAGTCCCTGCCCAGAGCGGAATAGAAACACACTTTTGGACACCGCATGCCGCAAACGGGCACATCGCAAGTGAATTACGTGACCAGTTAACGTGAATCGGTAACCTGATTTGCATTGTCACAGTTACCGAAATTTCGACAAAGATTCGTGTGTTTACTGCAACCCAGCTTATTGGCACAAAAATAGTCCGGGTTCAGTGCACGATGAATAGTGGGTATTAAACCACAGACGGAAGTGGTCATATCGATCGAGCGTCTGTAACCAGAGGGATTAGCACGTCGAGTCTTAGATCCGCCGGTCATCTTGGTGATAGATGCCAATTTGGTGTCGCCCATCTAGTTACCACATTCGGCCTAATGAGAACTCATGTGGCTCTAGGCTGCCTCAAGTTTCAGAGTCACGTTTGCTGGTCCCTCCTCACTGGCAGATAGTTGACCCTAGCGGTCGTGGGGTATGCCCCTTCTACTATTATTACTATTTCAAGCATGAAATAAAAACGGCCAAGGGCTATAAAACAGTGGGACAAGCGATAGACTAATCATTGTTGCCTAAACTGAGTTCGTCTGCACCATTTGTGGATTAATAAGTATTTGAAAACATGGTTCCACAAAGCGTTCTAGCAAATTCTTATCTTAAAAAAATCCTTGAAGTTATCTGATCCCGAAAAGAGCAAATGTTAACTCCGAATCTCAGAACCAGGCTCCACTAGTTGAAAGGAATAAAAGGTCTCTTTTGCCTGCACTAAACAATTTTCACAATAGACGTACAATTCTCGGTTGTTCAGTCTGCCGACTCCCCGTCGTTCACGTTCACGATCTGTTTCGTGTGACTAAAAGTCCTGACATCATTGCACGGCTGTTCCTTTATCATCGGGAATGATAATACCAAATAGAACCTCTTGGCATAAAGTGACAAGTTGATCATTTGAGTTTTGTAATCACATTGGTCTGCTGACCTTAGCTGCTTTGTGTAAGAAGTCGGTAAGTAGTCTCTTTATGGGCAGCTAAACGTAATGGGAACCCCAAGAAAGGAAGTAACCGTTTTCCCCATCCACATGTGAACGAATAAAACTGTGTGATTGTCTGAAAACCAATTGAAAATATTGAGAAAACACAACTTGACAAACAAGCTCGTTTTCAGTGATTCATACTCAAGCCATTGCATCGCCATATTAGGAGGAATTTTAAGAGGGATTGAATTAGTCAGATAGACTTATGGGTTGGAAAGGGATTGAGGTGTTACACGCATGACCCGGAAACAAATGAACGTGTTGTGTCAACTGTTTTGTGCTCTAAGATTCAATTTGGGATGGAAGGTGGGCTAGGAGAGTCGTTCTAACGGATCGTAACGTGAATAACAGTTCGGTGTTCCGTGCGCTCACGTGTGTCGTTTGTATACTCCTGTGACTTTTGGTGTTGCTCGATTGGGATGCGGCTTTCTGAGATTTGTCCAGTAAACGGTTCCAAGGTATTTTGGCCTTGTGATTTGTGTGCCTGCACTGATTGTCGTCGTGTGGACAATCGTCAGAAATTAATTTCGTTGATTTCATTTCAGCCGAATTGCGAAATTAGATTGAAAGCTAGTCCAGCTGCGAAAATACAGCCTTTATTCTCTTATCTTTCACTTTCTTTATCGATGAGATAACGTACATCACTTTCCAGGAAGGGGTTCGCGGCCAACAGATGGCTGCCAAGCGGGGAAGTTGGCCGACGATGAGAGGACTCGAACCCACGACCTTCACGTCCAAATGCCACGAACTCATCCACGACCGCCTCTGTTTACCGTCAATGCATTCGGCCACTACAACTCATTGCATAGCTTTCACTCATTGTACATCTGTTCCGTGGCCCTTGCCACTGTAAAGCCCTTACAAGACTAACTTATCAATGGTGATTTGTCTGGTTTATTTGCAATTCGTGATTCCTAGGTTATTTCTGTTTTATCCTATACAGTGCATTCAGCAAAATACATCCAGCTGCACGCTGTGATCGAGAAATCTGGGTGCAGGCGAAAATGTTCTCGCTAGGTTTCGTCCGTTTACAACTCAATACTTACCGTCTTTTTACTTAACTTAAAAATCAATACAATCACGAAGCCACATGGGCCCTATTCCCCACTCGTTCGAGCTTTCTTTTTCAGTAGACATGAAATAGTTATTTCTGTATATGTGCGCAGATTTTTTGGTCATCATGTTCGCCACCGGTGGCCAAGCGGATAAAGTCGTGGCATTTGGACGCGAAGATCGCGGATTCGAGTCTTCTCACCGTCAGTCAACTTCCCCACTTGGCGGCTCTCTGTTGACCGCACCCCCTTCCATGAAAAATGATGTACGTTGTTATTTCATTAATAAAGGGAGTAAAAAGATGATAAAGACAAAAGATTGTTAGTCGTTGAACTTATGCAGATAAGCAGTGACGTTGTTGGTTTCTGATGGCAGCCACATTGGGAACTGGAAGACATGGATGGATTCGACTTTCCCGGGCAAACTTGTGCTACTTGACAGTTCGTAGTTTCATATTTGACATAAACATCTAATGCGGTGACGAAGTTACGCGAGCTTTGTACCGCACGTGGTCATGCGTTTCCTCTCCTCCAGGCGGCGTGGACTGACCATTTCTAGCTACGCGTGTACATTGTGTACTCAGTTGAGTTATCAATGATAGACAACGGTATCATCGTCGATTCACAAGAGCAACCAATTGCAACCAATAATTAGGGACTGGTTCACTTCTTTCGAAAAGGATGTTTATTATTTAAGGTGGCAGACGGTGATAGATGACGATTCGCTGTTGCTCGGCTAATTACTACGCCTGACCTTATTAAATCTGGTAGGGTTTTATGATAACCCAGCAAAAAGGTCATGGTTTCCGGATCCACCCTCACCCTCGTGCAGTGAACCCTAGTGGCTATGGCGTGTGCTGCGTTCAGTGCACTCAGGCGTCAAGTCTGTGATAAAATGTGAAAGATGCCTCGTGCTTTGAAACGCAAAGGAAGAGATGAGATGTCTGCTCTGTTTCGGCCCCGAAATCTCCAGTCGATTCTATCTCTCGGTCGCGATCGCCAATTCCCATTAGCTATAGAAAGAACAGCCTGACTATACACGAACATTCATTTATTAGTCTTCTATGATCAACACCCACTGATTGATTAGTGATTTGACCGGTTGTTATTAACTGATTTTCTCGGATGACATTTTCGCTCAGCTTATCGTTCGACATGATCAGTGAGATGTCACCGCAATTGTGCTAAAGTTCGGAAACAGTTATCGATATGCCGAATCAACGTTCATTGTGCACACACACACACACACACACACACACAAACGTGCGCGTTGCATACCGCCCAGGCAGTTGTCTCACGACGATGCAAGATGCTCTGTAGATCAGTAAGCACCTAGGATTGCCCAGATTGACTGCTGAAATATGCGAGCTTTGATTAAGTGAATCATCTGCCCTCATTAGCTGACAAAAGTGCACGCGAGCACGAAGGAACAAGATTATGATTCCTCCCAAATTTTGTCCTGGTCACGATAAACTACTTCCTGTCAAAAATAAAGCAGCACATCTCGAAATCTGAACTTGCGAGAGTTAAACTAACCAATTTTACTGGTCACATGGCCACTTGAACACGATGTTCACTCGTGAAGATTCGGCGACCAAAACAATCTGCATGCCTCATTTTGTTTAATGTAAAAGTAAATTTTATCTTGATGACATCCTGCAATCTACTCTGGTCAGCCACTTTCATTTTCCAATGATCAGGCAGGGTGAAATGAATTCTCAAATACAAGACACGCTACCTTCGGGGTTTGTTCTGATTTCTCAATAAAATTGGTCGGAACCCAACTAGCCACAGCAACTGCATATGGAAGGGGAAGAAACTACAACGTGGTTAATTAATCAAGTGATTTAAAATACCTCATGCTAAAACAGGAAACATTTCTACAAGTGAAACAAACAGTTTCAAAATCGATCGAGTCTCCAAAAAGTGACCAACATGTTTCATGGACGTTCAGCATATCCGACTAGAAAGTGATATATCATGTTCACAATCAGGCGACCGGTTATGGTCAATTCTACACGAGGATTGAACTCGGATATGTCCATCAGATCAACCACGGGGCATTTGCCAGCCTCATAGCACATGCAAAGAGCCTCGTGGGCAGTCAGACCGATAGGGCTAGAGCAGCTAACTCCTGGACAGTCAGAGGCGCGAATCGAATCCACATCGAATGAGAAAAAAACTCGACTCTGTTCCCGAGTACATTGTTTCAGAATATGACGAAGGCGTTCTACAGAACCGGATCGGTTATTTCTAAGACACCTTGAATCAGACGGACTACCCAGTTCGGATAACCAGAAAATTTCTCCATTGTGATCGAGCACATAGTCCACATGGGCTGCTGCGCACTGCTGACCTTGTGAGGCGAATTCAATCAGGTGCAAGTCTTGCTATAAATCGGTAAAACAAAAGGGATGGAGTAGAAAAATGGTATTTAAAAGTTATGGTCACGGAGACAAATGAAGTAAGCTGGATGGATGGAAGTAATTCAGTGCAAACTTGTTCAGATACAAGCCCAACTAAACATTACCGCGGGCTAAGTGCAA
>LUCM01000141.1:109268-147655 GCA_008360955.1 Fasciolopsis buskii
TAGTCCAGGTCGGTTGAATCCTATTCAACACAGCAAAGTTTCCGAAAAGCTGAGCTTTGTTGAAAAAATTTTCTCGTTATCGATGGGCGTCAGTAGTTGTACAATAAAAACAACAGATCTGTTGGTCTGGAGGCATAAAAGAAAGATGTGAGGTTTTTTGACGTAAAAGACTCAGCACAGTGGTGATAAGATGGCGTCCGAATGAGAACCAGTTGTGATAATGAGAAGTGTTGTATTGCATTGCATTGCATAGACATTTGCGTACCAAAAGTAATGTCCCACTTCAGTCAAAAAATGTGAGGGTAAAAAATGAAATTTTAAAAATTTACACTCATCACCTTGTAAAAAAATGAAAAGAAGAAGAATCTCATCGAGGAATAATCAGAGCACATTATGATAGATTGCTCAGGAATTCGGCTGAAACCCGGCTACGGTTTGTCGGAATGCGTGCTAAATATGGGACAGTGGAGTTCCCATAGATTTTGATTCTGGACGGTATGGAACGAAAATCGGATCGTGTTGAAATATGAGAGCGACACTTTGAAAGAACGTTGTGCAGAGTATACGTGGGATCTGAAAGAATTTTGTGGGCAAATTTTTCATATGCTCCTAAGTGCTAATCACAGATTTAGGCACAATTCAGTTAGTGGTATGAAAGAAACACGGTCAATAATTGATAACCCCAGTGAAGAATTTCAAAGTCTTTACTGAGTAAGCCTAGAAAAATAACTGGGGAACGGTAAAGAAGGATTGGAAAATCAGGATGGTGCTTTGTTTCACCTTGTAGTGTCGAAGCTTCCTGATTTGAAATGGAGACTCTTTACACAGGTAAAAATGTGAGTAGTCCACTTCAGATTTGTATCAATAGTAACTCTTAGTTATTTTACAGAATCAACCCTGATAAGAGTTTTTGAGTTGATGGAAGACGTTTCGAATGGGTAGGCTGATCGAGAGAGATAACAGACATTCGCAACATTTAGATGTGTTGGGGTTTAAATTAGCTGGTCCAGAGAGATTGTAAACGGAAGATAGGTTGTTGGAAAATCTTTGGGAATCATCGTTGTTCGAAACGGTTTGAGAGAGGGCAACATAGTCAGTATACTTAAACAGACGACAAAAGGAGCTAGTTGATAAGTCACTAATGTAAGTAGAAAAAAGAAACGATGAAAGAACAGTACCCTGAAGCAAGTCTCAGTTGTAAATCAACGGTTTTGAGTTTTTACTGTCCATTCGTGTGCACTGGGTTTGGTTCGTAAAGTAATCAGACAGTTATAGTAATAAAGGCCTGGGACAACCAAATGTTTCCAGTTTGAGAAGTAGAATAGATCGTGGGATCGAATCAAATGCCGACGAATAGTCTTTCATCTTTTACCTACTTTTTATTAAAGAAATAATAGTGCACATCATTTTTCAGGGGAGGGCCGCGGCCAGCAGAGGGCTGCCAAGTGAGGAAGTTGACCGGCAGTGGGAGGATTCGAACCCGCGACCTTCACATCCGAATGCCACGACTCTATCCGTTTGGCCACCACCGTCTAGAGAGGCGCAACGCACAGATTTCACTGATGCGTTTAGAGACTTACAAATATGGTGAATGAAGGAGGCGACAGCGTCCAGAGGGGACCTGTTAGATTTATTGGCAAAGGATTGTCAGGAAGAAACATAGAAGAACACAGGCGCTTATGTATAGCTCTCTCGGACAGTTTAGCACCAGAAGATGTTAAGGCGATGGGACGAAAACGTTGTGCCAAATCAGAACTGCTATACTTTGGGATGGGAATAATAGTGACGGGTCTCCAGCAATCAGAGGTAGGAGACGTGCTTAATGGTGAGTTAATCAGAGATATGAATGCATCGGTCATAGCCACCGCACCATGCCTTAAAAGAGTTGAGGTCAGACCAAACCCTGTGGTAATTTTAGTGGTGCGGAGAAGGTCGAACAATTCTTCCCTAGAAAAACCTGTAACTGTCATGTCATCACCCTGACCAAATATGATCACGGTATAAGTGGAATAATGGATGAAAGCAGGATTTACGCTGTCGACATCCGCAAAAGTTTTCGTATGCTTCTTCTTCCCACAGAACAGTCGAAAGCCAATTGTCAATTGTTGTTACCACTCAGGAATTGGCTAGTGAATGTAGTGTCGATGCGTTGGATTTCCGCCATTTTAGGTTGGAAATATACCAAATGCCTGAGTTATTACGAGATTTGTAAAAATGCTCCTTGCGTCTTCTTAGAGATTTTAGTTCCTGGGTGGAGATACGGCCACCTGAGGCGAATAGTGTTTCTAAGGGACAGCAGATATCAAAGATTGCATTGGCCGTCTCTGTGAAAAGTTTGGCATTGTCTTTGAGCAGGAGTTCAAAAGCGAATCAAATAGATGTGAGTGAAAGGGATTTCTGAAGAAGAAATCTGTCGTGCGAAAAGTTACGGAGGCGAACTCAGATTTGAATTGTTTGCCTAGAAGAATTGAAGGCTGAACTAGAGTATATCTTGGACCTTAACAGAAGTAGACAGTGGTCACTACTTGAAATTGGAGCACGCAGTTTCAGGGTAAAGAAATCAGGGTGGTTAGTAATAATTCTATCTAAAATAGAGCCGCCTCCGGTGGGAGAAACGCAGAGGCCAGTCGAATTAAACGCAATAAGTGGTAGGGTAAATGCATGATTGAACTCACTCACGACAATATGCAGACTATCCTCAAGAAGAGGAACAATAACCAAAAAATAAATAAAATACGGATGAAGGAGAAGACTCAAACACGGACAAGGAAGAATACGACAAGAATACTGAACAAAGAGAAGTGGTTGGTAAAATATGGGGCATACAGAATAGCCGTAATTTCCATTTCCCCCACAGCGGTCAAGTAGTGATTTGATAACAATTTGTGGAAGCCAGTCACATATCCCGACACCCATGCATCAAGAAGCCCAATTTTTACAGCAAAGTTTCTCTTTTTGTCATCTAAGAACGAACTGTACACCTGATCAGCGTATTTCATGATTGACTGAATCGAACAATTTTCCGAAAATGTAAGATGTTAACAATGCGAATTCCAACCGATGATTACCAGATTTATTAAAATGAGATCACGTTTTTCATTACATAGGGTTGTGACACAGAAGCAGAACTCAAGTGCGAACACTCCTTGATCACCATACTATGGTAGATCTTATTATTCGGTCTAAATGCAAGAACGTGCAACAGCGTTCGGAGTCACCGCGGGATGGGTTAGGATCGTAATTTTGTCACGATTTGCAATCAGCAGGTCAGCACAAGACCTTCCTCAGGGTACGTGAAATAAAATACGTGGATTAAACAATAACATGCATCCGCGAGGGATGTACCACAAAGGATGCATTTCACAACACAGATATTCTTTGCCCACTATAAGGAACAAACCACAGAATATTCTGTGAAGGGAAGGGTCGAACTCGCTTGATCTTTGGCCGCAACCGTAAACCTGCTAGCATTCTGCGTGCGTTTGTTCTGGATTGGCACGAAGACCCACAACTGATATAAAATGGCAGGTTCACTTATGCACTGTTCATCCAAAAATCAATGCCACGATCCGGTTTCGAACCGAAGATTTTCCGCTAACCGGGAAGATGCTTTACCTCTGAGCCGCTGAGGATAAGGCGAATTGTGCCAGTGCTGAGGGGGTACATGGGAAGTCGATTCCGGCATATAGCGTCCACTGTTAGATGCCTATTTCGTGAATGAATTTTCCATTCTATATCACTTTTCTGTATTTCATTTTTTGCTTCACCACGTCCGTCCTAACCTAACGGCTCAAAAGGCTTTCGATGAACAACAATTTCAAAGAAACTAAAATTCAAAACTGGCTACTGGAATCATTGTCAGTAGGCAGTGGAGTACTGACATATTCAAAAGTTTTTAAAGTACTGCGAGCAGTCGAGGAAATGACTGTGTAGACCTGCCAGGGAGGTGAAAACTGGGTTCATTTCTGAAGGTCAAAATGAGACTCCAGTGGAAGGAATCTAGGTTAATACGACACTCTGAAATGATTTTGTTATTCAATTTGCATTTAGTTGATCGATCAGGCGGTTACAAACAGAACACAGAGGTTGGTAATAGAATCTCACTTGACTCGTTAGGAGCATGCATAGATGATGTATTCACGCGAGAGTCATGCAGTATTTCGTCACCAGTTTTTTCGTCGTCCCATCCGTATGCGAAACACTAAGGAACTCATCCGTGTATGTATGGTCCTATTGACTAGAGTACTGGTACAGTGAAGGGCTTGTTTTTAGTTGCAGATAACAGATTTTCCCATTTATACAGTTGAGAACTTAAAACCGATGTGGAATTAATTTAGTCACCATCCACATGGACTTTTTTTCACTCCATCTGGGTGGCAGCGCAAATACAAATGAAAAGTGGAAAGCAATCTCGCAAACAACAGGTTTAGAACTGAGATTTCAATTCTGACACAGATATTCAAGTTGCCTTTCAAATCCAGCATACTCAGTCAAACGGCGGTCTAGTAGATTAAGTGTCTGTCATCTTAAAATGGTCAGGCGTTTGAATCACAGATCGGCCGGCCACTTTAGGAATAGACGGAAACTCAATATCATCCAGTCAGTTAATACAGTGGACCTATTGGGACCTTATAAGATTTAGTGCCATTCCATGGTTGTCGGGATTCATTCCTGTGTAGTGGGTTGTAGCCGTGATGTAGTATGTCTGATCCATTGCACCCATGCATTAAGCATGACGACTTCGCTGAGAACAGAATACAGACAGTTGTAACCGCCCATGCCTACCTGTTACTTCAAAATTACTATGAGAAACCAACAAAAGAGAGAAAATGTTTAGTCGGACCACTACACCTTAGAGAACAGGCTAGATGCCCGTTGAACATCGCGTTGTAAGTGGACGGAAATCAACAACGCTCTAGTTCTCAACCTCAGTCACATCATAATCAGTTTGCTAAAGTGATGAGTTTACTTGCAAGTCATTTGATGCTGTTCGATATAGATTCAAGCTGGCCTGCCTAGACAAGCAACCATTAGGAACCGTAATGACAAGTGGTCGCGAAACTCCACCAATCGGAATATTTCCAACATTATGTATAAATCTATGAACCATAAATATAACTCGAAATTGTTTTTGTTCCGATGTGGTCTTCTTGTTGACTTCAGTAGCATAGCTTAGGTCGAAGCCAGTTCAGTGTCTACTGATAATTCGCATCCCTTTGTTTTCGTGACTGATCGAGTTCCGTACTCTAATTCCAAGTCCAAATATTGCATAAAACCGTACTGTAATGGGTAAATGCATTTCAGAAAAGTTGACCTGTGCCCTAAATGCCAGGTAGTTTTAGAAATTAAACGCATCTCGACCGCCACACTCGTCTTCTCGTTGAATTGAAAAAATATGATCATCACGGACGCAACATATAAGGCAGAAGGAACGCCAGCTACGTTATGGAAAATAGTGCCGCATTCTGAGGTCTCTGAATGCGTAAACCCAACAATCTTTGAAAGATACCTTTCACAGGATTTTCGACGGTCTTATCGTAAAAATTTAATGAAATTGTCGACACCAAAATGTGAACCTGGATCTGTATAGTCAGAACACTGAACGTATGTGGGTCCTAACAATTGATTGTGCCCCGTTTTTCAATAGTGAAATTACCGTTACAAAACAATTGTCAAACAGACAGAATTACCAAACATGAATTTCAATAGACAAGACGCCATCATTGCGACAAATACAGAAGTACAACGAATTTCATAGGAAACAAACTGATTGCTGCCAAGACTTTGAGAAGATAAAAACGGACGAAGTTTCGTTGTTTACAAATCGAGCCCAAAAACCAAAGAAGGATCTAAGGTATACGTTCTCGTCAATACAATTCTGCTAAGAGTGAGGTTGCATATGTTCACTGTGGTAAAACGCAATCTTCATCAAGCAACAGCTCGACAACGGTTGTCATCTTAAAAACCAACAGTCACTTCTAACTCGAATCGTCAGTCGCTTCTAGTGTCAATCAATAATCGCCCGTTCTGTTTAGCTCTAGTAAGAACGCTAAATTCAAGCCGGTAAAAATCGCATAGTATTGGAAGGAAAACCCATTGTATTTGTAGAAATAAGAAATGCATAACCACACACATGACAACTATATACTTCATGGGTTTACCGAGTAATTACCTGACTGGTTTGTCTTATTAGTTAGCTTTCAAACGAAAGTGGTTAAACTTTCCGTGTTGTAAAAACCGGACCGCTCAAGTCGACTGGCATGGACATTGGCCGTGTGGTTCATTCGGTTTGGTTCTTTGTTTTTCTGCTGTCCAATCACAATTTAATATCAAATTGTGGTGGTTTGCAGCTAATGAGATAAGCCCGTCCCATTCTGCTTGTGTTGCCAAAATGTGCTCACGATTTGACGTGAACAGACTGCATCTACTTATGCTCATCTACTGAGATTTGCCAAACACGGTCCATCACTGCGAAACAATGGAAGAACTCTATTTGCTTCCCTTTGGTAAAATCCGCACAAAAAGGATGCTGAAGGCATTTGGGCGAAATACATCACAACTGGACAGATTAGATAACCAGTTTTCTTTGGGAACCCTAACTCCGAAAAGTGTGGCTCGCAAGGCAGAAGGTCGGCTACTTATGCTTGCAAGTAGATATCGGTCCTCCGTCAAGGAGATAGATTTTCTTACAGGGAACAAGGCAGCTGGATCAGACGGACGGTCCCCGGTTTTTTCAAACACGGTGGAAGAGTGATAACATCGGAGTTAATAAAACTAGAATCAACATAGGCAAGCGAACAGATTCCTGATGACTGGTATGAATCCGCGATTGTACCTTTTACAAGAAAGATAATAAGTCCTCATCTGAAAACTGAACAGGAATTAGTTTGGTGGGTATCTTATCCAAACTGCTCGCGGACATTATTCTCCGCCAACGATATAGTACTCGCGAAAGGTTTATGATTGAAAATCAAGGTGGCTTCCATCCCGGTCGCGGTTGTATTGATCAAATATGTACTTTACGACAAACCTTTGAACATGGGCACACGATCAGTCATTTTCGACCCGAAAGTAGCCTATTAATGGAGGGAGTGCCAATTCACTTAGGGGAATAGTCGACCTCGAGTTCATGCTTACGGCGATGTTTCACCTGAGTTCACCATGAGAAGTGGTATTCATCAGGGTTTTGCCCTTTCACTATTTCCTTTCAACTCTGTAATTGAGATGTCAATGAAGATCGCCCTATCCTCCCATGAGAGCAATAGTTTTGATATTTGCTCAGACAGAAACCTATCTGACTGGAGATATGTGGATGATGTTGTGCTTCTAAATAAGGATTTTCATCGTCTGATCGATAGCAAGGGTATGTTTGCGACGTACTTTACATTCGCAAAGTGTAAAGTGCTGTTGCAGAACTAGAATGGATCAAAGCAGAATCCAGTTTTTCTCAAGAGAAGAATTGAGTGAGCAGATAGGTTTAGGCACTTGGGTATTTGCATCTCACCTGGTGGTCGTATATCGAATAGTGTTTTCCCGCATACAAAAGGGTCGATAAGGATTGGCCAACTTGATGTGTCTGTGGTCTCGGAGTAACCGCCGGTTATCGATCAAGGATCAGTTTCTCACAGCAGCAGTGAGGTCGGTACTGACATACGGATCCGAAGCACGGTCGTTTAGAGCGGAAGACACGCGAAGAATTCCGGTGTTCGAACAGAGTTCTTTTTGCAGTATTGGTAAGATATGGTGAGAAAATTCTTTAACTCAGGTTAGATGTAGCATGTTGGGCCTTAGGTTCAACTTTTTAGAAGAGGCATTGAATGCGAATGGATTAAAGTAACTGGGAAATGTTTGCCGCTCGCCTGCAGAACGACTTTCTTGTTGTACGCTGTTCTCCGAAGCAGGTAATGGCCAGAAGACGAGTCAACTTGTTCAATCGATCACCTAGTAAAAGGATTTGATAAGTTCAACCAGTAACCTGGCCCTGTAGGTGCGGGTCTCTCCCCGGGTGATGATTGAAGACAATAGGTGATAAGGTTCAATGCCGCAATCAGTAATGTTCCTACATTCAATATCTTTCATCTTCTATGTAGTTCTTCCATTTATTACTTTGGCGTTTGTTTTTTATTGTTTTTCGCCCTTTTTTCCTCTTCGAGTAGATGTCGTGACGGAGCGACGAAAATCGAAGCACGTCAATGCAAGGTTAATGTTTATAAAGACAAATCTAATTTCGCTTTGGTACAAGCAAGAGGAGAATAGTATCCTCACTTCACAACAATAAATAGCGTGGAGTCAGGAATTCCCAGAAAAAAAACAGAAAGTCTTTGCGCCAACAAATCGGTGTAACAGTGCGATATGGACGACTAGCTACCGCACAACCTTTGACTCGAAGAGAGATTATTTAAAATTCGAAGGGAAATTCAGGTCTTGTAATAAAATCCTCGTCAGGTCAATAAAGAACGTGTAAAAGACGGTTCGGAACGGTAAACCGTCCACAGGATCTCAAAGTAGTGATGAGAACATCTAAAATGATATTTTTGCGATTGGGTCAGTGAAACCATTTGAAAATAAGGTTTCCTACAACACTGCTGATGAAAGACGTCTGCAGACAAACGACGCAAACGGTAAGCAACTGTTTCACACACCAAGCACATTTTAAGGCAGTGATAATCTGTTTGCCTAGCTTGGAAACCTAACTGTCTCATCAGATACCTTAAGACGACCCACTGACAAGACGTGACTAGGATTCTGTTGCGGTGACACTTTCGTGTTGTTCCGTGCTAGAATAACTCACGTCAACATGTGGTGTGAAATGAAACATCATACTCGGTGCCTAGGGGCACGATTAGAGAAATAGAAAGGTGCAGATTTTCACCTAGACGAGACTTGAAACAACTTAACAGTTATTCGGTTAATTGTAATTTACCATACACAAATACTCTCCTCATCCTGCACTCCGCAAAATTTCGATACGAATAATACAAATGGCCGCGTTCCAAAATGGAAGGAAATTATTGATTACTGAAATGGTTTGTTTTTTGAAACAAATGTGAGTAAAAAATCACTTTTTAGTTTTGGTTATGGAGACACTTCCCTCATCTGATGAAACTGTTACTGGGACAACTGGCCAACTACTTGACTATGACGTGAAACCAGAATACCTTTAAAAAATTAAACGGTAACAATATGACTGAAGAAAACGATTTGACATCTGCAACGACCAATGCAGCATAGAATTCATGGTTTGCGCGGTTCATGGAGCATGCTATTACAGAGTCCGGCCGACAGGCGGGAGAACGATTATGGTTCTCAACCAAAACTTTTAATTCAAGGCAGCGGGGAGTGGCCGAGTGGAAGCCCATCTACTTGGATCAATTATTATCTCACTCACTTTTTCGAGTGAGTTGCCAATTCAAATCAACCCCTAGACTGGAGGACCAGGAGACCACTTTGTCAGGCCTCTACCCATTGCCCTTACTGGTACGACTGGATGTTCGGCTCGAGATAACCCATTTTGTATAACTCGTTGGGCTATACAGGCGCGCAAGTTATCTCATCACATCATAGTGCAGTCTCGTTGTGACGGAAGGTCCAGAATGAGAGATTTACGCCGAACTATTTTTGTCCAGCATCAGTTTCATGTGAATCATAAAAATGTTTATGAATGATGAGTTCATCAAAGAACCACAATTATGGGGATGACTAGATAGACAGTGTCGGATGGGCATATACGATGAGTGTCAACAACCAAAAGACCGGAAAACTTTGTTCTCACATCCATATAGACAATAAACTGTTTACGACAAAAAACCATATAATCCCTTTTTGAAAATTAGCCGTGAGTGGCAGACGACAGCTTTCGACGGATGTGCTTCTCAAAATGGACATACTCCCTCCACCATCATGGAGACCGCGTCCAGACATTTACTAATATTAAACAAGTTGCCTTTTACTACCGTTCTCATTGTCACCATCCGGAGGGGTGCGCTCGCAATTGATGATTCACTAGATGCGTACATACCGTTGGGCTTTGAGTAAGCAGTGCAGCATGTAAAATACTCAAATTTTCCCTAATTAAACCGATGCGGGAGCACGTGTCAATTTCTAAAACTGGCGGTGGTCTGGTTGGGCAGATTAGATACTTTCTCCTTCATAATGTCTGATGTTGAATCAAAACTTTATTTACCTGCTCCACATATCGAGCAACAAATCTGTTGACGAAGTGCCCATTAAACGCACCTTAAGTCGATCACATGACCGGCAAGCAAATTTCCGAGAGCCGTGGGACATCAAAAGTGACTGTGCCTTCGAAGCATTTGATTTTTATTCTTCTCCTGATTGATTATTCGATGACTATTTGGGGTAAATTGGCTCACGTAAATCAGAACCCAACAATCTCATTAAACCGGAGCGGAGGACTTTGAACGATGGACCGGAACCCATGCGCTTACAACCATCTTCATAATCATCCAACCCAAAACAACATAAATATGATTTAGAAATTAGTGGTTTTACCAAAGTGGATACGTTCTCCAAGATTCTGCCGCACACATATATGTTGAACAAAAGTCTTTGTGACAACCTACTGGGACCGGAAGCATGATAGAAGGGGAAGATCTGATTTATCCTTCAGAAAAAGTACTTGGCATTAACTCTGACATACTCTCAGTGGTAGTCCACCATAGTCCATGAATTCCCAATATTCAACGTACTAATCAGCTGTTTAGGGAGTTTCCTTTTGGATGGATGCAATCCAAACCCCGAGGGTTTGGCCCGCAAAGAAACACATGGCTTTCCTAACGTTTTGTGAGCGAATGGATAGAATTTCCCTTTATTTGTCCTTTGAGCAATTGAGATTAGAGAATCAAGACTAACAAGGGTTTTAGTAGAACTAATTGGGATGATGAGTAGATAGGCCTACATTGGAATACAATGGGACGAGGAAATCAGATATAATGTCCATTTTCACTAGCGAGTCACGATCGTAGTGCCTCAGATTCCGTATTCACAGACTCATTCAGTGAGCTGAAGTCGACCCCACTTCAAATTGCCGACTCTCCTTATGTAAAGTCTAGATTTGCCAAGCACCATACAGTTCCGTCCTTGTTATCGGGTAATAACTGTTCTGTCTGCATAGCCAAGAAATGCCCCTACCCATAAAAGTGTTTGATTCACATGAATTCTAATAGATAAATACTAACGTAGCTTTGGCCTATCGTGTCCTAGGATTCGGACGAGATATTGTCAGCCTCACAACCAACTGATTCAGCCTAACAGCAAACATGAAACCCGAAGTAAAAGGTATACATACAAAAGTGACTGTAACCTTGAAAGATTGTTTTATTTTTCTCTGCCGTTCGTGCACCTGTGCAATTATCTAAAGCCTTGTTACTAAGGGTGCAGTAAGAATTCAAGTTTACAGTGAGATCCACGAGATCGATCAGTTTATCGGATGACTCTGCTTGCAACATGAAATTTAACTCTCATCCGTGGAAACTTACCACAAAACCATTAGGTTGGGATGATGAGACCTTAGCCATGACGATTAGTTTGTGGAAAACATGAAAGAACACTGACACATAATCTTTAACGGAAAAAGAAAGCTTTTTGCTATGTATCGCGCAATTGAACGAATGACAAAAGAACTAATGGGATACGATCACTTCTTTGGGCGTCAAGGTTTCTGGATTTAGACCCAGTCGAGTACTATTTGAAACTTAAGATTGTACTGACGGGAAATTACTGAATCCTCAGGGCTCGTGAAATTGGGTCGAAATGAGTAACATTCACCGACTGAACGGTGCATAGAATGCTTGTAAGAATCCAAGTTGTCACTGCCTAAAAAGGTTTTGACAATATAAACCATCGACTACGTGACAATGTTACAAACAGTTTCCGTTTTATCGAAGATCCTTGCGATCATCGCACAGATGACGGGTTCACAATTAACATACACAGAAACAAAAGAGGCGAAACATGATCAACAGAAACGGCATAGCCTTCTGTGAATGGCTCGATTTTCGATCGCCTAGTGGGTGTTGTCACATATGGCAGGTACTAGTAGCGTTAAAACTAACTGACTTTTCGGGCAGTAGTGATTGTCCTCATAGAAACTATCATGTCTCCAGCATAACAGAGAACTGGTCGGACAGTGGGTTTATAATCAATCTTTCCTTGAATGGCCAGACTATATGTTGATGTCCGTGTGCGGAACGGAGCTTTGCTACTCTTACAGAGCTCCGTGACATCCCGAACCCAAACATCAATCTCTCTGAAGCAGGTATCGAATTGAGGGAGAGCAGATGTGAATTGCCCAATCGTAAACGAATGTCAGTATCTAATCTGCCAACTAAATCGTTCAGCTAGATTACGGATTGAACAGTAGAGAAAGAAAACCAATGCTGCGGGATGTCAACATTTCGCCTTACTCTTTTCAACCGCTTACGTAAGACAACCTGAGAACTATATAATCTAATATTCATTTGTGAACTGCAGTGAACGATTTAAGCGATTAAGTTGTGCACAGAAAATAAAACAATCTAATCTCTATTCCCATTCGCTGTAGCTCATAAGTGGATATTGTATTATATTACCAGATTGTTTTACGTAAGCTGTTGAAAAAAGTAATACAAAGTATCACTATCGGGCAATACTGGTTTTCCTTCTCTACTATTCGATTGCATAAAGGACACCCAGTGTTTTAGATTACCTATTATTTCGGTTTGGACAACCGGATGGCATCCAGCTCATAAAGGAATCATGGATATCGATGGTGTGGAGATCCATAACGGAAGGGCTATCAGGTGTGGTGAACTCGACATATTGTTTCTTTTTTTTTGCTTGCTTCTTTCTCGTTCACTGTATTCGTTCTTCGCCATGGTTCCAACGCAACATGATGTGTATTCAGATTTGTGCAATATATATAACTATACTGCTTATTCGTGTACTAACCGAATAGTCCTTGTTGTCGCGAGGATCCCGAGGACATCCTGATTTAAGTGCCCGGAGGAATAGAGACAATGGGCGGTTGGTCGAATACGAAAAAGAAAGCCCTAGTTGAGTAATAATGAAAATGATGACGGTGATGCTCCTAAAAGAACAATGAAACTATGCAAATGGATCCGCGAAAGGAAGCAATAACACGCGGCAATCTCTCATAGTGAATATTTATTTTCTAGTGTGATCGAGACAGAAACGATACACGTATAAACATAGGACATAGTATACAAAGGGATGTATAAGAATACGTTCCTTGAGTGAAGAGGGGGAGAAAGAGATGAAATTCTCGGGATCGTAAATACAAAATATGCCGGACTGGAATCACCGCACATTAGAACACGTTTTTAACCTGGTGAGATAAGAGGCCAAGTTGTTTCGTAAGTTGGATTCCATCTGGAAAGAAGAACACACAATATACAAGGTGGGATATGTATCGCAATGACAACAACGTCAACAGTGCTAACATGAGCAACAAGTTGTGCCTGGACTTCCATTGTTCAAAAGTTCAGTGTCCAAAAACGTCGGATACCCCGTTGCAAACAAATTATGTTGATTAACTAAATTCATACACACACACACACACCAGAGTCGGTAAGAACTGCGGTGTCCCTAAATTGTTCCGCGTGGGTGAGCGTGGTCTCAGTGAAACACCGATGGGCCAATCGTGGCGATAAGTATCCTATATGGACTGTTTGGATCGATGAGGCAAGTTAGTCCGAATAAAGAGAAATCTCGTTGCTGGAATATACACGACTGACTCGAACATTCAGAACGTAGGCAAAAGCATTCAATTTAAAAGCTACGGAGGTGATCTCTCGGACATAGTTCGCCCACTAAAGCTGCACTAAGCAGCCTCGCTATAGACCACATCTGTCTGGTTACCATCAAGTACAGATTGAAAAACAATCATCAACCCAGTAAAATGGTTCTCTGAAACAGTGAGCACAAACGGAACTTGTACCAATAAGGGTCACGGGACAACCCAATAAAGTGCTTTAATTTAGTGGCGCGCCAGGAGAAATCAAAACCATTAAATTACACAGCTGGTCATCCATATTAACCGTTCTTTGGTCGCGGAGATCACAAAGTAGGAGAGTTTTGGTTAAAAGTTGAACCATTGCACGAGTACACTGGTTGAAACTGACAGCGATGAGGTTTGTGGGTTATTCCATGCCTATCTAAACCGTCTTTTGTGATCTGATTACTTGCATGCTTGCCAGTAGACAAAATACAGTACTCTAGCTGCAAAGTGAGAGGGGGAAAACATGGGATTAGAGGTCGAATAACCTACTGTTCTCAAAATGGTGATCCACAGAAAGGTTGATTTTGAAAGAAAAAAAAACAGTTTTCGTATGCCATCAACGTAATTTATTTGCACCGTACGGATTTTCCCTTCGCTAGCGTCGAAAAAACCAGACGGTCAACTACCGGAGAAATTTTTACGGCTGGACATCATGATAGAATATCCTCGAAATCAAGAGTCCACACAATTGCTAACCCTTAGCACTTCTCAGACATTCCATCCAGACCTACCGATACTACACAAATGTCTATGATCGAAAACTTTCGAGAGATGAGTCTCCTGAAAGCAACCATACACCAACACTGAGGATACCACAATCATAAATTCGATTGTATTGTATTGTATTGTATTGCATTGTATTGCATAAACTTTTGCGTACAATAGATAATGTCGCATTTTTTAGATTAACTAGTCTTACACTTCTGTGGAATCAAAAACACCGCCGACAATTTTGGATTCATATAAACTTCTACTGCCGAGAAGCACAACCGCAAGCAATGAATCCGGTTTGCGGAATTAATTTA
This sequence comes from Fasciolopsis buskii, assembly GCA_008360955.1. Taxonomy (NCBI): domain Eukaryota; kingdom Metazoa; phylum Platyhelminthes; class Trematoda; order Plagiorchiida; family Fasciolidae; genus Fasciolopsis; species Fasciolopsis buskii. The sequence continues at coordinate 124,092 of LUCM01000141.1, forward strand.
TATGCTCACATATCTCCCAAAATCGATCAGACATTTCTGGCCACAAGGGACAGTGTGTGAACAAATGGAAGTCGATTGATTGTCTCCCACAATCTGTACTCAAGAATAACGTAGAGTAGAAAAAATAGAACTTTACCATTACATTGAGTGTCTCCGGCAATGAGTTTGCTACCTCAGCCGATATCAATTGAAGAGAATTCGATTTATTCACAACTCAATAGTTGTGTCAAAAACCAGATGTCCTAGTTTCACTTTCGTCATCATGAGTCAGCACAATGTACAGGTGTTTTGTTGGTTTCGCCCATTGATCGTAAGAGCTCATGTCAGTAAGGGGAATTTAAGATAAACTACACGACAAGCCGTTTTCTTTATTTCAAACGAGGGCTTGGCTACCAACGCCTAAGATAGCTGGTGTTTTCCCATTAAGAATCATTCTGCCGATTCTTTAAGGACAGAAGCAATTCGGTATGTGCATAATCACATGACTGCGTTCCCAGCTCCCGATTTAAACTAGAATTACTTTGCGTGGAAACTACAGTGGAATACAGAAATTGCATGTAGTTTGCATGGCTTGATTCAGGTGTGAATAAATGAATCGGAATGATCGGAAGTGAAAAAATTACTCACGATTTTGCACGCTGGATACTCTGCCGAGAGAATATCAAATGCATTCAATAGGCGAACCAATAAATTGTGTGGTAACCAAATCGGCTTTTGTACTGTTCCCCTGTTTGAGCGAGCGATTTCGGATAGGGAAATCTTCAGGTTGAAAAACAAGAAGTAAAAAAAACAGAAATGCAAATTGTCCCAGATGTTGAGAATCTATTCGGCGAAAGACAGGAGACAATCCTTAACAAAATAGACAAACCGGCAGTTACGAAACACAAAGCAGTACGGAATGGCCCGTTACTAGCCGTTCAGTCAGGTGATTACGGAGAGAACATAATCGTTTTTGAGGACTTACGGATCAATTTGATTTGGTCAATGCGACGAGTAGAATAATTGTTACGGACTCCAGTCACAATACAATGCGATAGAAAGCTGCGCACGACTAGAAATGATTACTTCAAGTCTACTAAAGAGAAATGTGCCACTCTGTAGGGGAGATGTATATTTATGCTTGGATAAATTCGGTTAATGGTTTGATTCCATCGGAAAAAAAGTCTGATAAAAAAAACGATTATACAAAAACTTGAAAGAAAAGGCGGCATAGGTGAGGGATGCATGAAAGATGTCAGCTCTTCCAGACTTTTCTATGAAGTCGATCGTCCGTCGCAAACCATGGTTTCTTTCGGAGTTACATTATCTGGTTTCCCAAACCGAAGTAGGGAATCGCCTTAGGGAGCCCTTTCACGAGCCTATGGTCAGGCAGCCTGATAGACAAGACTGCACAGCGAAACAGGGAGCTCGCAAACCGGTGAGAGTCGGTGGCTGGAGGCTCAATTCACGAGTCAGACGCTCCCCGAGAATTGTGACGGAGGCGTTGACTGAAAAACCTTGTTCGCACGCTTTTACTCACGTACGTCTCGGAAGGAGACAAGGGACTATGACCTTATTAAATTGCGGGCTCCACTTGCCAAGTCAGTCCCATTGCCGGACTTTTGCAGCATTTTATGAGAACGCTCACCTAGCAAAAATGAATGTGTCGACCGCAACTGAATATTGAGTTGTTTGGGTGACCAACCAGTTTCTTGTGTCTTCTGTTATTGCCGCATGAAACAGTACTCCAACGATAGTCATCAGCTTTGAACAATTGCCGAATGACTTGGGAAGTTAGACTTGTTGAGCTACGCCATCATTTTCACTCCGAATATTCGGTGACTCACTTCCATGGATGTCTTAGTACATAACGCTAATGAATACTAAGTCTTCTTATCTACCATCCTGATCACAGTAATTATCAGTTGACAAACAGTGAAAAAGCCACATGAAAATGCCAGTTAATGGCGTTGGGCTGAATTCATCAATCTTTCGATCACTCAGTGTTGACTCCAGGAACTTAATAAAAAAACCACTTGTCTTGTGTATTTTTATTCGATTTGGTTGTTTCCTCTACAGCTAGATGGACCGGGAAATATTGAACTGGAGATAGCGTCGACTGACGAGCCGACAGCAGAGCAGATGTCTTCTTTTCGCAATTTTCACTAAACAGTTTAAAGAATACGGATTTGTGGTTTTTGGCTAGATTATCTGAATGAGGGGATCTTGTTTCCCACTTTCTTAGTTTACGATCTAACTCACAAATTTAGTGAGAAAAATCCCGAGGAGACCGGTGATTTCGACTCTGACCAACATAAATTTTCAGATTTATCATCCCGTACCTGAAGACCAAATGTTGCAGGATCAGCGGTATTGTGACCATTAGCAGCATCTAGCATGTTCATGGCCAACGTGTATGCCTCCTCGACCCGATCGAATTTCCAGAAGAGACGAAGTAGTTGAACGGGGCGACTAGTACGCAAATGGGCCGATTGCAGTCGTGTCACTAGCCATGTAGGGATGGACAGTTTGCCAGGGTCAGAACGCAACAGATGTTCGCAAGCGACCAAGTGCAACAAGCCCGGCTGTAGTGTTGACGATGTTGAAGAGCGCGGATTGGGTGGATCCAACAGCGTAAGCATTACTTCCAGCAGGCACCAATACAAACGATCCAGAGCANGTCAGCTCTTCCAGACTTTTCTATGAAGTCGATCGTCCGTCGCAAACCATGGTTTCTTTCGGAGTTACATTATCTGGTTTCCCAAACCGAAGTAGGGAATCGCCTTAGGGAGCCCTTTCACGAGCCTATGGTCAGGCAGCTTGATAGACAAGACTGTACAGCGAAACAGGGCGCTCGCAAACCGGTGAGAGTCGGTGGCTGGAGGCTCAATTCACGAGTCTTATGGTCAAACGCTCCCCGAGAATTGTGACAGAGGCGTTGACTGAAAAACCTCGTTCGCACGCTTCTACTCACGTACGTCTCGGAAGGAGACAAGGGACTATGACCTTATTAAATTGCGGGCTCCACTTGCCAAGTCAGTCCCATTGCCGGACTTTTGCAGCATTTTAGGAGAACGCTCACCTAGCAAAAATGCACCAGGTCCTGCAGCTTGTTCACAACTGCTCACTCGTTGAGTGAGATACCGGTTGTTCCGATACTTCCAACCTGGGGACGATCGAATTTGCTGTTGCCTAAATAGAATAGCGTAGGAAAATGACCCATGCACTTTCACGCTCTTTGTATTGTTAGCTATAATCCCGTCCGATTTGTTTGGACTCCGGAATTGTCTCTAGAGTTCAACCCTGGTAACGCAACAGGATAAGTAAGGACGACCTATGATTGAAAAACAATCGTTCCACCCCGGTTAACGGAAATCCGGAATAGATGTGCGGTAATAAGATGCGCTGTAACGCAGAAACTATCTGATATTCTTGCCTCATACGGAATTGTTTAGCACACACTCGTCCAATGACAGTGCAGTTTTTAATAACTAGCTCAATTACGATGTGCACAGCTCACTCGAGGATTACTTTCAGATGAAAGTGAATGCATCCTTGGCTCAGTAGCTTCTTGTCCCAAGCAGCGTCTCATCCTTCCGATCTTCTTGGCCATTGTTCGTCCCGTCGGCGTATCATGGTGAGTTTGAGCTATAGTTCAGATCTGGACAATTCCTCCTGAGCATGTACTCCTAATTCTTTTCTTTTATTTTCTTCGCTAGTGAAATAACAATATGCGGCATTTTCAGGAAGTGGGTAGCTGCCAACAGAGAGCAACCAAGTGAGGAAGTTGGGCGGCGGTGGGAAAATTCGAACCCGCGGCTTTCATGTCCAAACACGAGACCTTATATGCTTGACCACCTTTAACAGTAGGCACGCTTGCAAATTGCCACCAGCGCGGAACAAACGGGCGCCGCCAACTGAGACTGGAATCCAGCGGGCGGATAGGGGGGATGAATGTGTCGACCGCAACTGAATATTGAGTTGTTTGGGTGACCAACCAGTTTCTTGTGTCTTCTGTTATTGCCGCATGAAACAGTACTCCAACGATAGTCATCAGCTTTGAACAATTGCTGAATGACTTGGGAAGTTAGACTTGTCGAGCTGCGCCATCATTTTCACTCCGAATATTCGGTGACTCACTTCCATGGATGTCTTAGTACATAACGCTAATGAATACTAAGTCTTCTTATCTACCATCCTGATCACAGTAATTATCAGTTGACAAACAGTGAAAAAGCCACATGAAAATGCCAGTTAATGGCGTTGGGCTGAATTCATCAATCTTTCGACCACTCAGTGTTGACTCCAGGAACTTAATAAAAAAAACACTTGTCTTGTGTATTTTTATTCGATTTGGTTGTTTCCTCTACAGCTAGATGGACCGGGAAATATTGAACTGGAGATAGCGTCGACTGACGAGCCGACAGCAGAGCAGATGTCTTCTTTTCGCAATTTTCACTAAACAGTTTAAAGAATACGGATTTGTGGTTTTTGGCTAGATTATCTGAATGAGGGGATCTTGTTTCCCACTTTCTTAGTTTACGATCTAACTCACAAATTTAGTGAGAAAAATCCCGAGGAGACCGGTGATTTCGACTCTGACCAACATAAATTTTTAGATTTATCATCCCGTACCTGAAGACCAAATGTTGCAGGATCAGCGGTATTGTGACCATTAGCAGCATCTAGCATGTTCATGGCCAACGTGTATGCCTCCTCGACCCGATCGAATTTCCAGAAGAGACGAAGTAGTTGAACGGGGCGACTAGTACGCAAATGGGCCGATTGCAGTCGTGTCACTAGCCATGTAGGGATGGACAGTTTGCCAGGGTCAGAACGCAACAGATGTTCGCAAGCGACCAAGTGCAACAAGCCCGGCTGTAGTGTTGACGATGTTGAAGAGCGCGGATTGGGTGGATCCAACAGCGTAAGCATTACTTCCAGCAGGCACCAATACAAACGATCCAGAGCACTGGGAGAGCTGCTGTGAAAATATACAACACAAAGTGGGTATAAGAGATATGGATACGCTCCCCGTCTGTGGTATTTTAGATAGCACAGTTGTCGCATCAGTTAACAAGATAGAGTTTAAACTTTTGACCACATTCAAAACGTGTGCAGCTTATAACAACTAAGAAAAGTTTGTTTAGGTTTCATTTTGCATCTCGTTAACACACGAACACGCTAGAAGACATCATACGAGTAACTAATAGATGCGTGGTAGTCTCAACAAACTGAGCGCGCGGTAGCGACCCATATGACGATAAGTAGAGATAAGAACGATGGGGGATTCAAAACCCATGAACATAAGGTACACAAGTACACAAGTACAATCAATGGTTTGACTACAGCGGGTCTGTTTGTAACAAATGAACCCTACAGCTACAGTTCTTCAAGATTGGAGTATGGATGAATGGGTCTGACGAACAGACTTTCTGATCTAAACAACAGACGCCTCATCTCCTTTCCAATTCACATTTTGATAAAAATGACAGGTATTTCAGTGCACCTGACATCATCAGTCCAGTCAGTTCATTTTGCACAACCAATAATCTTGCACCAACGTGCTTCGGTTTGGGTTGCTACCTCACAGCAACATCCAGTCAAATAGAAAAAGAACGAAGAATAGAGAAGATTAACGACAGAATAGCAAGATGAAGAACTATACGGAAGACGAAAGGTTTTAAATGTAGGAAAGTCAATGACAGCTGCAGTAAGTCATATCACCTATTGTCTGCAACCGTCGCTCGTGGACCCCGACCCGGTACTATAACTGCATCTTACACGAGCCAGTCTACCGGTTGAAATTTTTACACTTTCCTCCCATATCAAAGACTAAGTATAAGGCCGGAGAGGTAGTAAAAACAGTGAACAATGCGAATTATGGTGGAACTACAGTTTGGCACAAGTAGACGCTTCCTGTTCACATCATCCGCAGGTCATGTTTGGAATAGCTTTCGTCACTTTGGAATAGCAAAGCATGGAACCAGTTCGGATTAACAACCGAATGACAACACTTTGTAGATAGGATGTAAACAAAAGATCTAGGTCATGCAGTCTTACTCGGAAGTAACTGATATCAGCAAATTGGAATCAACCGAACCACGGAAATTGGGACAGGCTAAACTGTTCAAGGCATGCAATACCAAATCGTGTTCGTATTCCAAAGCCGCAGGTAGATTGGACAGACCCGGAAGTACGGGGAGCTTCCCTATAGTTGGACGAGAATATCCTTGGGCGTACTGAGCTAGTGTAGCGCATCTCAAAGTGACCGCTGTGATGATGGGGCGAAAATCCAGACGAAACGCTTCAGCCACCCGCACAGCTTCCTGCAACAAGAAAACACGACACAATGGCAGAAATAAGACACGTGAGGAGGGAAAAAGCATAAGCAACAAAAAAGCGAGTGTTTCAATCGCAAACAGCCTGGGATCTTATTAATTTGGTTCGTCACCGAAACAGACCCGTTAAGACCTCAAGCTCTGCGAACTGATTGTGGACAGTTCTCTTCATGTGTGCAGCAAAAAATAGAGACTGCTTTTCAAAGTCAATTCCCCAAAACTCATGAACCAAGTGTGAAAAGAGAAAAACGGCACACTATAGCACTCGCGTGCCATTAATTCCAGCGACAAATAGTGGGAGTACAGTACGCGTATGTCTCTAAGTAAAGAAGGCTGATCACTGCATATTGAAGTGTACACGCGCACTCGTGTCTGTGTACTGGGTTGCATAAATTGGACAAACTGGGCATACAACACGAGGACCGACGACAATCCAAAACAGAAGTGATCAGAAAGATTACCGTCAGTCAGCAAATGGAAGTAAACAGATAAATAGACATCAACAGATGAACACGTTGGGGACAAGGTCAGAGAATTTACGGTTAATCCTATACTCAAAGTAGTCATAAAACCTACGGTAATAAATCAGATTAGAAAGAAAACTACAGAGAGAAAGGGACAAGCTTAATGATGCATCGAACTAAAACCAACTGAGACAAAAGTTGGAACGGGACAGAAAAAGACGTACATCGTATAGCGCAACGACAAGTAACGCTTCAACTGCATCACGAGGATCGCTGGGACCTGCACGAAGTATGCCCTGTTCCCAGTTCGTCTGTGCCAGACGCAGGCGCGCTCGGGTGAGGATGTAGAGATTAAGCAAGTCTTGTAACTGTAGAATATGCTTGTCCGATGAGAAGCGGGTCCAACCACGAAGTGTGGTGGACGAATATCGATGATGATCATCATCGGTCGCTGGTGCTACCTCATTTAGGCCATTATTATTAGCGGATTCAGTGAAACGATCGGGAGCACTCGTTCCGTTTTCGTTTCCATCAGACTGATGGTCGAATTCCGGAACGGCGTGGGATGCCGTCGAACCAGCACTCAATTGTTCCACGTCGTCCACATCGGCAAAAGCCCATTCATCCGGTAGCAACTGAAAACGGGATGAGAATGAGACCGAATGAAAATGATCGGGTGTTAAAACACGTCAACGTTGTCCATAAGGGGAATCCCCGATAACCAGCCATAAATATATTATTTGTGTTGCATTAGACATAAACTTCCGTCATCGGAAAACGGTCAGAGGTTCGAATCCCCGATCCGTCCGTCCTTTTAGTGGCGTATGTGACTACACGAGTTCGCCCGGTTTGTTACCATATCTGACTTATTAGGATTTCACGCGGCTTCCGTGTTTCAAGATTTTAGAACTCCCGATCCCTATTAGTTATTCGTGCAGTGGACCGTGGAGATTATGAGGTATGCCCTTTCCACTGCATTCATGTGCGAAGTACACAAAAAAGAGTGGACCTGATCAAATTGTATGTGCAGAATTTACGAACCACAGAGAGCGCGAAATCTCCCAACCAGGTGGTTGTAGACAACAGTTGCCATGGCCAAGTGCCTTTTGTTCAGTGATGTGTTGCATTGAAAAGATGATAGAATTAACATAACACGTAGTCTGATGGGCATCTTAAACAAATTGCTTTTGGACTTTAGTATGCACCGCTTGCCAGGCACTCACGAAAGATATATGAGCGAGAACCAAGTCAATTTCAGACCAGATAGGAGTGGTTTTGATCACGTTTTTATTTTTGATCACGACAGTGTGTGCATAACTTTCCTGTTCGGATCAGAAACTCATAAGATAGAAGTGTGAAAAACTATACATTTCAGTTCAAACCGAGAACATTTCCAAAATATTGCAGAATTTCCGAAAAATTATTCGAACCCAAGTCATTTTGATTGACGGGGCCACTGAAATTGCAGCGATTCTCAAGTCCAACAATCTTTTCGGGGCTCATATCAAGCAGCCCAGAAGTAGTGAAACTGTTTTTCGTGTACCCAACGTTGGTTACCATGGCATTCGTTGTTCTGAAGTAACCCGACGGTTTTATGAAACTTATCAAAAGCGCAATGCCATTGCGGATTGCTACCGAGAAAACCAATAAAAACAGGATAAAGAAGAATTACACAAAAGTGTTTAAAAAGCCACAAAATCACCCCGCAGGATGGAAGCTTGCGCATCGTCGGAAGAAACTGTCACACATTCGCCGGTTCTTCTGAGCTCTAATTTTCGCTAGCTCATGGGGATATTCATCGATGTAAAAAAAACCTCTCACACTTCGTCGAGAATACAATCAGCTTTTAATGGCAATGCCTTAAGTATCCTGAATTCAGGACGAAACTGAAGGTGGGATTATTCACATCGACGGCTTTACATGATCCCATGCCGACAAAACTTCCCCTCGTAAAACGCAAGGAGGAAGAGGAAGAGGTAACATTCGAGATTAATGATGCTTTGTGTAAGTTTCTTAAAATTACCAATGCACGCTCGAACTCCTATGTCAGTACTCTTACCACGCTGCACAAACCCAAATTAATTAGCGGCTACCGTTTATTACTTATCACGAACATTCGTATGCCCTACTAATGTCCTTTCAGGAAACTGGATAGATTTTGTGAAACCTATCACGTTTTCACCGTATACTGACAATTACCTGCTTTGTGTGCGATGATACTGAAGTTTTTGTGTTTTTAGGCCTCAAAAACAATGAGTTTCCCACTAGGTCATCTCCCACATTATTTCAGAGTTACATCAAAACGATTCGGAACTGCCACTCAGGTTTCTGAAACGTGATCCATACGGTATGAGCGCATTTCCATGTACGTACTGTAAGATGTACTGATTATCTGGAGTTTGGTCTACAGTCTGTGAGCAGACAGATTTTCCAGATCTGAGTTCCAAGCAGGACTTGAAGAACAGATGTTTGCCACCAGTATCGGTAGTTGGACATGAATAATGCGAGCCTAAACTCATTGAGTAACGGGACGCGGGCAAGAAACGACAGCGTCCAGAGCGCAGTGGATTTTTCCCTGTTGAAAGTCCATTTATAAAAAAAAATATCAGAAGTTCGCTGCTGACACCTAAATTGGGCCACTATCCCCTATCATATTTCCTCGATCAGGCAAGGGTTACCAGAAGAGGAGCATGAGCAGATCAACCGGACATCGGCTTGTCTGGAACAATGGTGCCGCTTTGCTGATCGGGCTTGGTTGTGCAAAGTCTGGAAGTGCGTTCTTGAATAGGCAGGCTTATTGTGAAGTGAACGACCCAGTAGTACAGCAGACCACGGTGGAAACATGTAAGACGACGGCCAATTAATAATGTGGAAAAGAAGTCTGAAAAAGCTGATACGTGCTCCCCTTCCTTTCTATTCGTTATTGCTCGTCTTTTTCACCTCAGTTCCAACGGGACATGTGTGTAGAGACTGAAGCAAATACACAATTGTAATATGCCAGGTCTCATAGAAGAGTAGCATGGTCTCTTCAAATTCCGAATATCTTTGACCTGACACTGAAATGATGTAGAAAACGGTAGAAAATTGATACCGACCTAGAATTCCACTTTACAAACAACATAAAATCAGTTCATAAAACGTGGAAAGCTCCACTGGGAACGCTTGACCACGTCATCTTACTGGTATCTTCCATAATGTATAACCAACATAGCCATAAATTTTCCATTCGATGTTGTAACCAGAAACCGAAAACAGCGGCAGTCAAGTCCGGAGAACATATACACAGAATTCAACGTGATTCGCCAAACAAACCCTAGCCAGTTTTACCACAATGACTCCAGTGTTTGATGAATAGCAAACATGTTTTACATTTTGTTACAATATATTCGTTCAATAGAAATTTTGCATGTTCGTATTGACCGCTTTTCCTCTCCCATGATTAAACAACTATGCCGTAGAAAAGTAGGAACTATCGGCTAACGGAAGCGCTTTCGTTCCCCATCAAGTCAAAATACTTTCAATCTCGCTGCTGGCCAATACCAAAATCAGGGAACTTTAGAAGACCCTGGAGCACTTTAACGGTGCCTCAACAGAAATCCTATTTCTGGACGCAAACGTCGATGAAGTAAGGCGAGCTTTTACCATCTAATTCCTAGTATATAAAACAAATCATGTGCTTCTAACATCACTGGTTTCATAGTGAGCAAAATATCTCTAGACACTGCTTTAAAAAGAGATTAAAAACCTCAAATGCAGGAAGGCAAGCGGTCCTGATAATTCCCTCCCCTTAGACATTCACAAGCACTATGCACATAACGCCGAACCAATACTGACAAAGGTCCAAGATGTTCTATAAAGTGCGATTTTTTCACTTTTTATTCTCGATTTCTTTACCGTCTAATGACAATTCCTTTATCGTGTTCTGCGAATGGTTTATCTCATTCCGATTTCAGTACCACATTCCTCCATCACCCGGGGCTTTCTGATCTTGTTAGCTGACCAAAGGCTCATAGCCTAATCCCTCAATCCTCGTAAATGCATTGGCGTTGTTTTTTCCTCCTCAAAGGTTGTAAATGCATTAATGTTGTTAAGTCTTTTTCAGGTAACGATTTCGAAGACATCATTATAGTGCGGCAGTCGACTAATAGGTACCTTGGAATTACAATGAGCGAGAATTTTAGCTAATATGACTGTTACTCACATTTTCACAAAAGTGAGAAGACTGACACTGCATAGGGCGTCTTAGGGAAATGATCGTCACTTTAAATTTTGCCAAGCATTTCGTTTTTATTTGCGTATAACCATATTGGTTGTAGTCCTTACTTGATGTCTTCCCAAGGGGGTCACTCTGACAAACTATCCTATATAGGTGGATGACCGTTAGAAACCTTGGCGGACTTCATTGTGTCCTATCACAAAAAAATAGAAAAAACTCTCGAGCAGAATGCTTACTCATCCACACCAGTCACTTCACAGGGAACTCACATTAGAAGTTAGACTTTTATTTTCTCTACGTACAACATATACAATTAACTTACGTGTGTATACATCTTCGTATGGGTGCACAGCTGTTCCACCAGCTACCCACTTCCTATGTAACCCGACAAACATTATTAACGAATCAAGGTTGCATTTAACCCAAAATGCGGAAACTCCTTCTTTCAAACCTTTTTTTTATTCACACTGCGTTGGTATGGTTGCGTTTTGCTGTGTATGTACGACAATATCCACAAATTGTCTATAACACTAAGCAATTGATTCACCTTACCTTGTTCGTATGGATGCTCGAACGCAAACTGTCCTGTACAGAAATTCTGGCCCACATGGACCGACAAATCAGATTTTTCGGACTCGAGTCATCAGTGTGCCCCGTTCATCGGTTTGTATATTCAATGCACAGCATAATGCTCAAGGCGATGACAGGAGCTGATGGATCCAGCTAGTGTTTGCCATTTTGTGAGTCTATCACGAAACGATCCGCACAAGGTAAGCATGCCTCCGAGCACCTGCTAAGAAGTTGGGATTAAAATGCGCGTGATAGGCTAGTCCGAACCATATTGCAACCAAGCAATAGGATCGCGACTACGAATAATTCTGAGATTTTTCAAAACAACATATACATGTACGGAAATAAAAAAGCGTTCTGATTAATGAGATACATACCTCATTACTACGAATATCGAGACTGTCCATACCAGGCCGGACTAACCACTGATGGTCGGTCGGAACTACGTATAACGCATTGATAGCGGCCAAAAGGCAAGAGGCTTGACGCTGTAGGCCGTGGAGAAGCAATCCACCAACGGCACGAAATCCGCCGGCGGATATCGCACACGCAGTCTCTTCGGCTAATCGATAGGCATATTCGAACATCGTCATTGCGGCTTCGCGGAAGTTGGCACGACGAATGTGGAATGCGTACAACACCTCGTAATAGGCATTCGGAGGTAGTTGGGCTTTGACAACGGTATCCTGAGGCATAGCGCCAGGTAGCACATCGGTGGCACGAGCTCGTGTTTCGAGAATACGCAAGAACTTGAAAAAGAAGAGGAGAACATGCTGCTGCCGAAGTGTCACATAACCACACACAGGCAATTCCTGATATGTAGTCGATGAGAATAACAAAAAACAATCCTTTAATAAAAGCAAACAATGGACCTAAATCTTCGAATTCAGTCATGTTATGAAGGTTGTTAGTGGATGATCTGCCAAATATCCGCTTGATTTAAGCCAGTTCTGTTTGCACTTATTTCATGGTATTTAAGGAGATCTAGACGACCGAGTATCGGTGTGCCAGGTGATTAGAAAACTCATGAATAACCAATGGTTGGATTTGGACCATTTATACTTGTGCTCTCTCGCGCTCTGTCGGTTGTGATGAAATTAAAAAAAATTTCACTGTTAATATCCTTAGGGCTCTAGTACTTGTTAGGTGTATGGAAGCATCAGCGAATATCACGAATTTATATGCAGGTTCCTTTTATCATACCGGCTTATAGGCAATAATGAGACCAGTTAAACACGGGCGACCTCAGTTGTCCAAGTAAACGCTTCCGAACATAAAAAATGAAACCCTACTGGAGCATGAAAGTCCTATACGCGTTCTGCAAAGGGTCTGAGGATTTATCCCGGTTTAAATTCATGTGGTAACAAGCTTGCTAGACCAGCAGAGGCACCTATTTTATCGAATACTTTATCCATTATTACGCCTGTATTCATCGAGCTGAAAATAATTATTTGTTATTTGAAGTATTTTGCGTTAACTGAGGTTTAACATTCATGGTCGACCAGGAACAGAAAATTTCTCGTTTAGGATGGATCGCTATGCACATAAAATTGACCCTGAGTCAAGGTCATTTACGCACGCAACGCTAATGGCCTATATTGTTACCGTGCTAGGGAAGAAGCGAATAAGAAGCAGTTAAATCTTTTGATATCAAAATACAGAGGATCAGGAATTGATTTTAAAACATTGGTCAGTTTACAATCTTGTTGTTAAATTTTTCAAACTTTTTAAACTAAACAAGTCCACCAATTACATCATATTTAACGAATAAACTATGGTAAGAGCATATTCTTCATGATGGAAATCAATCATATTCAAAAGTGACCACAAAGTCACTCATATTCATTTTAAAATTCCATGAGAGAAACTCTCCTATGTAATCCTTTCCCAGTTTATTACTGAAATTTCATGCACCGTTGTCCAGATAAACCTGAAAACTACATAAAAGCTCCAAGTTTCACCAGATATGTAATACGAATTCATCACGTAACAAATCGGGGAATTTAGTTATCCTGTCCAACAGTAGAAGATGCTAATCATTTCAATCTAAGGACCCGTTGATTTTGTTGATGAATGAATGGCGTGTTGACCTGCAAAACAATTAGAGAATGAAAATTTCTGCAAGCAGTGAGCCCAGAAACAAACCATGGATTCATACGAATGCACTCCTAAGCAGACAAATTGCTCGAGAAATCGACCAGTGTTCTTTTTTGTGCAGAACACTTCTCAGACTCGCCATCTTTCTTATCTTATCCTAGCCTAAGAAAAAACAAACGGTGCATGCAACAAAACAAAACGTCTGCTGGTTTGTTTTTTTCTCTCCTCGTCCTCTATGTACCCCGCCATTCCAACTGCATCGTACTTCGTTTGGTGGAGAGTTTGAAATCAACCAGGTACGAAAATCATACTGATATCGAGGACTCAAACTTGCATCCCAGTCATACGATCGTCGGTCAATCGTCCTTAAGATTACTTGCCATGGAGGATGTGTCACAGTTTCCCAACATTCACCAGATATTTCGAATTTCAACTTGAGAGGCTTCTGAACCTTATTTGGCAATGATTGGTCGGCGACGACGACCAAGTAATCAACACGGCCACGTTTTAACGTACACTTCATGGGTTTCAATCTCCTCATCGCTGGTCAATTACTCATATTTCAACGACTTTTCAATGGTCGCGAACCCCATCGTGGAAATTAAGAGCATTGTCGTAACAATAGTGAAAAACAGAAATGAAACAACAGACCGGAGAGAAGAGGACGTGCATAAGCGAACAGTCGAACAGACGTTATCTGAAGCTTAACGGACAAACAGTTGGGCTTGTTTACCTCGTCCTCAGCTGCTCCGTAATGGAAGGAAACCAGCATAGCAGCTTCGCCTTCATCGCAAAGCGTCACGATGAACTGGCGCAAGCAATCTCGACGTCTGAAAATAAGGGAGAGAATGTGGTCAATCAAAGTGGAGGGTGAGACAGCAGTGTTCACACAGCAGTGACAATGCATATGTATATATTTCGTAGTATAAACATGAAAAAACAAAAATTCCCGGAAGCATACGATCATCTTTAGCAAGCGCCATCATCAAATCGAGACCATTGTGTGAACAAATGAAGTGTTTAACAAGCACGAGACAAGAGAGGAGTAAGAAAGCTTCTTTAACCGAGCAAACAAAGTCGAAAGTACCAAAGCACCATCAACACCTACCTGACTGAATCCGGATTGCTACGGATAAGCATAAAAGCCCGTGTGTAGTCACGCAAGACCAATTGATGCTTGAACATTCGAGTCCACAAGGCTGCTTCCAAGTCGGCTAACCGGACATAAAGTTGGCCAGTAATGGTGGTTTTATCAATCACACCTGATTGAGCAACGGAAGCATATGGAACAAAAGAATAGGCGAGAAACTGACACAATTCATCATGTAAAGTTTTGTCGCCAAGCTCAAAATGGAAAATCACGGAGACACTAACTGAACAGGTTGTTCTGATATAGCGGTGGTCAAGCGGATAAGGTCGCGGGTTCGAATCCTCCAACCGCCGATCAATTTCCCTAGTTGGCAGTCTTCTGTTGGCCGCGGTCTCCTTCCTGAGAAATAATGTGCATCGTTACTTCATTGATAAAGGAAGTAAAAGATGGCTGGAAACGATTATATTAACACCGGCGAATTTGCATTTATAAATTAATCATTTTAATAAGTCGCGTGGATGCCAACCATCAAGATAACGAGTACGCTCCTCAAAAACGACAACTGTGATCAGACGGAACTACACAAAGTCCCAGCGGGTCAAGTTTGGTAACGAACAGAGAGATAACGAACCACCGTCTAACAACGAAATACTCGGCGAATCGGAAATTCGAACCACCGGCCTTCATGACGTGACAGACGGTCAACCACTAGGTCATCACGGGTAGAAATTAACATTTCCACCCGTAATCGAGGTCTTTTAACAGATTTTACTGTTGTTATATGTGGCTTATTATGAGTCATCAGCAGTGCGCATACATCATCCTCCATAAGGAATTCGAACGCAGAAAACGAAAATTAGTCAACGGGATTCGATGAAACAAGCACCCGAGTAGCAGCATTGTAGTTACTAACTGGTGGAAGAGTGAAGAGAGCTAGAACTACATACTATGGCATTGTTTAAAAAAATTCATGTACAAACTAAGTGTTACAAAAGCCACAGCGGGAGGGAGGAACAATGTGAGAGACAGGAAAAGAGCATACAGATTCATGCAAGTGTAAGCTCCTTCGTATTTCTCTCTCACGGTGTATAAGCTACGTACTAATCCACCGCTCAAACCGAATTCCGGGAGAACTAGAATCTGGGCTTTTAATCAGAAGACGTAGTGTGCAAAGTAGTAGCACGAGACTGGACACTTGCCAACTGATGGATGCCGGTGGTTGTGCTGTAATTCATACGTCTTTTGGCCAATTCAGACAAGAGATCCAACACTTACCATGGTGTATGAGAGAACAGATGATCGAGAAATCCGGTTCTTAAGACTTTACTAGAGTAAAATGTCTCAGCGAGAGACAAGAGGCTTTGGTCCCACTTAGGTGTAGACGAGGTTGGCTTTGCCAACGACATTAGGAGACTTTTGAAGTATTTTACGGGGAGAAGGCTCGTCAGGCGAAACCTCAGTACTGTTGTCACAAAGAACCGGAAGAATCTAAGAATACATGTGATCGACTGACTAGATAAGTTTCTGACCCAAAAGAGAATGGCTAATATAGTGTCTATTCATCGTGACGCATTTAGCTTACAATGTACACCTACACAACATAACCGCGTGTAGGAATAATGAAAATTAAAAAGATATGAATTTTTACTTTACATGAACCACTAAAACATGGGTCCAACAGATGTGACCTGACGCAAGATTTACGCCATCGGACAGGAGTGATTACGGACTTCACTGCGAGTAGGCCCTCGGCCCGCGCCCTTTGAGAGGGAATACAATTTCATAGAAACGGACCAAACAATAGAATAGGTAGAAGGAAAGTTACCAGTCGTGAACATGAGAATTTCACTGGTTGTGTTGGTCACAGCTCACATGTCTGCATGGAATGTACAGGACTATTTTAGATCACTTCTCTTCACTAACGACCGACCCCGCCTCCCACTCCCGAGACCGGAAGGGCAGAAAGGACTTCCAGAGTCACGTGTATAGGTACAGAGTTCATAATTTTGCGATTCGACTAGTATGCCCAAGCCAAAATCGCCACAATTGTCGAAACATATTATGAGAAATTTCTGTTGTGGATGGTGGTAGAGAGATAGTGGTGTCGATGGCAGCGTAAATGGAGCCGGGATGAATCCTCTAAATGAGAAACTCCAAAAAAGGTTCAGAAAACAATTTTGAGCGGAAAATGGTCGTCATTCGAAATTCATTTATTTAAAACTGACAGTCTGTACGTGCGTTTGGGGATGGCTCCTGTTCACACAATAGACTGAATGGGACAGAAACAGACAGCAAACAGCTCACCTTCATCCGGTGCGGACAAGAATCCCTCAATTGCGTCCTCTGGACACGCATGCAAAGCGGTCAGCACAGCTGTGATACGACGTGACCAGGGAGCCACAGTAGTGGAAGCGTCAAATGCATGTTCGCTTTCGTCGTCATCATCATCATCTTCACGTGAAGATTCAAATCGGATAGCCGCCAAACGGTTTAGGGCAAATTCGACCAGATCAATTACTTGAGTCACGCAGTCCTGTGTTTCGAGTATCGGTAAAACCTGCATGGGTTGTTGGCATGGCATGAATGAGTTTAAAATAGTGCAAAAGTTAGCCCCAAAACAACCGATAGATAGATGCATTAACAGACCAACGGAACGAGAAGTAAATAAACAGGAAAACTCAATAAGAGGTCGGAGGTCGGTTACCCAATGCCAACGCTTTAAATATGCAATTAAATGACTCCCGAAAAAAATTGTGTCCAAGAGTACTAACATATTGTAGTATTCTCAGATCGTCGTGGACACTCTTGAAGAGGAATGCACTAATTTTTGCGTGGGAGCAAATTTGAAACTTAGTTGCCGCTAAGGTCGCAAAATTGAGCGACCATCGTTTTTCATCTTATTGCCTTTGTCTCGAATTGTTTCATGGTTGCATCTGCTAACAAGCCTGATAGTGGTGATCCCATGGGCGTTCCTCTTATTTGTTTATATACCGTCCCATTGAACTGTAGGTGTTTCCATGCCCAATTCTATCAAATGCATTATATCGTCCTTAGCACATGTGCTGGGAGTCCTTCTCCATAAAAGCTGGGCAACGCTGTCCGTGCCATTTGCCTTGGAATATTTGTGAAACAGTTGATGTGACATCGATTGAGACCATAGCTTCGTTTGCTTCTAACTTGACGGTCCTTGATTTGTTCAGGAATGGGCGAAACTCTTTTCGTGTCGTTTCTGGTCCTTGGTAAGGCATGGGCGTAGGAGGACGGTTATAAAGGTACTTCTGCTAGCTGATAGTTTGGTCTGTGTGTCGTGTGCGACATGGGTCTAAGCGGCAACCCCGGTTTATGGACTTTAGGAAGTCCATATATCCTGGGGACGGGTCCTCTGTAGGCTCTATTTGGTTGTCTGTTCATCCGATATTTCTTGGGCTTTTTCTCAAAAGAGTTCAGTCTTTTTGTTGATTTTGGCTCGAAGTTCTTTGACTGGATTTCCTTTCACTGGTTGGTAAGACCTCATTAATATCCAGTTATTGTTTCATGTTTGCTCGGTCATTCAGCAATGTGAGCACTGCATTGCACGTAACTTTGTCTGCGGGAAGTATGACTATTTCTCGATTTTTCTGGATGCTTTTTACAGCTTTGATTTCGTTAATTCAGGTAGGTGATATTTTCGCCTAGGGTGCGCGAGTTGTTGACAGATTTTTGCTCGTATGTCTCGGCGCGTCTCTTCTTTTAGTGCGTGCTTCCGTATTGCCGATTCAATGGAGGCAATGAACGTGGGATGCTTGGCGTTGGTGTGATTGAATGTTAATCCTTTCAGTAGCACGGACTTTTCGCTTGGTGATAGTTGGTGACCCGAGTAATTGTAGACTGGTTGGGCATATTGAGGTTTCGTTTGATTGAGCGCGGCGTATTTCTTGGTGAGTCTGTCTCTTACCTTTGAGCGGTTTGTGTTCGATGTGATTTCAATGACCGCTTTTATTCTTCTAATCCAGCTGGCATCTAATATGTTTGAGGCATCCCGTTCGAATCGATTTTAATGGCTTTCGCATACGGCTTTCCTGCGATGTGCGTCGTTGATCAGCTCACGATGCATCTGTTTGCAGTATGAATGTGCAATCCTACGGGCACGTTCCGAGTTCACGGGGCGGGTTACACTTGATACTTTTTGGAAAAGTGTTATTTCTGAGGCAGTGATGTATATATATATATATATATATATATACTGCATAAATCTGAGCACAGATTATGCACCATCGAAATCATGCAGAAGGATAGAAAAAAATGAAAGAGAAAGAGGAATGAAAAGGAAACAATGTGAAGAGTTCACCACACCTGCCAGACCTTACATTATCTACTTCCATGTCTTTGGTCATTCATTAGGACCCATGATTCTTCTGTGGGTTTGGTACTCTCCGGTTGCCCAAACATGAGGACAGGGCGATTTCCACTATCATTTCGATGACAAAGTTGAAACGAAAGAGTAAAAGTGGACAACTCTGATGAACCCAGTTTTAGCTATGAACTCCCGGCGAGATGGTTTCCATAACCATAAACTCGGGCTCGGCTATCTGCAGAGATTAAGAAATTGAATTCGATTTCTCTGGTATATTCTTCAGTGAGAGGCCGCATGAGTGAACTGGAAGGTTGACTGAATCTAATACCGCTTCCAGATCAAAAACAAACATCGGGGTGTACGGAGGATGTTTAGTTTCTAACAACTCTCATATAGAGATGCAATCGATATAAGCCTAACCGGGTCGAAACCGGACTGATTCTTACGTACATAGCCTTCGTAAGAATAATGCCCGCGGCCGTCTGGGTACGGTAATTACCAAACTAATTTCTCCGTGAGTGCAAGAACAAGCATGACCACAAGATAGATTGAATTCAAATATTTCGCGTATGCTTTGCAAATGTGTTCGAACATTCATGCTAAAAAAGATAGGGCTAGAGACACGGAAAGCCAAACACAGAAGACCAATAGCGAGGAAAAAGTTGCCAAAATCACGCGGACTGGGGAGGAGGATAGGTGGTCATAGTCGTTAGTCTTCCTATCTCAACACCTTTATCAGGGAAGCGGAAGACCGGCTGCAAATTCCAGCTACTTGCAAAATCTGGCCTATGACGGCGAATGACAACTGCTTCTGTGGACCGTGGGAAGCGGCCCTTATTTTTGACGGCTTATCACTCGGAATGCTTGTCTAAAGTTAACCAGTCTATCACAGTCCACTGGGTGTCGTGCGATTAAGCTACTCTGCACCTACGATATATTTAGTACCAGATTTTTTGGAATGCCCTCGGAAATCCTCACAGATAGCTGTCTCTCGTTTATTTCGATGTATTTACTAACTCAAGTGCATTGAAAAAGGCAGACGAATGAGGAGCTAACCAGAGTCGGATTTGCCTAGAATGGATTCATGAGGCATCCGTTTCGTGTTGTGCATCGGTTTTGTGAATTATGCCTCCCGTTTTCCTCTGCACTTGGCAATAAATTTCTTTGGAAGATTATTTGCCTCTAGTAATGACAAATCTGTAATTTTCACAGCATGATCTGCTGCCACATTTCACGTAAGGGGGTATAATCACCAGTTCACATCGGCCTCCATGTACGTGTTCCCTTTCCCAGAAATTTCGTTAACTCCGATGCCAAAAGACTGCCATCATCCCTGGAAACTGAAAGGTACAGTCTATCTCGTGCAGGAGTTATATTTCTTCTCACTAAGACCATCCTTTGACGAACCCCATTTCTGATGGAGAAGTGACATCTACATGCATTGTCTTACTTCTAGGTATAAATCCAAAGTCCACTCTGGAGGCAAATTGTCTATTTTATGACAAGCTATCAACATGAATGTAGCGGAAAGAGACACGTCCCAAAGGGGACCCTAAGCCCACTACAAGAGAAGGGGGAAAGGAAGCCGCCACCCGTGACCCTGGAGTGGCCTAGAAACACAAGATCCCAACAGATAAAGTACGTAAACAAGATGGATGACAACAAGCTGCTGTTCATCACCTCAAAATGTCCTTTCAAAACGGTCCAGAAGACTCTCCTGAATGATAGTTAGCTAATCAAATCTATTTCGCCAAACGAGTGCAAATGGATCACTGCTATACTGTTTGCACTTCGTAGCACTGCCACAGCCTTAAAACAGTTGGTGGAAAGTTCGCCGGATCATGCTAGCTTATGGACTATACTCCGTACCTAGCACTGCCTCGTATAAAACAGAAAAAACGAGCAATTGTTGCAATAATCAAACGGCAGAAATGAGAAACCGATTGGACTGACCTTCAAGATAAACCGTATTTGTGCCTCGTCCGGTGAGAATCCAGTCTCGACAGTGCAAAACAATTTGCTCGGAGCGAATGATCTGGCAAACAATGAACACAGCAGCAGGTCGCTCAAAGTTGGGACTCTAGCGATCGTCGATGTTAATCGGTAGAACGGAGTCAATGATTCGTTGGTGTTCTCCAAGACATTAGGAGTCGCTTCAACGTATCGGTGAAGCCAAATTGATGCGCTGATAAAATCCTCTTTGGCCAGATCCGGTCGGCTGCATTGAATAAAATGGAGTGGAAGAGATTGAGTTAATTCATACCGAGGATGGAATGATATTTAGTGATAAATTTTCCCAAATAGTATGTTTGAATCATGCATAATAAACTCATCCTTACTTCATCCGGTTGAACTCAGCGTATAAGTTGTTACGATCAGGTGAATCGCGAACATCATAATCATCCGCGTTTGATAGAGTATCGCTAGTAATTGTTCAATATGTTCATTGGCATCGGACTGACACTATGCCAAATTTGAATAACAGTCAAACATGACAAAATGTGAGACAATGTAGATTCACGGTAGACACACTTACGGTTAGTGTGGGAGACAGTTGTAAATAGTGTCGATTCAAATGAACACCTTTGGAATAAACGAAAGATTGGAACAAGGGAAAAAACCCATCAACAAATGTGATGGAGCCAAATAATGCTTTGATCGAAGGATGGAGCATAACGCTGTCTATGTGTTGCAGGTACTTGATGAGTGTAAGTAGAAGAATTCATCCCTTATCCGATTCGACGATGGACCAACAAAGTACCGACTAACCAGTTCTATCTTCACATTTTGTAACCAGTTGAATGCAACTGATGGATATGTTCCAGGTGAGGACCATCTTGTGTAAAAATTGTGTTGAAGGAGGCTGGTTCACGGTGAGATTTACATTAATTGTTTAGACGAAGGGCATATTAAATTAATCTCATTTTAAACTCGATGGGTTCTGGTGAGAATGACTTACGCTACACGGTGCTGAACAGATTCAACCAGGAAGAGGACGATAGGATAAAGCTGATCAACTAGAACGAAACGAAGACGAACGATGGCGCCGGAATAAGAAACGATCAGGATGATCAGCACCAAAATCTTATAAAATTCGTATCCGTCAACACCTGAAAACACGGGGACTCATGTCCTACGTTCACATCGCCAAGACCTAAAATTGTTTTATCGGACGCCACTATGGAGGTGACAGAGCGTACACTGCTGCGAATAAGATTTTTTCATTTCCGCGGTGGATCTGGAAAATGCTACCTAGCGTCCGGGAAAATCACTGGAATCTAACCAGATTTAATAGGCCAATCGATTCAAAACCAAATGCGAACCATGTCACCTTGAAATCGATATTACTTAAAAAATTAGGAAATGTGTCGGCACCCAACAGTGTCTGCCGCGTTCTTTCAAGAGTAGAAGAGATGTTACGCTAGAATATGAACCGATCGACAGAGTTCAACGAGAGTTGAACGAAACACAAAAAGCATTACCAGAAATGATGAAAAACGAGTTGCTGTCTCGAGGGCTATTCATGTCGTTTGCTGCATAATCTAAAAAATGTGCAATTTTATTCAACAGCCCTCATATCGGATCGAGCAACATGACAGAAAGAAAACCCACCTCATTGGAAGGTACTAGTTCTAAACGGCTCTTCAACTAACGCTCACTGAACATCAGTCTCTGATTAGACAAAAAACCGCATGAACATTCTCTCAACTCACCCTAACCATATGTGCGCCAAACCGACACACAAATTCAGCAGGCTATAATCGCCAGACCAATTCCAGTTTTCTGCAGTAACAATCGCATTATCAGTAAACGACATCAAATCGCGTTCGCCTGATGCGGAGACAACCGGAGATTGATCGGCATTGTCACTCGCAGTAGATGGAGCCAGAAGGCGATTTAGCTGGAGCAATGCACATGCCTGCAAGAAAACAACCAAGACGGGTTGAGATGCAAAGCAAAACGTTTCTAATATGCAAAACCATATTCTGGGTCTCCCATAAACTGTGAAGGAAATATACCCACATATTCTTTGAGGCAAACAGCATTATAGAAGATAACCCGCAACCGTTAATCGAAAACAGCGCCGCAGAACGCAAAACTTTGTTCATTTACTAACAGGTTAGATTCTTCTTCCCACCCTAGGCATTTACACTCTTCGAGATCTGCAGTACCCAAGCTAGTAGAAGTGCAACTGGAATAATTATTCTTTCCGTTCTATCGTACTCACCCATAGACCCAACCAAATCGCAGCCAGCCAGTTACCGCGAGTTCGTGCAAATCTTTGTTCTCGGGGTTCCGTCAAACTAACCGCAGAAAATATGCGAACGCTAATGCCTGTACGTCAGCAGCAGTGTTTAACTCATGCACTGGAGACCCTATTCATCGATGTGTGCTATATCCCAGCGAATCACATTCAAGACTCCACTTCTGTTACACGACTATCACATACATCTAGTCCTTCAGTAAAGTTTCA
>LUCM01000142.1:8823-29486 GCA_008360955.1 Fasciolopsis buskii
GGCACACGACGTCGTCTGCGTAATCTAGGTCGCATAGCTTCCCTCCGCCTCCCAGTTTGATTCCTAAATCCCGGAGACCTCCTAAAGCATCTTCCATCACCTCGTCCATGACGAAGTTGAACCTGTCGAGTTAGTTCCTCATGTCGCAGTGCGACGCGAACTAGGTAGGAATAAATGATTGTCTTCACAGAATTGGAGAAGTCTTTCTTCGTTGTCTGTTCGCTGTTCAGGCAAGGCGCATCGCCCACCTAAACAGGACTCCGATGCACTAAGTTTTCCAACTTGTGCAATAAAATCATCTGCTACCACCTACACGGTCAGACCCTTTGCTCTTCCGAACAAGGGTGACGAGGTCATTGTGAAACTCGTCGTTCTCCCTGTCACTACAGCAGTCTGTTGGAGCGTATGCCGAGATAACAAATAAACTACGCTTAACACTACTATCCTTTCGGACGCCGACTGATCCATGCAGTCTCATGGCACACGAGCGACTGTTTTCTGGGATCCTCCAGTCTGAAAGGGCTGCTTCAGTCCTCTCACTCAAGACTATTCCTACACCGCGTTGACCCACACAGCTTGAGCTGCTTCGTCTCCTGAAGTGCGAAGAAAATATCTTGACGAGACGTTTGGCGCAGTTAGTTGAATTACTCTACTCGAATCCTGAATTTGTGTTTCACGCAGCAGACATCAATCGAAAGTGAGTCCACTGTCAGAGCCAAACACGCGTGTTGGCCAGCCTGCATTAAAGTGCGCACATTGAAGGAATCCAGATGCAGAGGCTGACGAGGCTTGAGAAAATGTGAGCTAACAGACTGAATACCACCTACTACACCATCTGACAATAAACCGCTGCGAGTATCGGGCGTGTTATCAGTGGGAATACTAAGGGTAGGCAGAGCGGGCAAGCAGATTGGGTTGGAGACAGAAGAGACAAGTTGAATAAAAGAGAGGGAACTCTGAGCAGTAGCATACTTATCACTATCCCCCCCTTCCCCGCTCGATGCAATGGGCAGCGCGCTCCCGGTTAGCCTGCGCGACGACCGATGCATAATGGAATTATCTGTAGGCGTGTAACCCATCTTGAAGATGGGTATAATCAGTGACTTACCCCACGATTGCACTCACCCCACGATAATAAATCTTGGAGACTTGTCCATCGATTTAGAATTGCGTTTTTCCTTCGTTCTTCTCTTAAGACTCGTACTCTGTCTTTCGATCGTCTTAGCGTGCGTGTGGATGCATGTGAAGGTGTCTGACTGATTTCAAAGCTTCTAAGATTCGACGGTTTGGAAAGTGAGTAAAACATCGCTAGTTGGCCTAGGGTTTCCTTTTACACCATGGTGGGCATGTTGATTAAGCATTTCTCGCTCCGCAAAGGACAGAGATTTGAATCCCAGATCAGTCGGTCATTTAGGTGATAGACGGTGGTTCGATGTTGCCCACTTGGTACCATATCTGTTTTTTTGAGATCTTGTGTGGTTCGGTACCACCACAAACTTATGGCTGCCGACCTCCTCCCATGCAATGCGTCTTAGTGGCTTTTAAGCATAATCTCTCCACTGCACTCGCGCATAAACCATGTTATAAAAATTGGTCAGCATATGTTCGAAAGTTTGCACTTCATTTATAGGCATGATGTTATCGGCCGACATAAACAATAAAACCATTCAGGGTTTTGGATTCAAGGTTAAAATCATAGTTTGTTGTAACTATCATGTTCGGTAGACCGTCAGGCGATAAGGCGTTTTCTGTTGATCTCTGGATTCTCAGCCAAACAGGCCGGCGCTCGGGACAGTTATGACTTGTGTATGAGCTATACGTCATTATTTTGCCTCGGACAGTCCGGGACAGATCATGTTGGGGATTATTGGTTGTCGTATTTCTTGAATTGAGTGGGCATTCCAGTTCAACGAGGTATTCCTTCGTTTCGGTCTTCCCCAAGTCAAAGTTGATCCCTTTTTCGTAGTACGTTTTGCTATAATGGTTGAGATAGTCGGTGACCATTCTAGGGTTTTTGGTGCCGCAGATTTTACTTCTGCTATTAATTTTCCAAAACTTGCTCTTTTCTCAGTATTTCGAAACACGTTATTTCAAGTATTGCGCGGTTGAATACCTTTATATGTCCGCGAAAAGATTCGTAAAAAGCCGTTCTGTGGTTGGCTATTTCACATATCGACCAAGGCCACCCAACAAAACTATAGACGATAGAGCTCACTTGAATTCTGACTTGTGTTGGTGGGTCGCCAATACACGCGCGGCAGTACCCTGTGTTCGTCTTTTCTTCTTTCACTAGCGGGCTGGGCTAGCTGTTCGTATTTCGCTCCGCTTACTGTTCCATGGAGCTGCTCATTCAAGGGAGCAGCGGTTCCGTCCCATTCGTTGTGCGACTACGGGCCTTGAGTCTTGAGCCCGAAATTTTGTCTCCAACCTCTGTGTATTCGTGTCCTACTAGATCACAGGCTATGTGCTCCTGTGTTATGGTGCGTTGCTAGTCCTTTTGTCTTGTGCTTCAGTGGGTGCATAGATCAACCAAACTCGGCAGCATAATGCCGTCTGACCGTGATTGGTTTCCAATTTCTCCTGGGCCTTACTATTTACCTAGCTTCTTAGATAGTCATTAATCTAGATTCTTTCTATAGGGATATCTACGAAACTAAATCAGCATGTTTTCACATACTTGTCTCAGCTAGAGCGGGGTTCTGGCCACTCAAACCAAACTTCAATACTCTGGGGCCACTGATAAAGTTAGCAGAGGTCAAGTATAGGGGAAGAATTTCTAGTGTTGGATGCAAGGTTGCCCAAGAAATTTGGGGTCAATGATGCTGATGTCTCCTTGACTGGCGATTAACCCCGAGCAGAACCTCATGAATACATAGATATTGTGCTTGATAATTTTCGTTGAGGAAACAATTTGGCGAACAAGCTCGTTTTCAGTGATTCGTACCCATGCCATCACATCGCTTCAACTCCCCTGGCTCACCCTCCGTCCCAATGCAAACCCTAGATAAAAAAACGTTCTTGTGTATTCAGGTTATGCATGTAACACCACAAATCCCTTCCCCACCCATATTTTTATCTGACTAATCCAATTCTTCCCATAGTGAATTTTTTCCAAATATATAGTGATGTAATAGCAGGAGTACGAGCCACTGGAAACGAGATTGTTCGCCAAATTGTGTTCTCTCAATGTGCTCAGTGGGAATTTTCAAGGAATTTTCGTTGAGTCCTATTATTGTACACATGATGGTACTTTTGAGTTATGAGTTTTGACTGAATTGTTATGAAATTAGCTCACTTTTGTAGAACAATGGTAGATTTTACGTTAAACTGGCCACTAGCATGCACATCATCATCATCGTTCAGCGTTAAACAACAAGGCAAGTCCTACTGACCGCTGTTTTTTCCCCAGAGTTGCATGTTTCTATAAGAAAAATGAATATCCAAGGGGAACGGAGAGCGGTAGAAGATGAGGATGCTCCAGTGGCTAACACTCTGCACAGTCTAGCTGTACAAACGCACTTTTTCAATCATTCTGATCCGACAGAAAATGACAACACGATCAGCACAGTTCACGGTTCGCCGCCATATCCTTCAGTGTCTCCAGCCCGCCATTTGGCGAATTTGCAACTGGCAGCGCCGGACTCTGTTGAACATCATCCTCGCTGCTCGGTGGCCGTAATACACTCCAGAATCTTCTTTGCTTTCCCGAAATTCCAAGCATTTATGAAGTACTTCAGAGTATCAACAAATGTCATATCTATTTACGTGTTCATTTTATGAAGCCCGCTTGTAGGCTCCCTCAATGGCCTTGATCGCTAAGATAAATTCGTTTAATTCCAAAAAAGTGGAAACAACCGAATAGGAAAACTTCACAGACTGGTCTGGGAAGGTGTATGGATTTATCCAGTTTTGTAATTATGAATGATGACTTGTTCAGTTGCCCGGTAGAAACTGTTAAGTCTTCGGATATTCTATTTTTGTTAATGTCCTTAAATATATGCCAAATTAAACCCTTATAAACAATAAATTGCAATTGAACTTGATGTAAAGGTCAATTGGTGACTACGACAGTTAGTCAGTTTGTTTTCGGGACCGCCGAATACTGTGCTAGATGAAGCTAAGTTGCTCAATACTGCAATATAGGGAGGCTTGAATCGAATAACTGTTGGATTTAATTCCTAATTGTTATACTTGATCACTGTTAGACTAAACGAAATAGTCATTTGTGTGATGGATGTGAAACCCATCACCTCAGAAAGTGAAGGCATTTTATACTACTTTTGGTGAGCTACGGGGAAGGAGAGAGGGAGAGAGAGTTTTGTAGGGTGGCCTCGGCCGATAGGTATAGCAGCCAATCATAGAGCGAAGTCTAATGAATCTTTTTGCGGTCATCTAAAAACTTTCAGTCGCTTAATACTTAAAATAACGTCAATTTCAAAACACCTCAAAAAGCATAGGTTCTTATCGAAAATGAACAACAGAATAAAAATCTGTGACAACACCGAAAACACTAGATCGATCACTGTTTATGACAGTTCCCTTATTTAATTTTGTGGTAGAACAAGACCAATATATAAATAGGCCCTTCCCAACGAGGTGGCAGAATATGGAAATGCTCCAGGTGTTTGCGGATACGAAGTAATGGCGCAACCAGACGGTATGCGTTGGTTCTGTACAACAGCTGAAAACTACGTTGGTTACTTCAGTGGTCCGTCCACATTACTGATAGATATAAAGCATGCAGTGGCCAATGACAGACTTGGAATTAAGTTATTTCTAGCACATTTTTCAATCGAGTTATCTCACTGTCTCATATTTGTCTGAATGGTTCACTTGTACACGAGGAAAGAGAGGGTCTCCAGTGGATCGAAATAAGTACTTTGAATAGGAAAGTCTTCGTTATTGTGGTGACGGAAATAGTCCGTGAATTCGAATAAAATCATCGTAAGAAAGAAGTGTTTTTCCACAAGGAGTTTTATGTTGCGTTTCCTTAGAATTATATGAGCAAATTACCTTGAATAGAGTTGATTTCTTTCAATGCAAGGGCATTTGCGTAAAAGCATGCTTAGTTCTGTGGCAAGATTGATTCAACGACATGCCATTACTTTAAACCTTTGGGTTATCGGAGGCATGTCTCGTGCTGATGCAATAATTTGGTAGGCTATCCTCACGTTGCATGTTGAGACCGGAGTCCCAGCATGTCATAGCTCACGAGATAAATATTACTTTTTACTCGAGCTCCGCGTGCGTTATTTCGGTGTGAATAAATGTCACTTTCTCCCTAGTAGGCTCGTAATGCTTCATTATGGAAGTTAATAGGCGGTGTTGAAAATGAACGATCTTCTGAATTTCTAGTATAATCTTGTTCAGTAGCACAAGGGCGCACCAGTTGTGCAACAAATGAATAATGAGATCATGGACTTGGGTACCTTGGTGTTTATGCTTCCTTTGGTGGAGCAGAAAGAAGTCCATATGACGATTCTCGCATGAGTTTGGGTTAGACCAATTTATGTATGTATGCATGTATGTTAGACCAAAGTATGCAATTCCTCGCTTTCTTCTACTTGTTTTGCGTAAATCAAAATATCAGGCTTTGGTTGTTCGGAAATTCTGTGATCTACTTGACCTCAAACAGAAAAACCGTGCGCGCCGACGAGTACTGGAAATACAATGGTAGTTGACTGACTCAGTCGTCGATGGTTTATCCAATTGAGTTTGGGCTAAGTTATATGTGTGCACGCCAGTATCAGTATTTCCTTCAAGATCTAGGAGCGACACGGTGTCATATGGAAGTGATATTCAAGCCAGATTTATTGCTATTGATGCAATCCGTAAGGACTATTGGTGGGTAAACAAGGCTGAACACAGAAAAATGCCTCACGAGCGAAAATCACGTTGAAAGATACAAGATAGTGATTTGATTCTTGCTTGCACTTGATCATGTGGGTATCACCTTACATGTTCCGGGGTTTCCGTATTGACTTTAGGTAATAACGGTCTTCAGTCGGTTCAATTATTGGCCCGTTCTGAGCCGGTGCTTGGAGAGATGGGAAAGGTAGGATGGCGATGGCAGCTATGGTCTCATCACTTGCCGTTTGAGTACACTACAATACCTGAAAAATATGGTCCTGTGCGACGTAGAAAAAGAACGTCAGGCATAAAATATAGCGAGGGTTACACCAAATCCTACTTTTTAGGCTTCACTATGATCTGTGTCGCTTCAACAGAAGTTAGAAAAGTGTTATGAAATCTGAATGACCTCATTCGAGGCATGCTTTTAAATATCAGCCCCTCATGTCCACTCGGTCCAGTTTTAACGGGGTCAGCTGAGGCATATTTCGTTCAAGCATAAGACAGCATGCGAACGCTGGAAACCGGAGGAGGAATCGGTGGCTATTCTCCAAGCTATCGTAACTTGATTTCCGAACAAACGATTTCACAAAGCAGTTCTACCGACCGTGTCAATATGCTCTTGGCCGAAAAATGAGCCCCTGATGGAGCCTCAAGCAAACAAGGTTTCAGCCAATTCGACTCCGTTTTCCCGTCTGAATTCCTATTTAGACCGACCAAAATGAAATTGGCTTGAAATCCGGTCGGACAAGCTTGAAATGCATCGTTTAAGCGGGGCATGCGCACGACCAGATTATTTGATTACCTTCAAAGGTGAAATTGGACAAGTCATGTCAAGGCTCCAGTCGAGCGATTCCATCATGCTCTTCGCCAGGACAGCAGATGTGGGGAACTAGAAGGTGAAAACGGTGGACAACCAAAAGTTTGGGTGAATCAAGTGAAATTAAGAGGTGTTTACAGCATTTCCACACAACGGGTGGGCATTAAACAGAATTCATGTAATGGAGAACAGTTATGTATTGCCAGGAGGTGACTTTAATGTATCCAGCCTTCCCGACTCATGTTCTTCAGTTGGCTCTGTGGAAGTGCATTTCCCCCGTTGTTTGAAGTTTTAGGTCTATTTTTCAAGATGAGAAAGTATTGTATCTTCGACATATCCGGGGGTTTGAATCTTCGCATAACATCAAATGTGTTTCGTAACCATGATGTTCGTTTAGTTTAAACTCAGTTCGAAATAGTAAAGGATTTGGCCTGTCATTTAGATGGTTATTCACATAGTATCTACACTCAGTTCACCAGTAAAGACCATAGAAAAGATGTGCGATTGCTTAATCCTTGCTAAAAATCAGCGGTGCATATACATCGCGCCAGAACTGGGACGCAAACTTGTACCAGGCGATTGCGGGTAGAGCCATCAGGCTAATTTGGAATGCTTGGGCCACCCAAGTCGGGTGAACCAAAAGCGGTGTCACAACAGGTGTGAAGTCACCAATGTTTTCAGTCCTTTTATTGATGACGACGTAGTATATTGTTTTCAGCCAATTAAAGGCTGCCAAGTTGGATTAACTTGTAGTGAGAAAATTTGAACTAGCTGTCTTCATGTTGGGACGTCATCTTGAGCACCAAACTTGAAAGTATCTCGAATACGGTGTCACTGGACCATATGACGGAGAATGTACGTTTGAGAATAACATGTGTTAAACGGTAAAGGAGAATCTAACGGATTCTAATAAACAATCGCGAAGCCGGTCGTACGTTTCACTTGCGAAATAAAGACCAGAGTGACGACCATATGTCATCGTTGACTTTGTCCAATTCGCGAACAACTTTCGACGGAGCACCGCGTGCTTCTGAAGTGGACTCACGACCTACACGTGACCTCATAGTTCAAAGGTGATTCAGGTGTTTAACGTGATTTAATTGTTTTCGTGCTTGACTGGCTGCTTTTCGGACTCCACCCTTCACTCACAAACTTCAGTTCATCCGGCCAACCGTTAATTCGAAGCAGTCGGGTACTGCTGGCTGTCATTGAGAGTGATATCCGCACGCACCTAACCCGATGGTTCAGATTAGCCTGAACTGGAGCTGGTGGCGCAGTAGTAGCGCGCGTCTTGATTCTGTACAGCCCGGGTTCAAACGTTGGTTGCGGTGGAAAATGCGCACTAAAGTAAAATTGACTGGATGATCTGAGGACTGCGTGTGAAAGTTGTAGTCCGAAGGTCAGCCAGTCAAGTATAGAAACATCAATTCCATAAATCACTCAAGTCATTGTGAGCTGTATATACAGTTTGTTTTCATTTACGTAATCCCGTTGTTTTATCGACGGGCTTTAGTACTGTTATGGATAGGGGTGTTCGTATAACCTTCAAGCCTTCCGGACGGTTTGCTGATTGAGCCAATTGTTCTTGGCTAAGGGAAGTAACCACATTCATCGCTCAAATATCTTTCGTCTGGTCACCAAATTGACAGCGTCACTAGGCATGTTCATTTAAGGGTAGACAAATAGGAAACTCGGGTCTATGATGTTGATGGTTGCAAACAGCCTTTGGGGTGTTCTGCTCAAACCCTGTGCAGGTAGATCATTTCAAACACCAGACAGTCCCACCGTTGGTCGGTCGGTTGTCACACCTGACTTCTGCCTTATCTAGCTTATTAGTATTTTCATAAAATAGTTCACTACGTGATGTCACCGCCCAACTCACCATTAAGAAAGCATGGAAGCACTGTACAGCTGTTTCATCCTTGTTAGGAATTATCAGCAGTACATATGCACCGCGCCCGAACTGGGACGCGAACCCGGGACGAACGATTGTGAGTCGAACGCCTTAGCCATTACGCTACCGGGCAGGCTCTGAACGGTTTGTTGAACTTCACCACATGATGGTGTTGCACCTGTCTCTTATACANGTTAAACGGTAAAGGAGAATCTAACGGATTCTAATAAACAATCGCGAAGCCGGTCGTACGTTTCACTTGCGAAATAAAGACCAGAGTGACGACCATATGTCATCGTTGACTTTGTCCAATTCGCGAACAACTTTCGACGGAGCACCGCGTGCTTCTGAAGTGGACTCACGACCTACACGTGACCTCATAGTTCAAAGGTGATTCAGGTGTTTAACGTGATTTAATTGTTTTCGTGCTTGACTGGCTGCTTTTCGGACTCCACCCTTCACTCACAAACTTCAGTTCATCCGGCCAACCGTTAATTCGAAGCAGTCGGGTACTGCTGGCTGTCATTGAGAGTGATATCCGCACGCACCTAACCCGATGGTTCAGATTAGCCTGAACTGGAGCTGGTGGCGCAGTAGTAGCGCGCGTCTTGATTCTGTACAGCCCGGGTTCAAACGTTGGTTGCGGTGGAAAATGCGCACTAAAGTAAAATTGACTGGATGATCTGAGGACTGCGTGTGAAAGTTGTAGTCCGAAGGTCAGCCAGTCAAGTATAGAAACATCAATTCCATAAATCACTCAAGTCATTGTGAGCTGTATATACAGTTTGTTTTCATTTACGTAATCCCGTTGTTTTATCGACGGGCTTTAGTACTGTTATGGATAGGGGTGTTCGTATAACCTTCAAGCCTTCCGGACGGTTTGCTGATTGAGCCAATTGTTCTTGGCTAAGGGAAGTAACCACATTCATCGCTCAAATATCTTTCGTCTGGTCACCAAATTGACAGCGTCACTAGGCATGTTCATTTAAGGGTAGACAAATAGGAAACTCGGGTCTATGATGTTGATGGTTGCAAACAGCCTTTGGGGTGTTCTGCTCAAACCCTGTGCAGGTAGATCATTTCAAACACCAGACAGTCCCACCGTTGGTCGGTCGGTTGTCACACCTGACTTCTGCCTTATCTAGCTTATTAGTATTTTCATAAAATAGTTCACTACGTGATGTCACCGCCCAACTCACCATTAAGAAAGCATGGAAGCACTGTACAGCTGTTTCATCCTTGTTAGGAATTATCAGCAGTACATATGCACCGCGCCCGAACTGGGACGCGAACCCGGGACGAACGATTGTGAGTCGAACGCCTTAGCCATTACGCTACCGGGCAGGCTCTGAACGGTTTGTTGAACTTCACCACATGATGGTGTTGCACTTATTCGTCACTGATTTGCACGTTTAGTATTTAACAAAGCAATTCGGTGCGCATTCCCAGGTTCGGGATTACCATTTGCCACCGATATCATGTGATGGTTGCAAGAAACGTACTTTCCGCGGGATTAGTACTTACAGAAAGAAGATAATTTGATCAGCCTACTTTCCTAGTCACTAAATGACTTATGCCGTTTGTTTTCATTTGGGATGAAGTGTACATTGAATTGATTTCCTTCCCACGGAAGCTCCGTCAAGGTCTGCTAATTATGCGAACATGGAAAACATGTATTGGCTTCATTCTCACTCTGCGGTCGCGGCTGTTCAGGATATGTTTTAAGATGATTGGTTATGTTCAGTACTAGGTACTCAGACCAACCTGCTAAGACCAGATTGCGTCGTGATTAACTTACAAGTTGTCTAACTATGAAGTGACATTTCTTATGCAAAAAGACTTTCTATAATGAACTCGTCACTCCTGTTCGCAGCAGCAAATGCTACAACATTGCAATGTTATCAGATGATTTTGGTGCACAAGTTGGAAGACTGCGTCGGAAGCCTATTTGGTGGTCACTGTGACGTGCCAGCTAAGCGTACAGATAACAGTCAGGCTTCTCGGATTTTGTGTAGATAATCGTTTGTTCTTATCCAGCACGAATTCCCGACACATTTCGTCTTACGGCGCCTTGGAATTCGAGGGTCATTCTGAGTCAGATCGACCATAACGCAGTTAGCTACCATTGGCGCGGATCTGTCCAAAACTAAATCGTAGGTCGAATCGAACCATGCGCTAGCTTTAATGCGATCTTCGCTGCAACACAGTGGTGATCGACGCAGATCGCAAGTCCTGGGACGTAGGACGACTATCCGAGACATTTATGAACAGAAATTACCAGGCGAGCTAAAAACACCCTACGGCAGCAGTGTAAATGAGCGCTGGGACCAAATCAAGCAGATGATGCATTTGCCAGCAGGTTTTGCCTGTGGTTCTAGATCTAGCGTTCATGAGACACTGAATCTCACAAGAATCGGTGACCCTAATAGAGCAAAAACACCAGCGCTGTAACTGCAAGGGGGTGAGCAAAGTAAGTCGTCAGCTGCATTGTCAGTTGACGATAAGCCTTAAGAGTGGTCGTGAAAACTGATGGATTAAGGTGACCGAAGAAATGGAATTAGCAGCCGCTTCAGGTAACAGTCATTGACTGTTTACGCTTACGCATGACACCGGCGGACGACGAACATCGGTTAGTGAAGTCGTGCGTGATAGAAATGGAGAGCTCACCCATGGTAGACAACAAAGGCTAGACCGTTGGGCTGAGCACTTCAAGGACCAGTTAAGCTGGGCGCGCGCTAGTATAGTTAGTTAGCCCGTCAATCATAACTGTGATCACTTGTGCAGTGTCTCGACCTCCCAAAAGAAGTGGAAATGAAGTCGAACATTCGACTGCAGAGGCCCGGGGGTGGAAGGGATGCTCCCGGCCCCAACGAACTCCATCACTTTTTTAAAACGGTAGAAAGGCTCTGACAAAAGCACTTCCCTTCTTGTCCCGTGACATTTGGAACGAAGAGTGTATGCCGTAATCATGTGTCGGACACTGATTGTACTCATCTTCAAGAAAGGCTCAAGGATGACTAGCATTCATCGTGGGATCAGTTTAATTCCGATAGTTACTGATGCCCGAGCACCGTTTGACACCAGTTTTCCAGGGAAGGATTCGCGAACAGCTGGCTGGATTTCGTTCAGGTCGAGGTTGCATCGACGAGATACTCACCCTCGAAACGCGCCACGCTCTACTATCGTAGTCTTTCTCGACTTGAAAGGCACGTTCGACTCAGTGGATCGGACTGCGCTATTCAGCGCTCTCCACCGGGTGGTTATGACAGAAAAGTTAATGAACCTACTAACATTGTACTGGCATACTTCTGGTCGCGTAAGGGTATACGGTGAACTGTCAAGTTCATTCGAAACGACTAGTGGCGTTCGACAAGCGTCCCATTGTCTCATTCTTGTTCAACTTCGTCTTGGGCGAGGTAATGGGAGATGCTTTAGAAGGTTTCTAAGACAAATAAGCAAATGGGGAAACTGTGTGACCTAGATTCTGCAGACGACATCGTGTGCCTGTTCGAACCTACGGACCGTGCACAACATGCAGTAGACAGACCCTCGAGGTCTGTAGCTCGATTTGGCATGTGCTTTGCACTTTTAGAGTGTAAAAAGGTATTGCCGGACGACAGCAAACCCGAAGCTGATACTGGATGGGGAGGGACTAACGATTGGGCCATCTCATATACGTTGGTAGCTGTATGACTGTAGAGGTTAGCACGCCTGTATCCAAGGCTCGAGCGGCTTACGCTGGGCTGAAGTACTTGTGGCGTCAACGTGATTATTCACTGTAATTGAAAGGTCTTGTGTACTGTGCCGTAGCGCACTCAGTCCTGTTATATCGTTCCGAAACATGGATCCGTGTATGTGAATATTCAGTGAGTAAATTTTTACTTCTTCCAGCTTATTATACAACAGATGTACAAAATCTCAGAAATGATGCTGTGTTGAATGGGAAGTTCACCAGCGGGATTGTATTGAAAATCTGGATATTAAAATTCAAACTCGAATATGGCAATTATTCGATTATCACCTGACTGTAGTTGTTGATGTGTGTTTACTGGAAGTTTTGCGAAGTGTTACACAGTTATCTATACAACTTTTTATAGACCGCCTGGGTTCAGCCATCAATGGATTGAATTCAGCTTGTGTATCAATTGATTTAATTTGTTTACCAACAACATCAGCGCCTAATTCAACGTAGAAAGCCGTGAAGCCATGGAATAGATAGCTGCTTAATTTTGTTTGTTAGGAACCGTTAGCCCTCCATATCCACTTCACCTGAACTGCATCTCCATAAGCGTCACACCGACTATTGCATTGCGGCCAAAAAACCCGACGGTGATTGGCATTACCATGTGCACAAATCCTATCATCGAAACCTTAGCGGGAAAAAAAGAAAAAAGATGTCACTATAGAATTCATCACACATACAAGCTTTTTCGGACTCCTTCACATCGTCGACTAACCGCCGTTATGCATGATTCCTGTAAACTGTTGTACTAGTCAGTGGCCTAGTCAAAAGTAGGCCTGTTAGTTCGGGGTGGCGCTGTAGCCTTCGCACTTTGTTTTGTGTGTAACTCTCCCACTTTTGCGAGTATTAGCCGAACTATCCTGAACTATGGTAGATGCCAAGTCGCTGTCACTCGGCTCTGTATCACACCTGAACTAATGAGACCCATATGGTTCCCGTCACTGCAGATTTTGGGGGTACGGTTGCCGCCGCCCCCTTCCGCGCGTAGTGGGCCCCACTGGCAATGGCGTATACCACTTCGACCGCATTAATGCGAGAGACAAGTCATTAGAAAAGGCACGCGTTCCTTCTTTTCCAGAACCTGGCAGGTTGTAACTGTCCGACTAGCCTGTGGGACCGACTATCTTAACGTGGATCTCGTATTACGTTTGCTTGCTCTTAACCGTTGCAACTACTTGTGCGTCACCCTTTCTCGGCTCTATAAGACTGCAATACTGACAACCCTGACAATTGACCTGTACAAGGAAAAGATAGTCAGAAGCATTAGCAGGTTGAGTATATTTTGACAAGGGCGTGCGTAAGCAACAAGTGGCGACCGCGCTGGGCGGTCCGAGTTCGGTTAAACAAGCAATTCGGAGGAACATATCCGTGTTCCGCTACAAGCCACATTATCATTAGTTAACTGAGGGACATCCGGAATCAATATACAGATGGGAGCCAACACAGCTGCCAGTGATGGGACAATTGATTGTTCAGAACTGCTGAACAATAGAGAGTTTAGCCAGCTAGATTGCCCAGTGAATCACCCGACCTCATCCAATCTGTCGGTATTATAGATAAGTTTAGCTTTAACGAACAGCAGAGAAATACGGATTTACCAGGAGAGTCAAGCCAGATAGCTTTTTACAAGTTTGGTCACAAAAGTCGTAGACATTCTGTTTCACAAATAAACAGATGGTTTGTCAAGGAAAAATTCCTTTAATTGTGAATGATAGAATGTTAATAACAGCGTTGTTGGTAGATGTAATGTGCTAACGCATCGACTACCGTGGGTAGTCTTTCTTCTTGTAACTCGGAGACGGAATTGGGTCATGTCACTATCTTTCTCGCATCCTACCGGCATTATCACGTTTGACATAAGTTTGTGTGCCATCAGACTCGTAACAGAGGAGGACAGCGCGAGAGGAGGAAAGGCAGAAAAAACTGGAGTTTCATTCGTTCATGTCACACATGATCTCTAAAAACCACAGTTTGACTGTGGACAGATTACCTACTCGAAACTTAGTTGTGAATAGAGGTTGTCTTAAGAAATCCCAACACGATTATCTGGTGGGAAGGCATAACCTGAAAGACAGTAGAGCCAAATGCAATGTTCAAAAACCGTTGGTAGCTGATATCCCGGTTTATGGGCCATCTGATCAGTGCGGCTAAATAAAGGACGGTAGTCGAGCGGTTAACATTTGGGCATTTTGGTATGAATACCATGGGTTGCTGTTTTTACCGTAAGTCATTCCTATATTTCAGCAATTAGGAACCCTAACTAAAGCTGTTTAGTATTGTTAGCAGGAAAGAGATAAAAAACGGTTACATGTAATTTGTGACAAGTTGATACGATTCCAACTTTGAATATACAGATAAGTTCCGTGTTCTTGGTTGGGGTCCCGAACTCTTGTCATGCTTGATTTATCTCCCAATATTTTGATTCGTGAACGTAAACGGAGGACAATGGTGTAGCACACGCCGGTTTAAAGCGTGTGACATTCAAGCATAAATTTGAATCCAACTGAGAGCAACGACCTCTCACATCTGAATCAGTTAAAATATGTCGGATATATCCAATCGAGATGCCTAATCAGTCACGGCCATGGGTTTAAATTGGTGGGTCCCGGCTGATTTGCTAGAGGATCCTGCCACGGTAATCAATTTACGAGACATTTCATGAGCCAAGTTCGATTGTCCAGCCGCCTTTGCTAAAGGAAAATTTGACTGTCGATTTCGGGGCCACTGTGTGCTATAGGATGTCCGACGTTTGCGATCTAAATTGTCTTGATGGATGCCCAATTGCAGACGAATGCTGCACAAAGAAGAAAACAATTTCTAGTAGATACCCTCTGTCTTATTTGAAGAGTCCAGATGGATAACTCTGGCAGTTCTGGGCGTGCGCCTTATTTCCAGTCCCATCCAATTAAACGAACAACCGCATGGCCTCTGGTCTGTCAATACATCTCTCGTTTATACTATAGTCAAGTGATGTATAAAGACTGGTTACAGTCGAAACCCATTGATCTATCGTCTCTGGTCTGTCCGTGTTCACTCTAATCCACAAATAACATTTCATCTTCAAAATGAATTGAGTGAATCTGTGTTATACTTCGTAGGTCAATTAAAACCGCGACCGGCTTTAGCTCCCAAATCTGCCAACTAGATTATAAATTACCCAACGATTAGTTGCTTGGTCATGACTCACTAACGTGTTTGTTCCCTGCTATCAGGGTACATGGCGCACCACCAGTTTACCAGTGTCATTACCTAGCTTGGCGATGCCTCGTTTTAGAGTGGCTTCGTTCAACGATAAACGATCAACCACCTTATTGCTTCCTATTTCTCTACTTCAATCGGGAGGTCAAAGGCTGAGACTTAGTGAGGAATCGAGTTCCAAAAGCGGTGCTCTGTTACGGCGGACTGGTTTATGATGGTAGCTTTGTCCGGACAATACATGCAGTAGCCTCTTAATCGTCATCGCACGCGTCTCGGTAGGGATTTCAGAGACTACGAAGTGGTTAATCGAGTATTAATCAAAGGGCAGGTTTGTGTGCCCACGTGGACCTAGTGACAAACCATCGACTACTCACAGTTACTTTTGTTTATTGATCGAGCTATTGTAATTTATCTTTACTCTGCTTACCCGTGCCCTTTACATCGTAAAAAACCGTATCATACATGTGACCATGTGATAACCAAACCACAGCTATCCTGCCCCATGTCAACTTTCTCTTACCTGTACGGAAGCCGCTCATGTACAGTCACAAAACAGAATCATATCCACCTTTCAGTTGCTGCAATCAGTCGACTATTGACCGGTGAAATCACTCAGCACAACTGTGATGACTTGAACATCTTTTTGCAAATGCCTGCTCATCGTCTACATTTCATGTCTTTTTGTACGCGTAGGATAAAGTGGGAAGAAGCGAAGCAGTTGTCGGTCTCTCTAATTTGGTATAACGGTATGAAAAAGTTAACGTCAGCACCGGCTGGGGTTTGTGCTTCGCAATTTTTCCGAAATCGATCCCGCGTATCCTGATCTGAAATATGCACAACTTGAAGGAACCTGATGAGTCGAAACCCAGTAACGGCTTCCAGCATCCTGCTACAATTACATGCAGGATCAGAACCACGGATCAAAAACGATTACAAAATACGTGGACATGCACGATCTCCGTTGGAAATACCTTAAATAGCTCGAGTATCCTATTCACAAAAAGAACAACGAGCAGCCGAATGAATAATTATTTTTAACTTACTCAACTATCAGGACCAAATGATGTAAGGAGTGTATCGAAAAATCGATGCGCCATGTGTTGGTTTTTAATTGGGAATGATATAATGTTAATAAAACAGCGTTGTTGGTAGATGTAATGCGCCGACGTTTCGGCTGCCTTGGGCAGTCTTTCTCAAGGCAAGTTTTACAATCAATCAATTTTTTGATTAACATTAATAGTATATCATTCACAATTACGCAACTATCGTTTAGTTCACACTACCGATAAACTCCGTTATATAGTTTGCTGCCCGCTTCCAGTTTGAATAGTCGGTAACATTTGGAGAGCATCTCACTCAACTGACCCAAGGCAAGTCACCAGGGTTTAACCTACCGTCTAATGCTGAACGATGATGACTGCGGTATCTGGCCCAATCACCTCGACAGGTCAAGCTATAAATCACTAGGCTGTCAGAGTGCGATAAATGCCCATTGATTTTGTCAGGTGGAGGTAATTGTAGCCTCTCAGATGGTGCGTTTCGGAAAACTGGTAGATGGGTTGAGTTGAAAAGTTTATTGCAGTCTAAGCGAAGCTGCGTCGTACGTTCCGAGCACCCATTAAAGCACACTGACTAACTGGTGTAGTCTGACGCGTAAGTGGAGTTGAATGCAGTGTTTCAATGAGACCAACAGTCTTGTGAACAGCCCGCCATTGGTAGCTGAAAGCGATCTTGTCAGTCTATGTCCAACGTTGAGTAGTCGAAGAGGGCGCGAGAGGTACTACCACTGGTATCACCGACTGAATCTCCCAATAAATGGAAAGAGATGTGACGAGTTTATAGAGAAACAAAGTTGTTTACGTACCATTTTCAGATGAACAAAGTCTACCTCACTTTTGCCTCACTATTACGACATCTCGTCAAATGAACAAGCTAGTGTAACATTAGGGGAATGATAAGGTGTCAAGTGTGGCGTGCTCCCGCCGACTGCAGCTCCATTGAAGTAAAAGATGAGTTCTACCGCAACTTTCCTCAATTATTTTAAACCGCTATCCAAAAGACGTTATGGTTGTTACTGGTGAATTTAACGCCCAAATTAGCTGGTTGAGAGATAGAAAGCCAAACTAGAGGCCTACTTGCTGTTCCCGTCGATGAGGTCGACGACGATGATCGCTTCATCTCGTGACTTGTGTTATTCCTACTCCGGTTAACCGAAGTTTGTCAATCAATCTAGTTCACATCTGCAAATTCTGACTACGCATTAGCCTGTGCCTAGCCTCTGTTCCCCACCAACACGAAAACCATGAGTTGGACACAGCTGTCCAGAAACGATAGTCTCCAGTCTGAGTTCCAGTCGGCGATTTTTGAGCGGTGGTCATCGTGCCCAAATTACTAGGACTCGAAAAAACATTGACCCCTGATTAAAGATGTCCCGTACGCAGCAGCGTGCGTCATGTGGGGCTCCTAATTACGCAGATCCACAAAAGATGGGTATCCTTGATCTCAGTTGACATGCTACGCACCCGCACATCCATCTCACCGGGTGCCACATACTGTGAGATGTGCTAGTCATACCGACTTCAGCTGGCCGGAAGCTTGAGAAACGACCGCGGGCAGTGATGATTGAGCACACGTTACAAAATGGCAAAGATTGCAGCCACAGAGACTAATGACCATCTCTACCAGCTGATTAAGAGTACTGGTCAATAAGGGCCAAATGTTGATTAGATAATCAAGGAGTAAGTATATTTTGCATGCATCTGAACACAAAGTGTGCCATTGGAATCATGGCGAAAACAATGAACGAAAAAGAGAAAGAAAAGAAAACAATATACAGAGTTCATAACGCATGCTAGTTCTTCTATTCTTCATCTCCACATCACAGACTATCCATCGGGATCCATGAGTCCAAGGAATGTGACGGTTCACTGGTTCACTTTTAGCAGCGACGCTTACGGTGCTTCGTAAGGCGTCTTAGAAAGATGAAGTGGCATAATCTGACGACGGGATTCGCACTTATACCTACAACAGATCAATACCGGTCCTCCAACGAAACGGCTCTGGTGTCACCCGGATCACCAATACGCCTGATCTATTGAGACCTTGTGATTTGTCTCAAGAAAATAGTTGCCGATTTTCTCTCGAATTAACCATGACAATGCACAATTACATGCGCATCCGTTCTCACTAATGTACTCAAAAAGTCAACAAGAACTCATTATCCTCACCAAAAATCGTGGACTGAACCGCAGCACTGATTCTGTTCACCAGCTCCTTCAACCTTCTTTTTCTCCTCGATTTTTGACTGGAAATCAAATCCCCCCATCAGATACTAGCAACGTGCAATTTTCCAGTTACACCTCTTTTGTTCCCAAAGCAGATGTCTGTGCTTCTGTTCATA
The DNA here is from genome assembly GCA_008360955.1 of Fasciolopsis buskii. NCBI lineage: Eukaryota > Metazoa > Platyhelminthes > Trematoda > Plagiorchiida > Fasciolidae > Fasciolopsis > Fasciolopsis buskii. The sequence continues at coordinate 27,728 of LUCM01000142.1, forward strand.
ATCCAATTGCCAACTGCCAGGTACCAAATCTTGACTGTAACTCCGCCTCCGTTCCACTAATCCCCACCTTTGTGTTGTTTCTCGTTTACCAGCAGTGCCAGCTCTTCCACTTTTGACGCAATATCTTTAAGCTTTGAACGTTCCCTTGTTACGGGCCCCTAAAATCATATCGCTATTTGAGATTTTAATAACACTTCGGTTTTCAGGCGCGGAATTAAATACTTCGTTATGGTCAACAATTTATCTCAACTAATTAACCTGGCCACACGCATAGCCGATCGAACTAGCGACCGCGACGAAACTGTCAATCTTATCCTCTCTTCAAGCTTTTTCTCTACTCAGATATTCCCGAATTTGCTCGCTCTTGGCTCATCGGAACATTGTATTGTATGGACTCTTGCGTACACTAAATAATGTCGCATTTCATTCAAAAAATGTGAGGGTAAAAATAAAAAAGAAAAAAGTGAATAAATAAAATAAAAATTTATTACCTCGTGAAAAATATAAAAATTCATCGAGGAATATCCACAGCACATTATGATATGTTTCTCGGAAATTTGGTTAAAATCCGGTCACGGTTTGTCAAAATGCGTGCTGAATATGGGACAGTGGATCTCCTATAGATATTGATTCTAGAGGGCATGGAAAGAAAAGCGGATCGTGTGGAAATATGAGAGCGACACTTTGAAAGATCGTTGTGTACGGGATACATGGGATCTGAAAGAATCTTGTGAGCAAATTTCTCACAAACTGATAAGCGTTAGTCACATAGATTTAGGATTAATTCAGTTAGTGGTACGAAGGACATACGGCGAACAATTTTAAAGTCTGCTCTAAGCAAACCTGGAAAAATAACAGAAGAACAGTAAGAAGTGATTGGAAAATCATTGGTATACAACTCGGGAGATGGTGCTTTATTTCATCTTGTGGTGTCGAAGCTTTCTGATTTGAAATGACAACCGTCGGAGATTCTTTACGCAGGTAGAAATTTATGAAGTCCACTTCAGATTTTTATCAATAGTAACTCCTAGATATTTCACAGAATCAACCCTGGCAAGCGTTTCCGAGTTGATGAAAGACGTTTCGGATGGGTAGGCTGACCAAGAAGTAGAGAACAGATATTTGAAACACTTAGATATGTTAAGATTTAAACCAGTTCGCGCAGAGAAATCGTAAACAGGGGATAGGTTGTTGGAAAACCTTTGAAAATCAGCGTTGTTCAAAATGGCTTGGGAGAGGAGAATATCATCAGCACACTTAAACAGATGACAGGGGGAGCTAGTTGATAAGTCGCTGATGTATGAGTTTTTAATCAACGGATTCGAAACTTTACCGTCCATTTCTGTGCGCTGGGTTCGGTTAGTAAAGTAATCAGACAGCCGGATTAATAAAGGCTTGGGTCAACTGTGTTTCCAGTTTGTGAAGTGGAAGATACCGTGGGACAGAATCAAATGCCGACGAATAGTCTAAAGAGGCGCAACTAATGGATTTCATTGGTGCGTTTGGGGACTTACAAATGTGGTGAATAAGGGAGGCGACAGCATCCAAAGTTGATTTTTAGCAAACTGAAAAGCGTCATCAGAAGGACACATAGAAGAACGCGGGTTGTTGAGTATAGCACGCTCCATTAGCTTAAGACCAGAAGACGAATGGACGAAAACGTTTTTCCAAAGCAGTGGAACTGCTAGATTTGGGGATGGGAATAATAGTGACGGGTCTCCAACAGTCAGAGATGGAAGACGAGATTAATGATGAGTCA
>LUCM01000142.1:35370-48919 GCA_008360955.1 Fasciolopsis buskii
CGTCGTCTGCGTAATCTAGGTCGCATAGCTTCCCTCCGCCTCCCAGTTTGATTCCTAAATCCCGGAGACCTCCTAAAGCATCTTCCATCACCTCGTCCATGACGAAGTTGAACAAGAATGAAGAGATGGGACACCCTTGTCGAACGCCACTAGTCGTTTCGAATGAACGTGATAGTTCACCGTATACCCTAACGCGACCATAGGTATGCGAGTACAATGCTCGCAACAGGTTCACAAACTTCGTTGGCATACCCTTCCGGTGGAGAGCACTGAATAGTGCCCCCTGATCTACGGAGTCGAAAGCACCTTTCAAGTCGAGAAAGACTACGATCGTAGGGCGGCGGTGTGTGTGTGGCGCGTTTCGAGTATCTGTCGAAGAGTGAATATTTGGTCGATGCAACCTCGACCTGGCCGAAATCCGGCCTGTTGTTTGCGGATATTACTCTCGCGAATCGGTGTCAAACGGCGCAGCATTATCGAAGCTAACACCTTAGTAACTATCGGAATTAAACGAATCCCACGATGATTGCTGCAGTCACTCTGTGTACCCTTCTTGAAGATGGGCACAATCAGTGACTCACCCCATGATAGCGGGATACGCTCCTCGTTCCAAACATCATGAAGCAAGAAGGTAAGTGATTTCATCAGCACTTCTCCACCCAATTTGAAAAGAACTGGGGGAAGGTCGTCGGGACCGGCAGCTTTTCCCCTCTTCAGAAGCCGAATATTCGACTCCACTTTCACTTCCGTTAGGGGATCAAGTGACACCTCCCAAGGATTCACAGCTCCAGGCGTCGGACTAGATACGATAGCGTATGGCCAGTTAAACTGATCCTTGAAATGTTCTGCCCAACGGTCCAGTCTTTCCTGTCTACCATGGATGAGCTCTCCACTTTTATCGCACACGACTTCACTAACCGTAGTTCGCCGCCCACCGCTGTCGCGTATAAGTCTAAACAGTCTTTGACTGTTACCTGAAGCGGACGCCACTTCCATCTCTTCGGCTACCTTAACCCACCAGTTTCCGCGGTCATTCCTAAGGCTTATGGTCAACTGACGCTGCAAGTGCCGATGCATCTTATTCATTTCCTTGCAGTTAGGCAGCTCGCGTTTTTGCTCCATTAGAATTAGCGACGCTTACGAAATCCAGTGTTTTTGATGAACGCTAGATTTAGGACCGCAGGCGAAATTTGCTGCCAAATGCATAGCCTGCCTAATTTGATCTCGAATTTCTTAGTCCCTCGGATACTTTCTGTTCGTAGCTGTTGCGAACAGCCGAATCAGACAGACGTTCGACAGCCAGTTGGGTTTGTGGCCTGCGTCGATGGCCATTCAGCTGCAGCAAAAATCGCATCAAAACTAACGCATGATCCGATTCGACGTACATGGTCTAGTACGATCTACAGTTCTGGACAGAACCGCGCCAACGGTAGCTAACTGCGATATGGTCAATCTGACTCAAAGTACCTGTTGAGTTAGTGCCTCATGTCGCAGTGCGACGCGAACTGTGTCCGAAATCGGTACCAGATAGAAATAAGTTATTGTCCACACAGAATTGGAGAAGTCTTTTCCATTATCTGTTCCATGAGTAGGCAACGGGCAGCTCCTACCTAAACAGGCTTCCGATGCAACAAGTTTTCTAAACTGTGCATTAAAATCATCTGCTACCACCTACACGGTCAGACCCTTTGCTCTTCCGAACAAGGGTGACGAGGTCATTGTAAAACTCGTCTTTCTTCATGTCAGTGCTAGAGCCTGTTGGAGCGCATTTCGAGATGACAAATAAAATGCGTTTAACAATAATATCCTTCCGGACGCCGACTGATCCATGCAGTCTCATGGCACACAAGCGACTGTTTACTGGGATCCTTCAGTCTAAAAGGGCTGCTTCAGCCTTCTCACTCAAGACTATTCCTACACCGCGTTGACCCACACAGCTTGAACCACCTCGTCTCCTGAAGTTTGCAGGAGATATCTTCACGAGACATTTGGCGCAGTTAGCTGAATTACTCTACTCGAATCCTGAATTTGTGTTTCACTCACGCAGCAGACATCAATCGAAAGTGAGTCCACTGTCAGAGCCAAACGCGCCTGTTGGCCAGCCTGCATTAAAGTGCGCACATTAAAGGAATCCAGATGCAGAGGCTGACGAGGCTTGAGAAAATGTGAGCTAACAGACTGAAAACCACCTACTACACTAATTGACAATAAACCGTTGCGAGTATCGGGCGTGTTATCAGTGGGAACACTAAGGGTAGGCAGAGCGGGTAAAGAGATTGGGTTGGAGACAGAAGAAGTAGGTTGATTAAAGAAGGAATTCTGAGCAGTAGCATGCTTATCACTATCCCCCCTCCCCCGCTCGATGCAATATGCAGCGCGCTCCCGGTTAGCCTGCGCAACGACCGATGCATCATGGAATTACTTATAGACATAACTCATGGAGATCGATGGATGGGTACTGCTACGGAATCAAGCCGCTAAGCAGATGAACTATTAGGGTTCTCAACCAAAGCCTTTGGACCTGACAAGAACCTGACCGCAAGGCAGCGGGGAATAGCTGAGTGGGAGCTTGTCTACTTGGATCAAGAAGTCTTGCACTCACTTTTCCGCCTGAGCTGCTAACTCAGATCAACCCCCTTTTGGAGGACCAGGAGACCACTTCGTTAGGCCTCTACCCATTGACATTCTAGGCATGATTGGATCTTCGGCTTGAGATAAGCCATCCTGTATAGCTCGTTGGATCATGGAGGCACGCAAGCCGTCACACCACGTCAAGATGTAGTCGCGTTGTGACAGCGATATCATCGGCACACTCTAAGCCAAAAGTCCATTCACCGTCTAAAAGACCAGACGAAGCGTTCTGTAGGACATCCTTTATGGCAAATTTGCAAAGAAACGAGCATACAGGGCAGTTCTGCCGTGCTTCACCGGAGACGACGAAGGCCGGCGAAAGCTGGCCATAAGGTATGATAGCACAACTGTCTGAGAACCGATACATACTCTCCAGGCGTCCCCTTTCTCAACAAACAGAGTCATAGTGCAAACCTATTGGGAGTCAAAGGCTGCGCGAATGTCCAGGAACACGACGACCGCTGGCCTTCGGAAATTAAACCGGTGCCGTAACAGTTGTCGAAGGGTGAAGAATTGATCGATTCACCTACGATCATCACGAAAAGCAGCCTGTCCCTCGCGAGTTTGCTCTTCACGCGTGTTGTACAACCTGCGGAGAATGATGGGCGAAAGCAGCTTTGGCACTAAAGAGATTAGGCTAATACACTTATGATTAGCGCAGTCGCTGCGCAATCCCTTCTGGTAGATGGAGTCAATGACCGATTTCCTTTCCCCTCGCGAAGAGGTGAACTACGGAAGTACCAAATTTTCGAGAACCAGTTCCGTCCATCCATTTACAAACAGAGCTGGAGAAACGACGTAAGAATTGTATCGAAAAATCGATGAGCCATGTATTGATTTTTATTGTGAATGATATAATGTTAACAACACGGCGTTGTTGGCAGATGTAATTCACCAACGTTTCGACTACCCCACTTCCTACGTTTGTACGTACTGTATGTCGACGATACATTTGAAACCAGCAAGTCATCACAAAAAGATAGCTTTCTTCAGGTTCTCATTAAGCAATATAGATCCATTAAGTTCACAATGAAGTCAGAAGACACCAGTAGAGTCATCTTCTTAGATTGTCGGCTGAAAGTCAATGACTCCCGTAAATCCGACATCGTGATTCATAAAATCCACACATTTGGTTAAGTATTTGGACTTCCGTTCAGCTCATCCACAATGTGTGAAACGGACGTCACTTATCAAAGGTTAAAGACCAAAACAACTGCATCTACAAAATCAGTGGTCCAGCAGAGTACATTCGACGAACCAGCAGACAAATGATGACACGGACAACAGGACACAGAAAGAAAGAAAAGTGCAAACCTTCGGACAAGGCAGCCTCATCAAAACTTGAGCGCAATCCAGCCATCGCTCTGCATGCCATAGCAGAGGGACACAACATAGACTATGAAAACACTCCAACGTGGATTCAGAACCTGTACTGAACGTAAGTTTGCCGAAGCTGTGGCAATAAGCACCTACTCCACATGCATCAATCGGAACGACGGGGCAGAGATTTCGGAAATATGGAGAAATAAACATTCCAAAGGTCACTATGCTAGTTGACCTCACTACCACGGCGGCGCATGACATGAAGGACACCTAATTTCTCACCCGGCCTAGAGTTCAAAGCACACACATTCACACACACAGGCAGTTGAACATCTGTTGGCACATGAACGTCCCCTCAGTTATTTGATTGTACATCTTGCCTTGAGAAGGGCAACCCACGTAGTCAAAACGCTGGCGAATTACATCGACCAACAACGCTGTTATTAACATTATATCATTCACAATAAGAGCTGGGAAAAGGTTAGAGCCAGGCGCTTTACGACGTCCTGAGGCTCGGATTTCCTTGAAAATCTCCACCTTACTTGGTAGATCTGTAGCGACAGTCCATCGGGCGCGTGCCTGAATAGCTGCGGGAGGCGCTGACGCTGAAGGCTAGCCAAATTGTACCTGAGGTTAATTTGCTCAGCGTACAAGACTTCGCGGCCGATCGTTTCGCTCACACCCTATAACTTCCTAACGGTAGCTCGGAAATTCCCGTAGCGGCAGCACGTCCCATCTCCAAAGCTCGTTGAGATAACCATATCTCGGATGATAGTGCTGGAGTCTTGAATGTGAGCCTCTTGGATACAAGGCACATAGATAGCTAAGGTCTCCGATGTACGGAATAAATACCCATGTTGACCTACACGCATTAGTATTTGCACATTCAAGGTGACTATTTTGAAGGGGCATCGAGGACGAAGAAATGCACTAACCGGCGGAAGCGGGTTTGGTGATATTTAGATGCTATCTGAGGGATAACGCAGAAGAATAGATGCAGGACTTATCCCAGTGACACTACTAATAGCCTGAGCGACTGCAGTTCTTGAGGGATGAAAGGAAGTAGGGTAGGAGGAAGAGGCATAATGGGAATTAGTAGGGAAACAAACAGTTGTATATGGCGGAAGGTCGCTATTGTAGGTGGGAGAAGACCCAGGGATGTTCTTGCGAAGATCAGTCGTATTCATGGTTATATGCGTTGTGGACTCCTGTACCACTAGGTAGCCCATTCTAGCCTTTTATTCGACAGTGCACCTCTAACCTTTGCGCAACCAAGCACTTTCTGCAAGGCAGCACGACCGCACTAAAGGGGCCGGTGGCCAGTCCGATCGGTTCATACGCGTTTTCTGGAGAAACTTGTCGAACGCGACAAGGGTCAACGGCTCAATTTGATTGGAAGGCCATATTCACCACGTCGAAGTGCCACCAGCGAGGTCGTGGAGTATTTTTTAGGGAAACCGTTTGACAGGCGAAAACCCACCATGCCCTTGACGCTGCTGCTGCTTGACTGCTTCCGGTTATTCCGTGGGACTAATCCCACCTTCTTCACAACTAACCAACCGAATGGGGGCCGTTCGCTTATCCACAACCCAGCGACGCATTCAGTAATAGGCAGCTCTCCTCTGAGCTTTATGCACGCTAAGTGTTCAGTAACCACACAGAGTCAAGGAGTGTTACGTCCGCTGCAAAGCGGAATGCTTACTCTCTTTCTCCCCTTGCTAAAGAAATCTCTCGCGACCTCCGCTTTTCCACTTTTCCTCCCATTTGTAATCCCCTTGATGGTCTTGTAGGTGAAGTCCCAGGCTTTTGCTTCATGGTTTGCCTCGATTTCCACTCAGTTACCAAAACCTCCTGCTTCTTCCTTCTCCACTCCCTCTTTCTCACCTAACGTCAGCAGTAGGAACATCCGTCAAACGCTGTGTTTGCTGAAAGCGTCCAAACAACCCGGTCCGGAAGGTATCCCACGCATCGCCCTTAGAATAACTGTCCCTCCGTTGGCTCCTCCTTTACGTCGTCTCTCCTGTCTTTCTTTTACATGTTCTACCCTTCCAACTCCTTGGGAACAAGCCGTGACTCCTATTCCCAACCCTGTCACAACGAGACTACACCTTGACGTGGTGTGACGGCTTGCGTGCCTCCGTGATCCAACGAGCTATACAGGATGGCTTATCTCAAGCCGAAGATCCAATCATGCCTAGAATGTCAATGGGTAGAGACCTGACGAAGCAGTCTCCTGGTCCTCCAAGTTGGAGGTTGACCTGAGTTACCGGCTCAGTCGGAAAAACGATTGGAAAAACAACTGATCCACTCAGCTATGCCCCGCTGTCTTGCGATCAGGTTCTTGTCAGNCGAGTGTGCTGTCATTTTCTATCGAATCAGAATGATTGAAAACACGTGCGTTTGTCCAGTTAGATTGTGTTCCGTGTGTTGACTGCAGCAGCATCTTATCTTTTCCCGCCTGTGTAGGTCCACTCTCTGTTCCCCTTGGTTATTCACTGTTCTTATATAAACGTGTAACTCTGGGGAAAGACAGTGGTCAGTGAGGCTTGCCTTGCTGTTTAACGCTGAACGATGATGAAGATGATGACTATTCCTAACCGCCATGACCCTTTTGACCAAAACAATTATCGTCCGATTTCTCTCATACTTGTTTATAAAATTGTTTGAAACCGTTACCCTAGACCAACTGCATTGCTTTCTCGAGCGCGATGGACTGCTGACCGACCGGCAATATGAATTCCGATCTCGTCGTTCAACGTGCTATCTACTGACCCTCGTCTCACACTCCTGGCGGGTTTCACTCGACAACCACGGAGAAGCACATCCAATCTAGTTGGACTATTCCAAGGCTTTCGAACTAGTTTCGCGCGAATGCTTCTGGCGAGACTATACGCCCGGATCCTCTCCGTCTCTCGTATCGCGGGCTTCAAGTTTCTTCAGTAAGCGAACCATCTCCGTCCGGGTTGAGGGGATCCTGTCCCACTCATTTCCTGTAAATACTGGCGTTCTCCAAGGTTCATTGCCTGGACTCTCTTTTACTCACTAACGATCTTCTGTCCATTACCTCCAACCCAATCCATTCTTTTTGCCGATAACATCATGTTCCATTGTTCTTTTTCTTACTACATTCCTCGTCATGTATACACAAACACCAAGCGTGATCGTTGTTTCACCGGTGCGTACCTAAACTCAGATCTTGAACATATCCCCTTTTGAAACTCTAACAATCATGTTAGACTTCATACTCCCAGCCACCCCTCTCCCTATTTCAATTCCCTTGAAACGTCATTGGTTCTCTACACACCTCTTTTGGTTAGTCTGCTCTGCGTTCTGCCTATTTCGTTTCTCTACTTGGCTTATCCACTAGTTTTTCATTCTGCTGTTCTGGCCTCGCTTCTGGAGCTGTGCGCCAGGCGTTTCTTCATCCCAGCTCACCTTCTGCTATAAAAAGCTGAACTCTCCCTCGCACTTGAGCGGTGCAGTCACGTGTGGAGTGAGACCTCGACTACTTCGTTTTCCGTTCTTGATCAGATTTGACAACAGACCACCGAAATGACCGACGACTATTGACCATGAACTGTAAATCATGTCGTACCTAGACTTATCCTTCTCATGAAAATTCATGCTATGATTATCTGTATTTCAGCTGTGTGCGCAATTGATTAGCCGATGGAAGTCTACCCAACGGCCTTCTGCCTTTTGTTTTACCGTGTTTTACGACTGCTGGTTCACGACAATTCAATCAATCAATCATCAAAATGGAGAAGTTTCTCCGACGCGAAGGATTCAACACTGTCCCAAGTTTTCCAGAAGCTTAATTCACTGATATCAAACCTACAGAACCTTCCTTAATGCTATCGAGACCTCAAATCCGAATAAACTGGGCACCCTAATCAATTTTATCTCCTAGTGTTTATAAATGTTAGAGAACGTATTACTTCTGAAGATGCCGTTAATATTCCCGAACGTCACCAAATTAAGCAGAGAAATCTTCTACAAGCATGTGTTATCCCATACTATTCGACAGAATGGTCAGGGTATCGATCAGTTTCTGGAGTAATTAACGGATCTAGTTAAGGATTGCGGTTGCAAACCTGTATCAACGGAAGTGTGCCGCAAAGGGCTAGTTCAACATGCTTTTACACGCGAGATACAATTTAACCATATACACCAGAGGCTTTTCGAAGAGGAACCACTTGATCTCCAAAAACGTCTTCGAGTTAGCCAAACAATTAGACGTTGCGCTAGCCTATCAGAGTAGCATGATACCGCCTTTCAAGGACGTTATGGTGGGGTCGTCTAATACCGAAGTTGCCGAGAATCCTCTCTTCGCAACTGATGATACTGTCTTGTTCCCGTGACTCTGGTCCCCATCTTTGACAGAGATGTCCTGCTCGGGACGCTGTGTACTAAGGCTGTGGTAAAATGGTGCATTACCAAAAGGCATGCTGAGCGTCTCTGGCTAGTAAACGATTTCCGTCGGCTTCTAATTCTACACTGCTTATCCATATCTGTTACAGAGGGAGATAATAAGCGGTTTCCCGCGAGCATTAGCCGATACTGGTGGCTCAGAAAGTTATCTCTCAAGGGTTTGCTCTGAGACATCACTGAGGAATCGTACCGTTCCAAAGTGGTATTACGATGTTGTCTACATCCTTAATAAGTATCACGTGCAGGCATTATTACGTTACAGCCACACGCTAAGAGACCTATGATGCCAAAACTGTGCTGACGTTCTGCTCGGACACGATTTCCTTCAACAATGCAAACAGGTGGAACTGCTTTTCGAAGGCGACAAACTCGTGCTCTCTAGTTGTGGTCTTACTGCAACGTAGGTAGCGTTTTAGTCTCTATCTGAACAATTGGCACCCAATAGCCACAAAATCCCGGCGGCATTCAGAGCAAGACGAACTAATCATCCGAGCAGAAATCCAAAAATTGCTGAGTACGGGTATTATCGAACCTTCGAAGTCTCTATGGAGAGCCGAATTCCTAGTAACACCCAACGAACATCACAAAAAGCGCATAATTATCGACTATAGTGAAACCATAAATCGATATACCCACGTCGATGTTTATCCTTCCCAAGAACAGACCAACTGGTTCAAAAAGTTTGTCATTTCGATGTAAACAGCGCTTATTATCAAATTCCTATTAAAAGAGAAGAAAGTAAATGACGTTTTGTAGCACGCCCTTCGACGTCGTACATTTCGAACGGACGATGGACGAGGCAATCAATGAAGAACAAGTATCCAGCGTCTTCGCCTATATCGAGAACACCATGATCTGCGGTTACGATTCTGAAGCACAATCATAATTTGCGGCGGTTTCGAGAGGTATCGACGAAATACGGCTTAACGTTTGATGGAAATAAAAGCAAAACTGTGAAAACAAAGTTCGTAGTCTCAAACGATCACATAAGATTTAATCCGGAAGGAGTAAAACCCCTCAACGAGCTACTCCCTCCCCAAAACCTTACAGTACAAGAACGGGTAGTCGGGATGTTTGCGTGATATTTCCAGTGAATCTCCCAAGTTTCGGATAAAATAAACCCGCCTATCACAAACCGCACATTCTCGCTGTCTGTGTCAACTGTTCTGAATCAATAAACAAAGAGCTAGAAAATGCAATCACGGTGACTATTGAACACGACGTACCCCTAGGTAACTAAACCGATGCATTAAGTATAGCGACTGTGGCGAATCTTAATTAGAATGGAAGTCAGGAACTTTTCTTCTCGAACGCTGACTCCAATCACGAAGCTCCGTTCTACAATAGTAACATCATTTTCTGATGGAAATCACTTTCGGCTGGTGACGGAACAATAGCTGGCAGCATTCTGCGGATCATGCACAATGCGCACTAGATAGACTGTCGAGATCGGCTGCTCGGTTCGGCATGTGTTTTGCTCCATCAAAGTGTAAAGTGTTCTTACAGGGCTGGACGACAGCAGCGCCGAACTTGGTACTGGATGGAGAGAAACTAACGATTCCGGACCGTTTCACCTACCTTGGTAGTTGCGTGTCCAGCGACGGTAGCTCGGGATTGGAGGTAAATATGCGTATATCCAAGGCTCGTGCAGCTTACGCTGGACTGAAGCACTTGTGGCGTCGGCCTGATATTTCACTGAAGTTGAAAGATCGTGTGTACTGTGCTGCAGTGCGTTCAGTTCTGTTGTACGGTTGCGTATGGGCGACATTCGTCGGTTGGAGGTTTTCGACAACCGATGTTTACGTAGTATGGCTAGGATTGGATGGAGTGACCGGTTGAGTAATATTGAGGTTAGGAATCCGGTATTGGGTGCCACTTCTGAGAATAGCTTGTTTCGGCGTATGAAACTTAGTAAACTACGCTGGTTGGGTCACGTGTTGCGCATGACGAACACTCGTCTACCATACCGTGCCCTATTGCGTATTCCTCCTAAGGAATGGAAGAAGCCATGTGGAGGCCAACAGATGACGTGGCAACATGGAATGAGAAAATGTACAGCGAACTTAGGTAGAGTAGGCATCTCACACCTTCGTGGCTGGGGTCCGAAAGACTCGTCGACTTGCTGGCTGGAGACACTGAAGGATATGGCAGTGAACCGTGAACAGTGGCGAGTGTGCTGTCATTTTCTATCGAATCAGAATGATTGAAAACACGTGCGTTTGTCCAGTTAGATTGTGTTCCGTGTGTTGACTGCAGCAGCATCTTATCTTTTCCCGCCTGTGTAGGTCCACTCTCTGTTCCCCTTGGATATTCACTGTTCTTATATAAACGTCCAATTTTAGGGAACGGCAGTGGTCAGTGAGGCTTGCCTTGCTGTTTAACGCTGAACGATGATGAGCATTCATGTTGGCAACCAACTGAGGAGTAAGATGAAAAACTAGGTGATTTGACGATGGCGCTTGGAACTCTCAACATTTCAGTACGACACCGTCTATCGCCAAGGACGTTATAAGACTGTGGCTGATATTCTATCCCAACGCTTCCGCGCTTCCACTTCCGGCCGACTCGACCTGTAATAACTCTTCATGTCACCCTGGAGTCACTTATGCTTCATTTTGTTCGCGCTCGAAACCTCACGTTTTCTGTCCGCTCGAAGGCGAGCGCAACGTTTTTCAAACCGCCATATACGCCACTAATCAAAGCAATCCAGCCTTTCGGGAAATTTAGCATCGACTTTAAAAGATCACTACGATCTCCCACGCCTATTAGTAATTTTTTGCTAAAAATCCTCGACGAATTCTCTCGCTTCCCTTTTGCTTTTCTTTGTTCTGATATTTTTACACCGTTATCCATTGTTTTATTCATTTGTTAACCATTTTTGGCGTCTGCTCGCACACATTCAGATCGCTGCACCGTTGATGTCAGAACAGCTTTGCACATTTCTTCACGGAAAGGGTCTAGCTGTTAGTCACATTACTGCTTATAACCCCAGTACAATGGGCGGGTCAGGCATCTAAGCGGCACAATTTTGATGGTTATCACTCTGGCCCTGAAGAACACAGGAACTTAAAATTAGGTACTAGGAAGCGGTTCTTCTTGATACATTACACACTATACGTTCTCAGCTTCGCGTACCAACCGACGCAACACTCAATTAACTCTTGTTTCTTTATAACAATCATGCCATCATTGGATCTTCTCTCGCTAGTCGGCTGATGAACTTTAAAAGGGTTTTTACTAGAGAATTAGAATCGACGTCCCCAGTGCGATCCTCTAGACAAAAGGTGGGATCGTTTGATTACGATCCGAATTCTGCTCAAGTACAATCCTAGACGGCTGTAAAGATTTTATCTCCTTACGAACCTAGGTTCTTGCCGCTTACGATGAATTCACGGTTATCTCTGATCCAAATTCTACGCCAGATTCTCACTCGTTCCCATCGAATTCTGACCAGACCAATTTCTGATGACAACTTTACCGATGTTGACAGAAACAGTTCGCAGAAAACCTGCAGCACCAACGAGGCATCCGTCCGTACTTCCTGCGTAATCGCGAAGTTTTGGCCCATGGGACCTTAGAGACCTGCAATTACAAAAATTCATGAAGCTGAGAGGAAAATTGCAAAATCGTTCCCCAGTCGAACTTATTATTTTTTCTGTTTGTAGCGCTTTGTGCTTCTCCGATTGCTGACAAGTCACCACGGTATAATCAACGTGCGACAGTCATTTTCACTTCCTCAATCCATCTCTCATTACCTCGTCTACTAGACTATACACAATCACCGCAGGTTATCCATGGCACTTTCACAAATAAAGAAGAATGCTATGAAGTATAAATTATGGGCGAAAATCATTCTCTGTTGCATCTAAATTTATCCTTCTCATAAACATTCGCGCCCCGATTATATTTCCCATTTCAGCTGCATGCGCAGCTGACTAGACGATTAAGGCCTAATTAACGGCCTCCTGTCTTGTTTTATTATAGAATTTAGCTGTTGGCTCACGGAACACTTTCCTGACATCTACGTCATCATCATCATCATCGTTTCCCTAGGTTACATACGTTTATAAAAAGAGTGAATATCCAAGGGGAACAGGAAGTGAACCTACACAGGCGGAAAAAGATAAGACGCTGTCGCAGCCAACACACGGAACACAGCCTCATTGCAAAAACGCACTCTTTTAATCATTCTGATTCGATAGAAAATAACAACACGATCGTCGTTATTCACGGTTCACTGCCATATCCCTTGACGTCTATTTTGCAGTCCGTAGTCCGCCGTCGGACAGTTGCTTCGCTATCACTTTTCTACTCCTACTACTTTAGTTTTTGTTCTTCGGAGCTTGCCTCCGCAATTCCTCTTCTTGTAACCTTTCCTTGCCTTTGTCAAACACAGGCAGCTAGTCACCTTCATCAAGCTTCTGTCGCTAGATTTCATACTTCTTACTAACAATCTCCACCTTAGCGGACTTCTAAACCGCGGAACACCTCCAACTTCCTACATTCCCATTTACAGCCTGTTTTCTCAACGCCAAGATCAATAAACCGGTTCTTATAAGTGCTCTCTCTCTCCCACCAAATTACAAGCCAACAGGTTCATTCTTTATACTGGTTTTCACGTTGTGTAATTAAGAAAACAGATCAGGAAGATCCCTTCTCTGAAAAGACATAAGAATGCTGGATCAGATGGCTTTCGAGAACACGTACGATTTACATCCTCATGTGAAAAAACAGAGTAATAATTTGCTAAGTATCACACCCAAACTGATAGCAGGCATTATTCTCTGCCGATTATCTAATACTAGCAAAAAGCGTGTGTGGTAATCAAGTCGGTTTCCGACATGGTCAGGAAAATATTGACCAGATCTTCAATCCGCATCATCATCATCATCATCATCATCATCGTTCAGCGGTAAACAGCAAGGCAAGCCTCACTGACCACTGTCTTTCCCCAGAGTTACACGTTTATATAAGAACAGTGAATAACCAAGGGGAACAGAGAGTGGACCTACACAGGCGGGAAAAGATAAGATGCTGCTGCAGTCAACACACGGAACACAATCTAACTGGACAAACGCACGTGTTTTCAATCATTCTGATTCGATAGAAAATGACAGCACACTCGTCACTGTTCACGGTTCACTGCCATATCCTTCAGTGTCTC
>LUCM01000142.1:49562-223472 GCA_008360955.1 Fasciolopsis buskii
AGGAGAGAGATGATAAATGGGTGTTACGCGGACGAAACATGTCTCTAATCGATGAATGTCGAACTGGACTTCTGTTTGCCATAGAATATGTCGTCCGAAACAGGACCACCTGGCGAGACGTAACTGTTCAAATAACAAATTATCTTCGCCAGTCTATTTAAGAACAGGGTTCAGCTTCGAGCCAGTCCAGTCCTGTATCAGTTTTACACTTCAAAGGTGTGGAGCATATCCCACCCAGCTTTGCTGTCGTTCAGACGGTCGACATAAATGGTTGAACAGTTATCACTCCGGTCTCATTTAAAAGCACGACTGGATCAAAAAAGTTTTCTGTCCGAGCACATCAATACCAATTTCCGAACATGAAAGCAACGCTGTCTTCAGTTACCCTTGGCTCCACAAAATTACAATAGAACAGTGAGCCGACGAGCAACATAATCAAAACACTTTCCCCGTGACCGACACTCGGCGTGAGAGATAGCCGCATGTATGAACTTGGCTTTGGCTGATCAAGTACATGATGAAAGGAGACAATATTCTCTGGCGTATACTTCAGTGGGAGGCGTTCCGCATAATTGCATTCGGCTCAGTCGAGCGTCGCTTTCAGATCAAGGGAGACATCGTGGGTCTACGGAGGGTGCGCCTATGTTTAGGGTTGTCGCTAGATGAGTGGCAACAGTGGAATGAGAAAATCGTATCAGCGAACTCTCTAGGTAGAAGTAAGCCATCTCACACCTTCGTGGCTGGGGTCCGAAAGACTCGTCCGATTGCTGGCTAGAGACCACTGAAGGATATGGCACGTGAAACCGTCGAAACCATGATAGCGACACAACGTAGACATCGGTGGTCGAAAACCTCTAATCGATGAACATCCCCCACACGAATATTCCATGTCTCGCAACCGTACAAGGGAACTGAGCGCACTGCGGCACGGTTTACACGACCTTTCAACTTCAGTGAAGTATCAGGCCGACACCACAAGTGCTTCAGTCCAGCGTAAGCTGCACGAGCCTTGGATATACGCGTGTTTACCTCCAAACCCGAGCTACCAAGGTAGGTGAAACGGTCCACCATTGTTAGTTCCTCTCCATTCAGTATCAAGTTCGGCGCTACTGTCATCCAGTCCTGTAACACTTTGAAGGTGTAAAGCACATGCCGAACCGAGTAACCGATCTCGACAGTCTATCCAGTTCCCGTTGTGCCGCAATCACCTCAGTTACAAACTTCAGGATGCGGTGATCAGATGGATTAACCGCCGGTCCTCCCTCAAAACTACACGTTCGAATTCCAGGCCTGTTGGTCAATATTTTGAAAGGCATCAATTTATTGTGCCCCAGCTCGTTTCCATACCCGACCTAGCAACCTCAAGTGGCCTTATGCCACAGTGATGACTTTTTGTCCTCCCTCCCATACACCGTGTAGTGTAGTAGCAAAAAATGTGACACTCAAACAGTTATACCCATGCGTCACACAAGTAATGCGGGAAACACCTGGCGACTGGTGTCCGGTCCGACACTTTGCGCTTGACTCGTGTTTAAGGTGATCCGGATGGCGTCATGAAAGACGATGATCATACGACGAACGTCGTGACGTTCTTATCATGCGGTCGCGAGTCCGAATAATCCCACCTCGAGAAGCTTTTCTACGTTGTAGCCCCCAGTGAGCCATGACTACCTCCCGAAAGTACTTTTTTGTTATTAGGGAAAACAAAAAATGAAAAATGGATCATCTGACACCCGGAGAGTGAGTTAAAACCACACGGTTTTCCATTCCCACTACGAACACTACAGTAAAATAAACAGGTTGCATCTTGAGTAAGAAGAGTACAGACAAAATTGGGATGCTGGACACGCGCAAACTGTGAAATTTAAATCCACGAAGTGGTAGGGCTATGATGACTCATTAAGACAGCGAGTTGCTTTTGTAATGGCATCCGACCTAATAAGACCCAATGTGGCTCTATGTCAATCCGAGTTCTAGGATCAAAACCTCCAGCTCCTTCTCGCCTGGCGTGGTGGGCCCTAACGGTTGTCAGGTGTTCTCATTTTATTACAATGATACCCTAACAATATCATGAGCGAATTTACCCGTACGCGGCTTCTGAGACCACGGGATATAAGCATTACGGCATCAGCTCAAACTTCTCGTAAACTTATTCAGTACTCGCTGTAATATCAGTTCGTTGGGAGTGGAAATCGAAAACTAATCGTACTGGCCCCATAATGAAATTGGGTTTTTACAAGACATCGGGACACGGAATCCCAAGGACGGCGTCAGCTCGCAAGTCATTTAGCTTCAGTAAGGGCCGAAAACCAATGGTCAACCAGAAGATTTCGTTGTCAATGAAATTCCACACGACAATACGACAGATGATGCTACGCGACGCAGAAACGTCAGTTAACGATAGATGTGCTGCTCGAACATGGGGAATTTTATTGGCACTTGACATTAAACGCAGATCCCAGAAATCGGCCAACCGAATAGTGTGTAATTAAATAGTTTATATCTTGGCAGACCGACTCCCTCGGATTACAGTAGTGTATACCACAGAGAAAAGCTGCTCGCCGGGGCAAATAGTGGCTAGATGGGTCTATTTGGGAGGAGAGATGTGAAAACCCAGACAAGTGGAATGTCCCGACTGAACCAAGCTGCATTTTCGACGTAGAGTCTAAAAGACCTTTGAATACGACGGTCGGAGCTTCGGGCGAAGTGGCCCAACACCCCAGTCAGTGGCCTACAAGCAGTCGGAATGTCCTGGTTTCCCGATCATTGCTGTATGACGCTCTGATGCTTTTCACAATTTCTCGGCTATACCAAGGAGCAAACAAAACCCTGCTATGTTCGTGTAAAGTAACTCCTAACATGTGAATTGAACTCTAGAAGACTGCTAGCCAAGTTTGCTTCGAGAGCATAAGCCGTACGGTTGGCGAATACGCTTTAACGGGCGACTGGCGAAAAGTACCGTTATTGTAATCTTGGTCAGTTTGGTGAGCTGAAGTACCCCAAAAACCTGAGTGACTCTAAACCCCGTAATAGGAGACAAGCGACGCTAACGGTAAACTTCAGTGACTGCATCATGAATAAGACCGGCGTCTGCAAAATATTACGGCGACTTCGAGACTATCCAAATCGACGTAGACAAGAAGTATATTACATTTTTACACTCATACACAACTTCAAAACAGGATGGTGAAGAAATTAGTCGTTGAAAGAAAGGATAATGAAACCATTACACAACTGAGCATAGAAAAATACCAAGGTCAAGATCACACGGGTACTCGAGGAATGCGTTAACAAGTGGTTCCACAAACTCGAGTATGACTTAGGCAGCAATCGTGCGAGGCCGAGAAACGAAATACAGAATCACCGTCAGCCCAACGACAATGGCAGCGAGTGTTGGAAGTACGATCTTCTTAACCTTGTCCGGAATTTCTTGCATATCCTTTCTCCGCTGTAATTTGTCTTTCTTGGTCTCCTTCGCATTACCTCCACGTAACTTCCGCATGACGACGTAGCCACCCCAAGGTCAGCTGCGCAGACTTTGCACTCGGCGCTTCACTAACACGTCACTCGGTTCAGCTCAGTTTGAAGCCTTGGAGTGTCACTCAGGTTAGGGGCACCTAAAGCCCTTAGTCCTGGGCCCAGTGCGGGTTTCACAGGACAAGTTTGGGCTAGGGCCATTCGAGTGCCCTTGGGCCTTTCGGTGACATGCAGGCCCGTTTGGTATCTATCTCTTCCAAGCTAGTTGGTGACTTTAAGTACTAAAGTATTCCCGATTACCGAGGCTTTTAGGCCCAGGGGAATCCGCTATTGATTGTTTTCTCTTTTTTCATCGCCATAAAAATCGGAAAAAGAATACCCTAGCTACTCGATGGGGATTCGGTCAAGTGTTTTCACTCTTTGGCTTGGTAATTAAATGGGCACCGAAAAACACGGAGCATTGAGTTGCAGGTGCGACGTTGCCGTAATTGGTATACAGCTGACTCTTCAGGGGTCGATAGCCGCGACAAATACAGCAGTAACTTCGCACAGATGGACGAAAATAGGCTGCCACACTTGGATGTGTGGACTCAGTGGAAAGTAGAAAGAAGTGGGAGGTTGATAAGGGCAATCTGTTGGCAATAACAGAGAAAATGGCATCAGTCCGTGGAATCAAACAAAATGGGCGTCCCCTGTGGTGGAGTAGAATCACGAGAGCCAGTAAACAGGAACAAGGGACATTCACGTGACATGAGTATACACTTGGCTACCGAGATCGCCTGAGATACACAGTGGAGGGAAAGAAGATGCCACGGATCCAGCCTGAGAGGGGCTTATCTCTGAGGCAGATGAAGCCAACCCTGAAGCCCATTAAAAATTTTTACAATCTGAGACCACTTTACGAGGGACCGTGTGTGGGCCAAAAAACCGCCGTGGAATAAGACCGACCAGCTATCAGGAGCAAGCGGATTATCTGCTGTAATTTTCCCAAGCAGTATACAGGAGGGATCAAAAGGCTTAAGGACATACACTAATCCACGCCACCCTTTTGACGGAGATGTTGGACAAGGCAACCTTGGAGAAAGAAGTGTGAGCCTGAAACAAATGGACTCGTTGAAAGCCGCAGGGTATGGTGGGATCCACGTAGCCATGGTAAAATTGCGGGCGAAGGTCTTGGTGGAAAGTTTTACTGTGCTCTTCAAGAAAATGCTGGAAGAGGAACCGCTTCCCGTGGACTGCTTGACGTCGACAGTCATACAGGTGCATAAAGGCTGTGACAGAGATACTTGTGGCCGTTATAGACTGGTGAGTCTGACTTCCATCATACTGAAGACCCTTGAAAGAACCGTGCTCGACAGGGTCGTCAATCACCTGGAGGCCACCAAGTTAATGATGGTGGTCCAACTTAGTTTTTGGGACAACCATTAGTGTTTGACCAACGCGAATAACTTGCCAGGAGAAGTAACCGTTTAGATAGAGCGAGTTGAAAATACCCAGTCTGCTTTCCCGACTTCCAGAAGATCTTCGATTCCATCTGTGGGTAGTACAGCAGAATCGTAAATTGGTCTTTATGCTGGTTTACGAAAAAACTGTAATTCGCAGAAGAGCTTAATTTTACCAACTTCGACTTTGGTGTACAAGTAATTCTTCATCTATCAAGAACTACGAAAATTTCATCAGGTTGGCTTTAAATTCCAAAAACTCTATCGCAGGAATCCTCCTGCCGCTAGCCACGGTAATCAGCGCTCTCTGAAGATGAGCACTGATATCTGATAACATTGGATGTACATTGGTGGAAAACAGGTGTTCTTTCATAACTGTGGGTGACCCATTAGCAGTGTTTCAATAAAAACTCCATTATGACCAAAGTTAAAATTTTATTTTCCTCTACGCGGCCATTATTTAGGTTCATTTCCTATAGATTTCCCACTAAGCGGGCCACTTCTACTTTACTTTAAATCTTCAATGGTATTTTATGGTTCTCCACCAACTTGATCTTCAGTTATAGCCCAAGTTTTACCAAACTGTCACTAATCTCTGCCCTGAATAACGCGAAATGCGCACGATTAGAAGTTCTCGGGAAGCATACAGAATAGCCGGTATCCAAAACACCATTCAGCATGATTTGCGTGGTTGAGCCGTATCTTTAAATCCTGTCAATGTTTTGTCTCCCTGCCATCGGCAGTCAGTAAACCCTACTTAGAGTGTCGAATATGACAAACCATTACTGATTTTGGATTAGATATATCTACCAGTGTAAGCCATGTCGGAAGAAAGCTACTTTATCGGGATCATTCAAAAGCCATGCGAGTTGGATAAAAGTTAAAGAACGCTGAGTTGCTCGCTGCGGGTCAAAGCTGGGCTGGGTAGGGTACCAAAAAGCATCTAGATACCCGTTAAGAACTGTCGTCCAGGATCTGGTGACTCCTGGGGACCGGACACAATGTTTAGCCTAAAAGACGAGATACCCCAGCATTGGCTTTTCTAGTAGGCAGTTAACTCGATAATAACATATGTGGAAATTTTGAATTTAAGCAACCCGGACCCATTTTGCTCTAGTGTTAAGTTAGACGACAAGCAAAATACGATCGACTTTGATCAGCACCCCGATTGCACCGGCAGGTGTGTCAGAACTATAAATACGAGGAAACATGAGCAGCAGGCAGGAAAATTATAGCAAGCCAGTGCACGAACGCTTAAGAAGGCGAATTGTAATTGGCCGAGTATTGCAGACCAATGCAGGCGAGGAAGGAGAGATTGCAAAAGTTATGAATTTCGAAGTCCCAATGTTTAATGGCAATCGGAAGTCAAAGACGCTCATACTGACGGGTAAAATTAATGTGGGATTGGATTCAGGTAACAAAAGCAGAAACTTACATGAAATGATAGTTCAGAGAACTGTGACAAACATGTAACCGACTTTTTCGACAAATTTCAGTAACATGGGCCAAATTGGAGGCTGAAATGGACCAATCGATCTGAACGTTTAGGCATTGCTGTTGATGGCAGATTAATGGATAGTTCAACAAAGGGTCTTGAGTAGCTGAGATCGGATAGACCAAACCTTTGTTTTCAAAAATCAGTAGGAAGTTTGCTTGACGGTACGAGGGTTTACGGTGCACTGGAATGCACAACTCTGTTCACGACGGATTCGCGGTGGTCAGTTTCCTGAATGTCAAGTGGCCGCAACATTGTGCTTCCGTCACTTGAGTGGCTGCGATTTGTTTCGCCGAGCTATAAGTTGTGGATCACTTGGAACGGTGAACGGCTTTTTGATTTTATATACAGCAACATTACCCAGCATATAGCTGGTTGATTGGATCTTGCATGGTAAAACAGTGCGCTTCCACTCAGTCAAAGCTCACCCTTGTGTTTTCGAAGCCTTTGTTATATATGGAGCACGCTGTTTCAGAGGCCTTGTTGAATGTTCCCCCGCCACTTCCACTTTCAATCTGTTTTGTCCTTAAGTAATCGATGAGCCATTCAGTTATTATTGCCATTTCTCATACGATCAAAAAATCAAAACCTAATACTTTGGATAAAGTAAATTAAAATTATGTTAAATAGATGCACATTCAGATGAAAAGAGCGCTAGGTCATCAGTGAGTGAGAAAATAATCAAAGGATTTGCCTTGCTTGACTGAGAGAAAATTATGAAATATTGTCTAATTAGATTAGACTGAACATCGGAATTAAAGCTAACACAAATTCCGCGGTGGAGGTCGAACAACAGCACAATCAATCGGATGATTCTAGGGATTGCAGCGAAGATGGTTCAGTGTGCTCACCATAAGGTGATAGCACGTTGTAATTGTAATGCTGAGCACATTTCTGGACGGTAAGGTCGTTCTGTACACGCATGAAGCAAGCAAATAACAACGGCATAACCAGCGAACTGACCAACTTAACGAGTCGCGGTTAGTTGATACGCTAAGGAAAACGGCCCTAGAGACTGCGCGCGGAACAGAATAACTGAAGGCTTCAAGTGGGTTAGCTTTGTGATCTTATGAATCAAAGTCAAATTGTTATGCGGCAGGACAATATGTGAATGGATGAAAAGGGCGGGTATGAAGAATGTGCCGGGGATAACCAAGAAAATTGCGGTGGAGAGTGTAAGTGTATGATAAAACAAGCAATAAAGATGGGATGCAGATTTTGGAGGCACAAAATGCTGAGTTGGGTGAGACCGATTAAATATCCATAGCTAACCGAAAATTTCGGAATACGGCTACGGTAAAACTTAGCATGGGACGCCGAGTAAAAATGGAGGGCATCACTTATGAGAATGTTCGGCTATACTCAGATATTCTGAGAAAATACTTGCTGCGTTGCTAAAAATTTATACAACTGTCAGCCATATTGGTTTGTGTTAGTGAACTGAAAAGTGGCTCACCGAAATGGGTTCTACCTTACTGGAAACGTTCCCCAAAAGAATACTGAGGATCTAATGACTATCGTTGGCTATACGGGCCGCCTGTTATCCGAAGCTGCAGGCAGAACTGATATTTTCCGTACTGCCATAGTTTTTAACGTCCATGGTAGCATATTTCTGGGTATCATTAGAACCGGCCCACTTTCCTCCTGTTGCATGACAAGTGTTTAATTCTTCTGCGGCTTTAAGTGCATAATTTGCCAGTAGTTCAAGTCACAGCTCCCGTGCCACCTGTTAGGAATACCAAAATATTGGTCGACAAAGCTCCTGTCCACACTCCCCGCTACACTGGTTGGCAGTTCAGCCAGAAAAAACCTACTCCGAAATCCGTTAGCCGCAAACCTCACAACACCTCCATCCAACACATTTGTCTAAGCACTGCACCGGTATAAGAGTTGCTGTAGCCATTTATATGTGAAACTCGCCGCCTACTTTTCAGCTTCCGCCAACCTTCTTTCCAATTAGCCTTCCCGCACAGGTCCCCTTTCTCAGGTATGTTCACAATTTGGTCCAGTTTACTCCATTCTATTCGCTTCTGCAGAAGCAGCCAACTTATCACATGATAAACTAGAGCCGTTGTTATATCCTGCTCCTCCAGTTGTTCCAAGGGCCACAAAGCCTTCAGTGTGCAGCAGTGTATCGGGCGGAGCCCAAACTGTGGCCGCCTCTAATTCACCATACACCGCCAGTGCCAGGGACTCACCTGTGGGTAAACTTTACCTGTGTTACCGGATCTCTTATCCAACACCTGTCTGACATCCTAGCTTCCTTCTGAAAAGCTGGAACTCTAGTATCAACATAGTCGTAGAAGTTCACCAAGGGCATACCCCGAAAATACGTGATGAACGCGGATTCTGATGTCAGTGGACTGGATTTCCCAGAATCTCTCACTGGTACATTATCACTAGTGCAGTTGTTGTGCACTGGGGCGTGGTCTTGCCCATCTTATTTTGTAGCCCCGTTGGCGGCATACTCACCCCCGAAATTCGCATTGCTTCCTTTCGTTCACCAGTTGTTTCCATCGGCCCCAGATTATTCACAACCTCCTCCATCTAATACTGATAACCCCCGCGACTGCAGGCTCTTTATCAGCAACTAAAAAACCCGAAGTATAAATCGCCGGTCTACTCATGTTTTCACTACCATACGTCACGCTAATCCACACCGTGAACACCCAAACAAATAGAACTGATTTAATACCCTAGCTGTTCAATGCCTCATCATTATTAGTTTAAATTATTGCACTAAGTAAATTAGTTCACAAGAAGAACTACCACTTCATTCTTATCGCGGAAAGGTGGCTGTCGGATAAAGCTCCGGGCAATAATATTGCCTATTTTAGTTACCACGCTTTCCGGAATCGCAGACTAATACGCCAGGGAAAAGGCTGATTGTGTACATCGACCCAGTATCATTATATAATAACCTAGATTTGCCAATGTGCGCGGTTTAGCCTATCCCAATGCAGCAGACGATTTTCGGGAGCTTCTGCGGCGACGTGTTTGCCGCAACGCCGATACGGAACAACTTGACGTCCTCCGCATAATTTTGCGCAGAACTGCGTAGCAGACACCACGCCTTCCGATCTGACGGCCGAAAAGTGCTTGTCGCCTACCAGCTAACTTTAAACTGTTCGTCTTATGATAAAACTAAGGTGCTGGCTACTGAATTTGAGGCTGCAAGACAGAGACAATAATTTCTTAGACTATTTTTACAAGGAGTCTGCAACAGATAAGCACTCCTGCAAGAAATAAGTTTGTTGGATGTGACTACCCCCAAGATTGTTGCCAATCTCTGCTGCACCAAACGCCTCCCTATGGGCTTCTGAAACTCATTTAAAAAGGTTTCTGAATCGTTTCAGAGAAACCTTTCTTTGCTCACTAGCCGTTAAAAATAAAGTAATATGCTCTTTACCCGATTAAACCTATTTTGGAATCTGCCAAAGCAGTGTCTCATCATTAAGGATGGGAATTCATTCAAAATGTTGAAACCTAATTCCCACCGGACTAATTAGCTTCTCACATCTATCACATAAAAATAGCTCAAAATTGATATCGGGATTTTTATTATATGTTTCGTCACCTCTGTGACAAAGGACGAACTGATCTCATGGATACTTCTGATAGAGTCCTTATACATGAACGACATCATGGTATTTGTATCTACGGTAATTCTACCTACACCCTGAACCGAATGGCGGAACCTAGCTGTCTTCTGCCCAATTTATTCGACCTCTTGGTGCTGGGAGTCCCCTTCCAAGTGGAACGGCTCTATCGTCTTTCCGAAGGACAGTAGAGGATTACCACAGGATCTTTTTTATCACAGACTCTATTGCCATGCCCCGGCTTTCCGATGTTAAACAGATTGGTGATTAAGAAAAAAACGGCATCGTTTCCACTAAGCCGTGGTCTTGCGAAGGCTGACCAACGTGGTTTTATTCAAATAAATTCAGGTAAAACCTACACGCCTGATATTCCTAAGCAAGTGAAGAGGGGTACTCAACAGGGCTCATTCACGATAGAACACATCCTTGACAAAACCAAAGCAAACTACTCCTAGATTCGAATTGTATGGCATGGGGGGTGCAAATCTGGTTTGCTTATCTTTATATATGGGGTCCCGTAAACAGGTGATCCGGACGAGTGAAAGCTCTTTTGTCACCTTGTCCGACAAGCAGTGGATTTGCCCAATGATGTATTTCTGGTCTCCTACCTTTCTTATATACAACAAGGAAATCTTTGTCGTCACCAAATATAGCTCTTAAATCCTGGTGGCACTAAATTTACATATACTTTTCTCCATCAGCTCTCCGCACCATTAATGATACTATCAAATTTGACTGCCAGCCCTTGACTGCTAATGCAAAAATTGATCTGAGTTACGTTGTTGACGAAAACTCGTGCTGGGATTGGGTGGTCATGTCCCCAGGGTGACCATGAGGGATAGTCAGCAAGCCACCCCTATCCCTCCGAATGTTCAAGATTTAAAATTACCGTGATCCAAAATATTCTATAACTCAGCCGACATTCGGTAAAGCTATGTAAGTTTGAATGCTCATGGGTTTAATTTTAGAACCTTCAGTGCACCTGATAGGAATATTATAACATTCCAATACCACCTAAGGCCAGTCGCAAAATTTTCTTCTGTCGTACTTTTTGATGTTGCCTTGTGACAGGCACAAGATCAGGAGTTTATAGCACACAGGCAAACCAACTATACGCCTCATGAAAATATAAAGATGTTTACAGGTAAAATTTCCTTCCAGAGAGATATATTACAGTCACAGAAGTTTGCCGTAACTTCTGAAGATGGCAAGTCTTTGGTTGTTTATGGCACTCCCTTTCTCCCCAGTACGCTGCCGGTACAGGTTCCTCCTGATGGCCAAAACCTGAGCCTACTGCCATTGTTTGAAATAACCTATCTTCTCCCTGCGACAGATTCCATCGTTTTGTATCTCCGGCCATCCCATGCCCGGTGACCACTACCGGGACCAACATACATTTGGTGATTAGTCAAACCCCCTCAAAAACTACACCAAGCAACTTGCACAGTCGGTCTTTCCCGTACTTGTGCCGCTCAGTTTTCTGTCCAATCTCTTCACTTTTCAAATCTGTTACAAGTCTGTCTCAGAATAGGTCTACTGATGGTAGTAGCACCATACCTTTTCGTATACTCGCTGAAAAAGTGGTGATCTCTGGACATCATCTACCTTGGTCGCGACCAATACCGGCGGATCTGGATGAAACTCAGTCTTCTTCGCCCGCCAAACCACTCCGCAAACAGGCTCATCTAAATCTACTAAATCTGTTACCGCAAGATAGGAGCTCTGACGGCATAATCACGCAGATGGTTGCCGTCTCACCTTAGTCTTTTCAGGCTAATGCCACACGCTTGGCATATACCTCATCCCAGATGCGCCCTCAAGCACTTCCTCGTCCTTCTGTCAAACAACAGCATGGCTCCCAGACAAAATCAATTGAGTCCCACAGGAAACACATACCAGCGACCCAATCAACGAACCACAATACCCGCACTTCATTGGCCATACTGCTAACCCAGTGGGTCAACCTGTCTGTTCACCTCTACCGCCTGGCACACTTGGCACACTCAACTCGAGTAAGCCATCCCGACATGAGCTCTGTCAAATCGGAAGGTTCACAAACTCACGAAGGCCTAATAACCGTCGATTACAGTCACGAGGTGATTGGCCCGCTGTACTCCTGCCTCCACTGTCCTTCGGTAGCGCAGCTGCCGCCTTCCGATATGATACCACTGCCTCTCTTTATTTAGAGTCTGCCGCTCATCTTCCCTACTTTGATCCACTTACTAGTTATTCTTACTTAAATGCATTTTCACCACTCCAGTGCATTCTTTCTAATCATTTAAGCCCAAATTCTCAACCCAACTACCGGTATCTTCATAACTTTGCACGATTTAGCCCTAGCTCCCCGCACACTACCCGGCATACTTTAGATAACTGTGTTTCACCCTTTAAAACAAAACCATCTATGAGACCCCTTTTCAGCCCACTGTTGTCCAGCGACTACCCCAGTTGCCCAAGCTAGAAAACACTGTTCTCCTGACTCCCGCGAATTCCAAAAGTAACGCCTACCCCCAAAAATCCAACAAGTATCTGCTAACAGGCTTTCTCTCCGGCATTTTCTGAAGCCCCCTCTCCACTAACCCCTAGATTGCCAGGCCCGCCGTAGCAAGGTCACCTAACACCAAATCCCCAACACTGGCATCCTCTGACAACCCGCTCATTATCTCCAAGCTTCTTCTATCATCTTGGTTTTCAGCCTACAAATCCCTTAACAAAAACAGTCCCTCGTCGGCCAGTATACCTAACTTTATTGAGTTTACTCACTTATGCGCTATCGGAACCCATAATGCATCCCTTGATTATTTGACCGCCCACCGAACTCACCTGTTGGATATCACGTGGACTTAAAAGTTCCAGTGAATTTTTCCTACTCCTCTTGAACTCCCGCTCACTGAATCATAAAGTAAGGGAGCTGAGACTGTTAGCAGCTAAAGACTCATGCGATATTATCTTAGTCACAGAGACCTGGCTAACAGACCATAGCTCCACTTTGTCTTTTTCGTTGGCGGGTTATACGTCCTACCAAACTGATAGATCAAATCATAGAGGAGGGCCTTTCCTAGCCTACGTGAAACAGCCACACAAAGCTTCCGTTCACCATCATCCACTGCCTGATTTTATCCCTGACAACCTTTGGCTTCTAATAAAAGTGCATGAGCTTCCAATTTACTGTCCAATCCGATCACTCAACAAAAACCCAGGAAGCCTAGGAGGGTGCTTCAGCTGCAGACGAAAACTATGAAGGCTCAGAAAATCTTCAACAAAACCGGAGACATTCCGCTCTTAAGGAAAGTCAACCGCTTGCGACAAGAATTTCTTATGGAGTCCTAGCTAATGTTATAAAGGCAGGAGCTGCTAGCTCTTGTTTGCCCGACCCCGTTCGGAAGACTTCCCACATGTTCAAAGCTTGCGCATCGAGTCCCCTGTTGACAACGCAGAAGCATTCAATACATCTATCTTCTAATCTCCTTAATGACAATCGGAAACAGCCTGAAATCCACCTCATGTTAACTTCCGTTAGACCATCCTCCATCTCATTCGACGTTGCTGGCATCATCAATGTGATGAAATATGACAGGCCATCCCATAGGTCTGGCCCTGATGGCATCCCATCAGTCTGATTTTGCACCGCTGGTCCGGATCTTCCACTACTTCTTCCAAATCTGTTCTCGCCCTCCATGTCTGGCGTTAATTCTCCGTCATAATGGAAAACACCTATTATTGCTCCACACCACAAAAAGGGTTCTATGCATGAGCCAGAAAACTTTCATCTTATTAACCACACTCCAGTTCCATCCGGGCTTATGGAGAAGGTTGGTAAAGACCAACTGGTTAACTCCCTTACTGCTCATAATCTTATAATCTCTTCCCAACACGGCTTCCTGAGAAGCCGATCTTGCCTCTCCTTTCGGCTTGACTTCTTGAACCTGGTTACCCAGAGTGCTTAGCCCCACCGGCAATGCTGATAATTTTTTTTGAAATGTCAAAAGCGTTTGACTGCGTTTCAAACTCCTGGCTGGTGGCCAGAATTAAGAATAATGGAAAAAGAAATCCCCTCCTATCTTGGCTATCATCCTACCTTTCCGATCGCTTTCAGGTAGTCAATATTAACGGTTATTTTTCCTAACCCTGTGCCATTATCAGTAGGGTCATTTAGGGGAGCGTCCTTGGTCTTCTTCTATTCCTACTGTACAATAATGATGTTTAAATGGTATTCCTCATGGGACACAATTTTCGTGTACTCTTTTGAGGCTGCTGCATTTAGCTCCACTATAGCACTTATCAATGAAGACTTAGAGTCTCTTAATAGTTGGCGTTCAGTGTGGCTTATGAAGTGCTCGGATGACAAGAGTTCTCTAATCACAAAAATGCCATGTCCTCCCGGGCCTCCTCTCCATAAATGGCATGCTCACTTTTGTTTCACTCATAGTTGGGGACTTAGGGTTACAATACTCCCGCTCTTTCAGCTTCCACAAGCAAACACACCACCAGACCTCTGTGGCTGAAAGAATCATTGCAATGACCTAATGGCATTTCTCACTAGAGGCTGCAGGCCAATCACCTTAATTCCTATGCAAGGCCCACCTCGAGTGCTGCTCGATTATCTTCGCGCACATGTGTTAAGTCGATCGAATTGCAATCGAGAATGCGCAGCGAGCTTTCAATAGAAATCTCCTAGGTCTCTTATCTAGCCCAAACCACAGGGCCAGATGCGAGCTGCTTGGAATTGAATCATTATGACTTCGTCGAATCAAATTAAAACTTGCATTTCTCTTCAATCTTTGCCTCCATTACGAACGTCATACACAACGCTGGTAGTGTCCCATATCCACGCGTCAAGAATACCCCAGACTCGACTATCGATCAGGGCGAAATTTTTCACAGTTGCACAAACAAAACTTTGGAACAAACTACCTAGTTCTTCGCGATTGTGCCCAAATTTAGCCCAGTTCAAAGGCCAGCTGGCGAAATTACTGGATGTTTCATTCTTAATAAACCTGACACGAGCTAACATTGGACGAGACGAGGCTTACGAATGTGGGTTAGGATTCTATTTTATGAGCAAGAATTTACTGAAACTATCCTCTGGGATTCTTGGGACTCGGCTTCACTCTTTTTCCTCATTTCTTCGCACGTCCACTGCAATGCGCTGTATGACCTCCATTGTAGTGATGTACCCTCTATACCACTGGCTTAGTTAAGCAACCCTTGAGCTCTTCCCACTGTGGGCTGACGAAAATGTCGGCGTTGTTCTTCAGGGATCCAAGTTCTCATCACATTCCGTGATTTTAAATACCTTCACTCTGTATATTCCTCACTTTTCATGTCATCTTTTCCTCTTCACTGGTTTGATAGGGCCGAAAAGGTAGTTCTCGGTAGCCCCAAACCTTCGACTGCCTATAATACTGCTACCATAGCTCAATTCTAGCTACATTGTACGGACTAGATGCACTATGTTGCAGGTATGTTGTCGCGATCCAATAATCACCATAACCCCAAGCTGTCACCCAAGCCAGAATGCTTCTTTCCTTTGCGTTGCCGATTTCGCATCCGGAGACGACGCCCTGTTACCGGTTCTGTCCTCGTAAAGGCAATTCCAAATTCGCTTCTGTTTCGCTCCTTCTAGGAGCCTGCTAGCTAGAATTGGCGCTTGTGTTCTGGCCTGGTCAACCGAAACTACGCGGATTATTGCATTGGATATCTCAACTCGCATCTTTGCGATTGGGCAAAAGCACGGCCATGTCTCGGCATCCGTCGTTGAGCTCCGGCCACGTTTTGCGCCAGCGCGCACTTGGTAAACTTAAACACGAAGTGACTCGGAGTCCGCTACTGGCAAACAGTCCCTCTGCTTGGTTTCGAAAATTTAGTTTTCTATTTGTCGCTTTACCCCGGTGCACTGGTAGTTTCCCCACTGGTTTGCGGCATTTCATTTCCTTTACCAGTGTGCCTCTCCAGCACCTCAGTTTTGCGCTCATCGCCTGATCCGTTTTGATTTATAATATTTGCATGATTCTGGTAAAATTTGACCTTGCCTTGTGCATGCCTTTTGCAAAGCGAGAAATATACATTATTACTATTATTATTATCATCAGTATTATTAAAACATCCGACGGGAATTCATCAAACGGTCTCCGAGCTATTCTCCTGTCCTTAACTCTATACAGCCCTGCGAATGCTGACAGCTTGAACCCCTGTGCCTTCGCCGCTTAAAAACTAACCCCCCATTCTGCATATTCTAACCGGCGGTCAAACATGCAACCTATTTCTGAATGAGGACTGATCGCCGTTAAGTTCTTGAAAGTGACAAATAAGAACTCTCCTTTGCAAAATGCAGCACTGGAGAAAAATCCAGCTTTTTCCTCAAATAACAACGCTAGATAAGCTCTAACAATTATTCAAGCTTCTCTTCGCTGACGCCTTATATTTATAAATTAAATGGGGCAGGTAGTAAAGATAAGAGACTTGACGCTTGTGCTGCATTCATTAATGAATATTAAAAGAACAAACGAGATGGGCCTACGTTACTCGCAGCCATACGACAAATGAACATGAATTGTCCTGCTACGTCCTCCTGAAACGAACTAAGGCACATATCTTCTGATCACCAGATTAAAACAAAGAGCTGCCCAAGCATTCAACTTTCTCCACCTCTTCAGGTACATTAGGAGTATTACGTTCAAGATGAAATTGTTGGGACAATTAAAGTGAGTCTCGTGGGCGAACAAACATACCAGCTTGGGGAAAACTGAGTGACGGATACAGTAGCCCGGATGGGACAACTGTGTGCCTAAGCAATGGAGCAGACCAATAGAACGACAGCTGAACGATGGAAGCGCAAAAATTCGTGCGCATTCGGTGTGCTAAATGATTTCGGTCTGAAAGAACAGGCAAATTATTATTGTTTCGTAATGGTCGGAAAATTAACTTACCAAAGTCGATGAATAATCCTACGATGAGGCGACCAAAACATAAATTGAAAAATTACGAGGAGAATGGGATAGGCATTGCACTGAGGATGTGACTAGGGAGGGAGAAGCAGAAAGAGAAAAGGGAGGAGGAAAAGAGTTTCTAAATGTCGTGCCTGATGAAGAACATCGGAGTACAGATAACCGAGTGCGACGGATTCAGTACCTAGACCAAGGTGTCACCGTTGCATCGAGAATAATCCACGAAATGGAACCAAGCTAGGCACAAAGCTTGGCGCCGAAATCTACGATAAGACCATAAGAGATCGAGCTGAGATTCAGTCAATATGCAGATGACAAGTTTAACATCAAAAGCACTTTTAAATATATTTTATTCTCCTTTTTCTGTTTTAGGGTTAAACGCTGTACTAGTGATGAGCTTTGGGCCGAACAAACCTTAGTACAAAGGTTGACAGGTAGTCCACATGAGGAACATCTTTTGCAGCAGGGGTCGGTGGAAAATGTACACGAGTTCACAAAAAGTGTACACTGTTTTCAAGCAAAAAGACGAGGCCATCAGAGTGCTGCACAATACAATCCAGGGCTGACTGAGCCATGCATTTCACATAAATTTAACGCTTAGAACGTTCGCAGCATGCAGCTCCGCCAGAGAGGAACTCCGTCTTTCTGTCAATTTCAGGATAACTGTCTTGAAACTTAGACGCAGACTGGCAGATTGCTGCTATCACTTTCCCATGCTGCATTAATGCCCCCACATATTCATATATTCGGCCGCTTTATCATTCCGTTTTTCACCATAACCTCAGACACAAGGAGTTCGAGTCTGGTCTCTTCCCTCTCCCCATGGTTTTATTCTAAGCCCAACAAAAATCGCAATTGCTGCACATCAGCCCACGGAATTCGTAGATGCAACAGATGTGGCCGTCGGCGAAACCCACCCCAGTCTAGGCATCACCTACTTAGTTTCTCTGGGACGCCACGAGACAGATCTGGCTGTCGAGTACTGGAACCGTTCAACACGTAAACGAGACAAACTCCGCCACTAATCGCTTTGGATGCCGTTGAGAGTGTTAAAATCGCGGCTCGTGCTACCACCAGAAAGGAATACGCATCCACTCAAGGTCTTGACTCTTACCGTCACAAAAGGCTAGAATCCAATATTAAGAAAGATACACGGTTCATGTTCATGACAAGTGCATATAAGAATGGTTATACTGTCAAAACTTGGCTTCTTATCCGTCCGCCACCAGCGGCTTGTGAGAGCAATCAACATCCTTGCAGATTATGCCATCTGCCAAAGGGAAGCTTAAAAATACCTCAGCTCTTGAATGGCATTACCTTTTTCCATCCATTTTCGTCGCCAGCATCATACTGACCAATGACTTTTGCCAGACACTACTCTTTTATCCACCTCACTTGACATAGCAATTTATTTTGGCATACGTAGTACGGGTCATAATATGTGTATTGCCTCCGAGGGGCTCTCATTATCTTTCTTATTCTTTACATCGACTTTCTGAATTTTAGGACCTTCGGCAATATCACAACATTTCTGCCATCCCCAGGTTAAACACTGCACTCAAGCATCAAAACAAACACTAAAGCGTATTTTGTGAATGCACGGTCTAACAAAAAAATCAAACTATGTCGCCACCCTAGAACGACGGAACGAGAACCTGAAGTTGGTCGGATCCTAAAAGGCAAACGTCTTATTTGGAACGTGTAAGGCTGTTTCCCGCTCGCTAGATGGAATTCTCGTCAACTTGGAAACCCCAGAAATTTTCCAGATCCAGGAAATTCTGGAAATGTTTGCACGAGATGAACGGTTTATGGCAGAGTCAATAACGTAAGGTAAGGGGGAAGCTGCCGGTCCCGAGTGGATACGTCAGATGATCGTTCGCCCGTCGTCAAAACTTGCAGACTCTGCCACGCAGATCTTCAACGCAAAACTCAGGGGAGGGAAAGTGACCGACAAAAGTATACCGGTGCCTGGACAAGGTTATTACGGAGCAAATACTAGAGCAACTAATGAAATACGTTGCTATTTCAGCAGCTTTGCTCGTATTTGTCGTTGTGAAGTCTTGGCCTGCAAACCACTTGCTTCTTCTAGAAGAAGTACCAAAGCATCTAGACGACGGCCACCGGGCTGAAGTCTTTTAAGTGGACCCTAGCAATGCACTGGGACCAGCTAATCACAATCACGTGGAACTTAAAATAAAAACGCAAAGGCTATCGTAAATGGCCAGTACTTAGTTAAACGAATTTCCCAGGGGAAGGACGTTTGGCGTTAGGGTTAGTGGGCGTATCGCGGTACACGACGAACTCCGCAGACATGTCGCGGTATGCTTCTCGGTGATCGATACTAGGCCCACACTTCTTCATACTCATCGACGACCTAGCAGGGAGCATGCGCAACCCATGCTATCTTTTTGCTGGTGTCAAACGCGTAGAAAGGTACCTAGAAATTACACCGAGACAGTAAGAGTCTAGTTAAGTAAATGGGACCTTGCATTGAACCTGCCTAAGTGTCAAAGGCTAAAATCCGGTAGAAAGCATGGGAATGAGAACCAGTGAGCTTATTTTAGGACTGCAGCGAAACCACATCAGGCTTCAGACAAAGCCCGATTTCACCACGAATGAAGTGCTTTCACTGTGGGGCCGACTGTCAAAACATGCGGGGGATTTGAAGAAGGTCTAAGGACGTGCGGTGTGGGGGGTATATCGAGAACTGTAATAGAAAATTTAATGTAAGAGCATGAATCCTATCTATTGAATCTTCTACTACACACGATAACTTACCTTTCAGAAACAAAAAACAATCAGTGTTAAAATCTACGGACACTGATCAAAAATACACCACTGTGAACGCTGGAGTGTATAAAACCTGAAGTTTCATCCTATGCGGGGTGAACTGAAATGACGTGTGTTTTAGTCTTCCATCGGTATTTGTAAGGTCGCACGGAGTAACCCCGGAATTTCGTAAAAACTCTTTAGTCCTCTTATTTAGATTTGTCGGTGTGAGTAGCCATATATTCATTAGCCGTGGAATCCCGTTGGTTTTTTTTGTGTACTTCAGGTCGGCCACGTAACTATTCAAAGATAGATGTGCCTACATCAGGTCGTCCACGAAATGATACTTTTCATTCTGGCGTTCTGGCCACTGAAAGTAGATTACTTGCGATGAAAATGGCGAATAAACCTTAAACACAAAAATTCATTAAAAATTCTATTTAAAATAATTGAATTTCAGCATTCCATTAAGCTAGATATTATCTGCCGCAAACCCAAGTGGCATACAGGATCCGGCCAGTGTCCGGTAGCAGTCCGGAAAAAAACCCGGTCGAAGTCCGCTGAACTCCAATGAATCCGGGCACTCAATACGGAGGAAGTCCGAAATGCCAGCGGTACTGGTCCGGTACCGGATGGGCACGAGGTAGGCACGGAAAAATGCTCACGGCTTTCAATATATTTTGTCTCTTTTGCTTAAAGTATCCCACCCCTTCACAGCGGACTTTAATTCTTAAACTTATGGCTGTTGTCTAGACTAAATATACCCCAAATAAAGCTTCCCACCTTGGCCCAATAATTTACTAAGTAATCACTACGCATAAAATAACATGGCCAGAACCTCCAAAAAACGTTCACGGTGCTACGAACGGGCCATCTGGCATTACGCGCATAAGAGGAGGAAACCCAAAAATTTAAAATGTATCATAAAAATAAGCTGTATTCAAAAAAATAACGATCACAGATAATTTTTGTACAGGATTTTCAGTTCGTTTGGCGGCGTCTTTTGCAAAGAATGGAGAAATAAAAGGAAAATTGGTTATTTGTGGTTAGCTGATATCTTATCTTACGTTAAATACTTATACAACATTTCACTGATCATTAAGGTCTTCAAAATTATTAAAATATTTGGGTATTTTAATGTTCACCTTATTAATCTTCAACCCTAACCACGATCCCGAGTGTCGATTAACCAGTGCTTTATCACATGCCTGATAGCTATCGTATATTCGCCATAAAAATCTGATATACTCGGAACAGCATCTTTTTGGTGAATAATATAGGATATTATTAAATTTTACCTATTACCGCTGGGCAAATTTTTGGTTCGCGATGGACTTTTTCGGCCAAACCCATCCAGTTGCACCTTTGTGCTGATTTAAATCAGTGTATTACATTGCCAGTGATTCCCGTTGCCTCCTTGAAAAGTTCAGCAGCCAGCTTCAAAACTTCACAGAACGGCGGGTTTCCTGCTTGGTTATGTTGTCGTGATAGTTATGAAACTTACAGTGGTCGGTTCATGCAGCGGTCAATGTCGACGCGTGCGTGGTTTCGTCGGAAGAAAGGAGCCGTTGTTACCAGGGCTACAGTTCTTGCAAAGCTTTTGAACTGAGGTTGTTTGTCGTAATTCTCTGCCAGTAAATATTTACATAAAAACGTCACTAAACTATTCAGAGCACAATATACTCTTACCCGCTTTACAGTTGAGTGAAGGAGGCAGGCTCTCTTTCACGAACTTTTCTAGACACTTTTTAAAAACCCACAGCCACAACAAGTACTTCGTCCTCTTTATCCACAGGTCATCTAGGACGACAACTGAGTACTTGTCGACAAACTCAGTGACGTAGAACGGCTGAAATGCAATTGGTACAAGCCAGCTAATTTGCTATTCTCTCTGAGCAACCTACTGTGCACAATGGGGTAGAATACAACCGCGTCAAGGCAAAGCAGGTGCAGATCCTTGCACCTGATTTCAAGTGTACAACATTTTAAAACTGTATCTCATAGCTGATGTCGTAGGAAAACATTTAGCTAGGGAGATGTTATTAACCCTTGAAAAGGTTTCCGATGGCATATAGGCGCAGCATGCACAGATTGTGCAAGCAAAGTACATACTCATCATCAAAATGTACTATTACGCCCTGCGTTGAGTACACCAGGGTACTGTTGTTCAGTGGTTTGTCGATGGATACATTCTGCTTCATTTGCAGTATTTCTGTTGACACTATGCCTTGCAATTTGACAGGACAGACTACCATCCTGAAACGGAATTGTTGCCGAGAGAAAGGCTTTCACCAAACACTCTGCCGTCCGATAAACTATCTATTCGGCAATCATACTATGGCTTGAGATGCACTGCGGAATTGTTTACATGTATGATTAAAATAGAAGGCTGGAAGTTCATCCAATGTACCAAAAATATCCACAGCCTAGCAAATATATGTCCAGGCGTGAAGATAAGACGATATTTCTGCAATGCTGTGACGTTCCATGAAAAAAATCACCATAAATACCAAGTATCGGTCCAAGTATTCCAAATAATGTTGCCACCACTGGTCGCAAGACGGAAAGCTTTCGTATTGTTTCTGTGAAAGGAAATTATTCAGAACAACGGACTAATTTAAGCAAAAGTTGCCGGCACTCTGATGCTTTTTAGTATTTGGGGTCACCACGGTTACAATAAACTTAAAGAGATTCGCGAGAAATTTGCGGTCGTAACGTTTGGTTATGGTCACCCAATTAGTTGGAGCCTTAAGCTGAGAAAAGGGATTTTTCAAGAGCACCGAACCGTCGCCATAATAAAAAAATTCTCCTTGTTATGCAAAGACACAACATATACATATAATCTATCGGAAAACATTCAATCAGAGCAATGCTGGTAGTCTCAAAAGATGGATCTCCGGGTCACATCTGCTTACGAGAACAAAGGTTAATATCAATCCATCTTATGCAGTTGCCACCGGGGAAGAAGACAAGACTGAACACCCTGCAACCATGAACGGTAATTCGGTTACATCTATAATAGCTGCTGCAATGGTTAATGCTTCATCATGGCATTAGATGATGCATAAGGTATAATGCTAATAATGGAACGCGTACGCTTGTTGGCACAAGGAGCAGTTGTCTTTCCCCGGCCAGCATTTTCAGCTGATGAATGAACTAATTCAACTAGGCTTGAATATTCAGCGGCTTTTTATCCCAGGATACACTCTAATTATAAAAATCAGGGATAATGGTTTACTGACGCTGCTGTGATGAATCTTGAAACAGGGATGAGTCGTCAATGTAAATCTAAGTAACTATGGAATCAGTTACGTCGTTCAACTTCTCACCCAGGGACTATCCAAGGCACTCACCAATTCTGAAATGGATTTATTTTCTACCGTTGATCTCCTAGATCAATACAATATCACGAACGTTTCCTCTCGTGCTTTAGATATCGGCTTCTTAATACGTCTCCAAATGTCACTTCTTGAATGCCCCCTACCAAGGGAACACCCTAGTTTAGTTTTACCCGTGAAGGATCCATAGTGTAATGGAACTTCGAACTCTGTTGTGACTCCTACTATTAAGGCTCGTGAAATTCATGTTACAAATAATCCTCAGATTAGAGTTTGATATTGGTATGCCAAACAAGATTATGCAATAATCTAGTTCAGGTAATTTCAAAACAAATGTAGCTAACAAGTCTTGGTAATGCTGAGTCTTAATGAAACATTGTGGTCAAAATGGCAATTGTTAAACAAGCTGTGGGCAAACAGTAAACAAAAGGCAGAGGAAAATCTCCGTTGAAACCATTTTACCTCCCTAAATATCCCATAATTTAAGCGAAACTAATTAATGTTATTCCCAAAGACACGCCCCTTTAGTTAACTGAAAACAAGCAACACCTGCTGTGCGCAAAGCAGCCCACAGTTGACAAAGGCTTATAAGCAGGTCTTATGAACTTCACAATTAGGCCTCATTAAAACCACCGAAGTAGTCTTGTTTAATCAACAAAGGCGTAAATACCAACGTTACAATAGTGTGTTCAACATTTATAGACATTCAAAAGTAAAACTGTAAACTATTATTTGACTGATTAGTCATTTAGCGGTAACCCATCAAAGAATACCCGGGGTCATGAAAAGATAAATCATCAATTGTCTCTTTGTTTCGCAGAATTGCAGCGCCTTTGAAAACCGTCCACAGGGGGCTATTCTGGAAATACTTTTCCGCTTGTTGTTCTGCTCAGGTTAAGTTTATGAGAATTTAAAAACTTTTGCATTTCCAAAACTTAATCAAGCAAATCAACTTCCAGGCAAAGCGAAGATGGAGAAGACTGTAGTAGCTCCAAGATGCATATTTTACGCTCAAGTTTAGGTTGGGGAGTTGTTTTATCTATGAGATGGGTTGTCTTCCAAAGAGTATCGCTTTGGGAGTTTATTAATTAGCACAGTGTCAAGGTGCATTGGCATTTAAGGACGAAATACTTTCGTTCAGAACAGATCTTTGATTATTTTGTTCCAAACTCAATACCATAATTTGATTCAGCAAATTTAGTTCGAAAACCAAGGCATCGTCCAGCGGGTCTGCGGGGTCTAGTACAATGGTAGACCTAGTTATGTGGTGTGGTTCTACGAAGTCGTCAGCGAACATTGTTTTCAGTAGTGATTTATTATCTGGGGCAATCTTCCGGTGTGCTCCGAAGAAGTTAGCCTTCAATCAAAGCACGTATATGAAAACTACGATCCAAGTAAAGTTGACCACGGCTATGGAGTTCTTATCTGGGAATTTTACCACCAAACACATATATGAAGCATAATGGCAATAACCACCTGCATATATATGAGTGAAAGTTTCCCAAATGATTACTAGAATCTATTAAGTAGGTTACAGACATTATACACATTATGCACGTGTGCACACAGATATGTATTCTCAATCACCCTTCTGTTCGTACACACAAAAACACGGCATTCATGCTTCATAGGCAACATTGTCATGCGCAACGAAAACGTCCTATGGCAATACAAGACAACTAAGAGAAACATGCATTGGAGCAACGCACTCTCATTATGTCTCTGAAATGTAAAAAAACGGAGGTCGAATATAAAAAAGCAACGTCAACCTTCATTCATCTACAAAAACGTCGGCAATATATTACTGACAGCAGACAAATCGTCAACAATGAAGATGCGATTACAAATGTTGGCGTTTATAGAGAGGGTACGCGCAGAGGAACCAACATGTCCTACAGTAAACATGTGCATACGAGAAGGCAAGGCATGCTTAAACAAATCACCGAAAATATCAAAAAAATGAAAATGGCTGTAATCACTGGCAATATGTACAATTTTTGTCGGGCGTCCGTTGTAAATCACGAGATTTTTCGAGGAAAAAGTAGAACAGAATACCCATTTGTGATAGACTTCATTTTTTAAACAAGAGTCGTACGGAAGGCATGAAAAGCTGCCTAGCATCCTCATATGTCGCACGTTATCGGGTAGATGACTGAATCAGTGAAAATCACGTACAAGTTCTAGTACGGCGTAGTCACTCCATGAACAAAAACTAATAACATTTGTTTGCAGAATCATAAAACCTAAGGTGCAAATTAACATATCAGAATCCGTACATGAAAATAAACAAAGGTAAATAATGACCATATAAGCAAACATACGAGACCTATGTAAAAGAAATTGGTAGTGAGCGATAGCCTTTCAGTGTTTCATATGATGAGTATGGTGAAAAAGATGCTGAAAAACAGAGTTTGTTACAGTGCATTTAAAGAATTCTATCGTAAACTTCCTCAATGGCATACATGCTTAGACGGTAACTTACCCCGCCTTTTGCTTGGGCGGTAAAACGTTTTGGCAAAGAGCCTAAGCAAACTAGGTGCAGGTAGTGTAAGAAGAATGTCAGAACCATGTAAATGGGTATCTTCAGAAATAGAGGCGACCCGATTTAGTGAGGCTGGAGCTTTGTAAAAGTTGCCATTCGTTTAACTTCGAACACTAAATATTAGGAATGTCGTCCTTACCTCTATATTCAAACCCCGCTGAATGAACCTATTACGACCAAAATATTCGTAGAATTTCTTTACTTGACGAATATGAGTCCTTGATGGTTTATCACAGGTTACAACTGTCAACCAACAGACTATTGTTTTATAAGAGTATTGGATACCACCTTGTGAAAAGTTTTGGAGTTAACAGCTGATCTTCTGGAGGCATGCAACTAAAGGATGTGGCTTTATGAAAATACAGTGAAACCCAACCTTTTGAAGAAATGAATGGGAAGCCGCGATATTTTGCCAGAAGTTGCCAGAGTCGAATTATTGACGAACGGTACAGCAGCAATCTGTGGATGTTTTATTGATTCTGAGGAGACGACCATCGAACGTAGCAATCGATTTGTCTCATCCGATAAACCAACACGGATGTGTATGCCGTTCCAAAATTCAGTTTTTCACATGCCCTTGGATTGTGTAAAACGGTCTAAGGATCAAGAGGCTCACCAAAGATGTACCCACAGAAGAACTGAGACACATTTTGCTCTGCTTGAAGTTTATCTGAGGTGTTACAAACGTCTCAGACAACGAGCATTTAAACAAAACAATGTTGATGTGAGTGTGAACAGTCTTTCTCAGTTTTGTTTCTTTGGTTTCTTTAAAACATATTCAAAAATTGCGTGTTAGCTAAATTGCATTGGTCGTCTGCGTGGACATGGGCGCAACGGGCCCATTATCTTCAATCCTATGGGAGGACACTCATCTTGTGGTTATGGATAATATTGTTATCTACTTTAGATAAGGCTATCTATCTGCAAAGTGCAATTTCGAACAAGAATTTCAGTGTTCTCACAATGCAGCCTCACAGGTGACACATTTTAAGGCATTAAGGACCCTTTTCCGTTTATGATAACTCGTTCACATGCTGCTCTCAGAAACCTGAGTAAAATATCTAACACCGCGTTTAGTAAAAACTGAGGGTTAAAACTGGTTAAGAATCACCTCATTTAGTAAGTTGAAAACAGACAGGAGGCACGCAAATGTCAACAGATACGTTTGGACTTATGTTTGCATCAACAAATGCCACCACTGAACGCTTTAAAGCAAAAAATAGCGAATAATTGTTGGTAATTGTTCCCATCGCAGGACTG
Source organism: Fasciolopsis buskii (assembly GCA_008360955.1). NCBI lineage: Eukaryota > Metazoa > Platyhelminthes > Trematoda > Plagiorchiida > Fasciolidae > Fasciolopsis > Fasciolopsis buskii. The sequence goes on from LUCM01000142.1 coordinate 76,432, forward strand.
GAAAGCAAGCCGAACTCACAGGGGCAGAACTAAGGAAATTACTCAAGTCCCGAGGCCACTCATTCAATCAAAGTTTGTTTCTTAACAATTCAGTATACACACTCTTGATGATTACACGTTAAATAAGACATCTCACCTTCATATCGAAATATATATGTATTTTCCAAAACAGTCGATAGTGGGGAGCCCAGAATTTTCCCAGAATTTATCTAGCGCTGTCGGGTTTTGTGCTACATGGGGTGTCATGACCTCTTAGATGACCAGCTCATGCTGGTAATAAAAAAATAATTTTACGTTTCAAAATAATCTGGGAAAATTTCGATACAACGCATCTTAAAAGCAATAAAATATCATATAGACTAAGGTAACAACTGAACTTCGTTAACAAAACAACACGATACGGCAAGTGTTGCAGTCTTCTTTATTTTGCATCTAGCGTAACGAAGTGCAACGGTGATATCGTAAACCACCACATACCTTTGTTTTATTGCAACAGTGGCAGTTGGATGTACATGAGGGACAACTGTCAGGGGTTGCAGAAAGCAGCCATTAGTTGTAAAGCATTACAGTAATTTTCAGCAAAGATTTTCTGAGGGCCTTGTCGCAACGACGTTTGTTCCTCTCCTTATCCCTGTTTAAGAGCATTTTAATTTCTTGCGAATTAGGGATACAGCCTCAGCAAGTGTTATTCTGTAATTGGCATGGTTTTAGTTAAGTGTGAAACTTCGCAACGACTGTATTTGTGTTCTTCACCGATTTGTACAGTGGCCGTTGTTGTTTTGCTTCAACCACTTAGAGATGTTTGTCTGTCACTCTATTAGTCTGTTTCTGTTCTGATTATTAAAGTTCTTTTATTTTTATAGGGGCCATTATAAATAAGATAACTTGGCACTTTAGGGTCCGCTTTGCTTAAGAAGATATTATTGTGTGCATCTGTTAATGTGCAGATCCATATTAGTCCTGACCACGAAGTTACAAGTTCATAAACAAATCAATAAATGGGATGACAGCCTTCTAATTACACTATTTGATTTTTCTCTAAGTCTCCATTTGATCACAATGTTCAACTATTTGATGCAGCATGAGAATTCCCTTGCAACTTAAATGTTCTCACTAGATGCTGAGGTTATGACGATTCGGCAGTATCTTGTTGGTTGGGGAATTATCCAGCCAAGACCAACGGGAAACCCAATCAATGTTTATGAATTAATCCACATTCTGAATATTTATATTTATGTGATTGCATTAAGTTTCGTCATTATACTGACGGGTTACAATTGTGTTTCCTTATTGTACTGTATGGCATGGCCGTTTATCCTTGAGTAAATTGTGGCAGCTCTCTCACGCTAATCTCCAGGAATTGGAATCCTATTGGCAGATATGCTAAAGACTCCTGGCAGTCACATTTCAACAGCGGGTTTGGCTATCACGGTAGGCTTTACTGATTCGAAAAGTTCGTTTAGTAGTAGACTTAAAAGTTTCATTGGGGTATTGCAGCCCTTGTTCCAACAACTGCGATCGTACAGGATGTTCATGTTGGCGCTTCGTCGGCCAACTTTTTAGAACGGAACAATTAATTAGTGCTTAAACTAACAGCCCTATCTCGGTAGTAAGTTAACTTAATGTAACACAGTAATTTTCGTCTACGGTAGCATGGGGCACTAATGACGCTTTGTACCTAAGGTATTCCTTTGATCTATTGCCACAAAAATACACGGATACTATGCTTGGGAAAACGAGTTCCCAGCTTCTACATTGCTTTGTAATCGCACGCAAAGCATAAGTCGATACTGCTTTTATACTGCTGCAGATGAAAGTTCATAAGTAAATCTTCCTGGAATGTCCAGATATTGAGTAATGTGTATACATGTATATACAGGTGTATACATGGATGCTGTTTACAGTGCTATCCCTTCACTTTTTCTGACTTGTCATATTCAGTTTGTTTTGAAAATGAGATAAATGCAGTCGATTAAAACCTGTAAGGTAAAACATGTCATTTTAGAAAGCATGCCATATTTGTGCCATACAACAAGCGTCCTCTGGGGCAGTTACGAAGTTTCTAGTCCAAAAATAGTTTATTGCTTTTAGATGACCCATGATTTATTTATTTTCAGGAAAAGGAAACACTGTATGCGCATTTTCTAAATTAATGACTCGATCTCTAAGATAGAATTACCAGCTTGTTTTCAGGAAACACAAATGCAAACTTTCACAAGCTTCAGTCATCATGTATGTCATTACTCATTCGCAAATTCAGTAATAGGAGAAGGAATTACTCATTATTTGAGTGCCATGCTTAGCTCTGTGTGACAACAGTGTTTCACACAAAACCGTTAGGTAAAGCCCTTAAACCAGTGTTTAGCCAATGGTATTATTTTTTAGTGGCATGATTTCCTGGAACATTTTATTTTAACTTGCTCTATTTGTTTTTCGACTGCTGATAATGTGAATCATTTGCACATACCTTCACAGTTGCTAATGCACTACTTTTGCAAATATTTGTTTCTGTTGGAGCATGGTTTTGTGGTGTCATCAACAATGTGTGAAAAACTGCATTCTAGGTAGAAAATTTGTACAAAGCGTAACTATGTCCGTTGCGCAAACACCGGTCATTGGTCGTTTAAAAACGGTCTGACAACAGTCACAGGCTGTCAACCAATTATTGGAAGATCACAAAAAATAGGTCGGAAAGACCCAAATGACTGTAATTTGGTTCCCCTTTTTCCCCCAAGAATCGGATTGCAGACCCGTCTTATGCTGGTTGGGTCGTTGCCTTTGTAAATGCTAGGTGATTACTAGTATTAAAACAAAAGCCAACTGACTACGATCGTGCGAACTATTAACCACTTAGCTCAGCCAATCGGCTTGTTCGAAACTGACCAATCAGATAAGGACAACACTCCTGTACAGGCGGGGGCACACTGTTGCGGTCTCTTTGGGGTGCGAAACGTGTCAGTGGCACAAGAGCCATAATAGCCTTTATGCTAGTAACCAATACGAATGTTTTATTAATGTAAGACTATCCCAATAATAGAGCCTGAATTGTGTCAACCGAACCAGTTCTGACAAACCTTGCCGTTCATGCGCTATGTACCACGTACGACTCGGTCCTATGTGCGGCCACCTGGTTTAAGCTCGGATTGTCCAGAACGTCATTGTAAATAAATAAGAACAGACCATAGCGTTATGCCTAGGGTGAATCGATTATCCTATGAATTCAGAACAAATATGAAGATTCCACGCATTAGACAGACATCAGAAGTAATAAAAAGGCAGTACTTATTCAGAACCATAAATCCAAACAGGTAATTTCTGGTACTGCATTTTCGACTTCGTTGTCTTCATCGTCCCGGATATCACTATCTTCATTGGTGTTCACTTTTTAAGGAATTAAGTAATTAATTTGTTTTTAGTGTCTTACATCAACTACTAGTTTCGGCGTATGATTTTTTGCGATATCCTGATGCCGTTGCCACACCACTCTGCTTACACGATCCTTTTCGGACCGTTTGCGCACCGAGTCTGTGGTATTCCCTAGTAAACGCTTCACTTAACCGCATTAAACTGGTAAAAGGCAGTCTGTTTGAATGCAAATTTGCAAGCTGTCGGGACAAATTTATCCTGGATGCAACACTGCTACAAATTAACCGAGATCTTACGCCTCTAAAAGACCTGAAAACTGAATACCTGTCTGCTCTAAGGATTACCCGATCCGACAGGAGTCAGTAATCTGAAACAATTATTACTCACTCTTCAGTTCAGGTTGATTTTGTTCGCTTGTTGCGTCTATGTCTATTTTCTATAACTTCTTGAAACATCCCAAGTAAAAGATGCTGTTAGAGCAAAGACAGTTGCAAGTCAGACAATTTTCTTGGACAACTTGTATTAAGAGCTTTTGTTACGTTTCTGCATACCAGCCCGAAGTATATCCAGGGCCTTCGTGAACTTACTTACCAGGAAGGTGTCAAAATAAATGGAGGCTGTATTCGATGAATAGGTCCTATGAACCGCTTACCTGATGGCATGGTAAGTGAGGAAATCTGACCGAAAATCTGCAGGCAAGGTCGTATTCTGCAAAAATTGCAATTACCAATTCGGATTTACTAACTAGAGTTTTGCCCAAGCCCAAACAGATGGAATGCCTGGGTCTACTGGCCACTGCTGGAAATACCGAAAAGTTTGGAATGATTACTGGTAGAACAAGAATGCGAATCTGATTGCCCGTGGGCAGGCAAACCGAGGAAGTGGTGGCATAAACAATGAGATAGGCATTTTTGAAGTCATTAGAAAAACTCATCTAGCGCCTTGATCGTTGACTAGGCCAAAAACTATCTGTCGCGTGGGTGTTTTGATCACCATTAAAAGCGAGGTTGGGAAATTGGAAACCGCAAGTGGTTTTGAACCCTCGTGGGTGGAGTGAACAAACTAGGTGGGGGAATGACCACGGGGGTATTCACCGTTGACGATAATTAAAATATCTAAAAAATGTCTTCGCTCATGATTGAAGTCGAGGTGATCGGCGTTGACAGTCTTCCCACCACTGTTTCAAGTAGTAAATAAAAATTGGAAGGTAAAATTGTAGAAATACACTAATGTCAGTGTATTTCCCTTTAGGCAGATGTCACTTCAATTGTGGTTAATTTGAAGCCACTATTGAAATAAAAATGAAACCAAACCTCATCTGATTTTGGAATTACCAACTTAATTTCTTGTTTTTTATTTGGAACTCGGCATCCGACGAACTCCACCATTGTGGTGTTTTCCAGGAATGGCGTAAAATGATGCTGATAATGTAGGTACGTCTTACAAGACATCCATGGGAAGTCCCATTTCAAATGTTCCATAGATATATGGAAATATATTATTCAATTTCTGCCTCTGCGTTTCCCATGCTTCTTCCAATGATCCTAGAGTAAGTGAACATCTGAGTCACAGGCATCTAGAAACTTTCTTGTGCGCAAGGCGCTCGAACTTTGCTGGAAACTGCATCCACCTCCAGATTTCGGCTCCCTTGAACTAAAAGAAAGTTTGTTTCCAATGACATCAGAAATGTGTACCGATTGTTCATCCTCGGCAAGCCAACTCAGGCAGCTCAAGTTGGATCAGCACTGCTCCAGGGAGCTGGGTTCATATTTCCGTTATGACAGGCTCACAAATTATCGGGAGGTTCTAATACACACTACAACCGTCAGCCTGGACATGCATCATTTAGTAACTGCAGCGCTTCCATTAATATTTTCAAGACTCGCCACCGAGATATCTTTAAAGTAATGCTTTTAGCAGGATCCTCTAAAAATTGTGTATATTGATGACTTTTTTTCTTCCTAGTACTCGGGATTACGTCCAACAAATTGTTCTCCATCGGTAGGAAAACTCTCACCACACCGTTCCCATCAAGTTTCGTTCGAGTGCTTATGAGGATTTTTTTCGTCTCAATGAGGATGAATCTGCGAATAAATGGATATTATATTAAAGGGACTATTTTGCTGCTCGGATAGGATTTAAGCTTGCTTAGTATATCTGGGCACCTTACTGGTAAAACCTACCTTACTACTGCCGTCAGAGCGTACTGCTGTGAAAAATCTATGACAATGAAAATTTTCTGAACATTTCTGATGACAATCCTTCTGAACGGCTCGACAAAATGATGACCACGTGTCCATGCTTGGTTTGAGAATTGCAGCTGGTCACTTAGTTTGTAAATACTAAAATACTAGCAACCTGTATGTGTACTAAGCCCAACGAGGCTCATTCAAGGGAGCGCTTGGTTGTTTAACATAGTGAAAAAAACGCGCCCGAAAGCGATTTGTTCCATCATTTTCAATCTGGGATTTTTAATAATCCATCCCGCTTACGTTAACTGCTCTGATTTAACGATCAAATCCTTATTATGACGGTATGTGAATAAAAAGGACATCCCGGAACTATACAACCTAAACATTCTGATGACAACCCCTGTTATTATCTCCTTATAGGTCCGTCTTTCTCAATTACTTTTACGGGATCGAAATCTAATCTTAATCTGATTACAGTCGTATATTGTTGCCTTGGCAACGGCGCCGATAAATGGAGGCTTAATTCTATGTAACTGTGCATATGAACTTCTTAGAACGTTGATAAACCAATGTTTCCATTCCACGCCAGTTGCTCCGCAGACCCTGATACGGATCGAATAACATTTGTTTTTGTGCAAAGTTGTGCATTTAATCTGCGACTGTTGCAATCAGGCTGCACTTAAACACTGCAGTACATGTTCAACGGCCTAAACAATAGCGTAAAAAATCAACGCTGTCGCTGTGGGATGCGCTTTCAGCATCCCCAGATGGATGCTACTTATTCCCGTATGAGAACTAAAAAGAATCGACAACGGTTCAGGGGTTCCAGCATTTCTGCGATATTCAAGTAAGCAACAAGTTTATTGGAAAAGGAATTTTGGCCATTAATTGTCATGCCTAAAGCAACATGTAGCTGTTTCGTAACGGAAAAAGAAAGAGGACGTTCGTTGTACTTCGGCCGTGAATTACTTATCGATTCTGGCTCTTGGCCGCCATCTTCGGTTTTCACAAGCCCTATTAAGTTAAACCATAGTTAATTTATTATTCAAAATCAAGCTGTTAATATTGATCTTCCATGATCAACACTTATTCATCGACTTTTCTGCCGGATAAGTTTTTCAACCTTCAGTTATATTTTCCTATAAGCTCCGAAGTTAATGGGTTGCAGTCAAGGTGCCAACTTGACATCTCAAAGCAACTACTGTGGGCCATGGTTGCTGACTTCTGTTCGTGGAACTTTACGATCAGGCAAGTATGCAAACCGTCAGTCACAGCAACTGACTTAATATGTCTGCTTGGGTGTTATCTCACTGACCACTGCAGATCCGTGAAGAGATGACGAAGATGACCATGACGATAAACAGATGGCGATTGTGCATCGTCCCTCTAACTACATCCACCTTCTATCTCTTATCTTATATTTCCATCTTTAAAGAAGTAACAAATTACATCATTTTTCAGGAAGGGGGTCGCGGACAACAGACAGCTGCCATGCAGAGAAGTTGTCTGGCGATGGGAGGATTCAAACTCGCGACCTTCGCGTCCAAACGCCACGACCTTATCCGCTTGGCCACCTTAGTCCCACCTGCACGAAATCCTATCACTTTGGTCAAAACCTTAGAAAGTCCAGGTTATTTGCCCAAATAAATCAGACAAATTGAATTCAGAGGGCAGGTTCTTTTCATATCACTGGTTATTTCAGAAGAACAAAATGTACCCGCCTTAATGACGCTGAAGCCTTCGCCAAAAATTGCCAACCCTTTGAATTGAAGCATTCTTGACGGAAAACGCCATTCTTTCGTCTATTTAAGACGTATTTTGAATGCAAGCATCACAAACAAAGTATTCTGAAAGGCTTTCAATCTCACACTTGCAAGTTCTTACTGGCATATCACAGGGTATAGTTGTCAACCGGCGGATTGCTGTTTCATCACAAAAAGTGCGACTATCTTGCAGAAATCCTGCGATTCCCTAATGGTCTTTTGTAGGCCAATAGTCACCGGTTGGAGCTTTGTAGAATCGCCGTAAAATCAAGTGGCGATAACTGAGTGAGACAGGTGCCGAGTTATTCTTGCAAATAACAACAGCAATTGAATCGACGGTGCACGGTACTCCAACAGTCCCCGATATTCAGCTGCAAATCCGTTGATTCTGGAACGCTTGCCACTGAATTTGGTGTCCTCGGTGTGTATGAGTCGGTCTCGGGATCGCATGGTGCACCAGGCACACACTTGCACAGGGACTGAAGCCCATCTTTACGCTGCTTTGAGTTCATCTTCTCGCCACAAAAACTTCAGTCAATTTCCGTGTACATGGTTCCATTCTGATGTGGGCACAAAAATGGTGTCTGCCTCAACAAATGAACATAAAGCAAAGTGATTTCAGCAACTGTGCTCCGATTTGCCACCTAAGCAATAAATGCGCAAATTGTTAGACTAAATCCTGCATCAAATGTGTCACACTAACCGTGCTACATGCGGTGATGCACGCAAAGTTAATGTTTTGTATGAGAAATGACAACGGGACTTTGAAAAGTATTTTTCGCGACGGATGTACGATGGAACCCAGCTCACAAAAGCGGGGCAAGAAAACCAGTAAGATACGCCTAACTCATAACATGGTTTAGTAAAACGAAATTTATGACAAAAGTACCCAGAAAAAGCTGTTTGCGCACATATATTGAACATGATGCCTCATTCTCACATGACCATATACATGTGAGAGACTCTTAAATGAATGGGTTAGTAAGATGAAAATACGACCGAAAAGGATTAGTGGTGTCCCATGCATAAACCGAAAACAGATGAACATTTTGCATCAATTATTCTATGGTCCAGGGTTCCCATTAGGGCAGGGGCGAGTGGATTGAGAGCAATCACAAATTGTCGACGTTTTTGTGACAGTCTCGGGAAGTGGTTCACTAGAACCTTACTTTTATGAACTTTATGTGGATGACATTTTCTTTACTAAATCCCTAGACAAGAATTAAACAACTAATGAATGATCTCAACTCGGCCCGGCCAAATGTGAAATCCACAGCAGAAATCGTGTTTAACCATGAAATAGAATTCTTGGACGTACAATCAAGTCATCGAGAAGATGGTTCAATTCGGCAGTTAGTACACAGGAAAGGCACATGGAGTGGACAGTACATTCACTTTCAAAGCTTTGTACCTCTTAATGTGAAGAGGATCCTGATTGGATGTATCATAACTAGAGCAATAGGATATGCGCAGATGACACTTTTAAGATAGAGCTTCAGACGGCGACAAGAGCATTCATCAAAAATGACTTCTCAAGGCCACTAGTTGATAAGGTAATGGAGATAAAAAAAAGGAAAGTCCGGGAGGACGGCGGTGGAAACAAAGCCTGTATACATATCTCCCCCCATCCATTGGTGAAACGTTGGCAGAGATAGCACGAAGAAGATTGTCTAGCGCTATCACTAGGTCGTTTCACGTGCTCACACTTTGAATTCCATCCAAATTCCACCCTATGGTGTCACTATGGTTTAAAGGCAAAGTCAATGATTCTGCATCTTCGTTTTTTTCATTTGTTGACATGTTTCTGAGAGTCGATTTACATCCACCGCGGGACCAGGAGCTTGTCTGAAAGGATGTTTGATGACCAACCTGCATAGTTAAACACTGTAACAATGAAGTTATTTAATACTGAAGTGCTTTCACACCTAGCATCGGGTAACCAAACCTTGAATTGACGCAAGCCTTTGGAGACCTGGAGTCAACAATCTAGGTTGACAAATTGTTGGAAGCTGTCGCGAAAGCTGTTGTCATCCATCTTCATAATCCTCCACTGTGCGCTCAAAAATAACTTGTTGATACTCTGTAAATTCCTAATACAAACCCTGGACCGAAAAATAATTAACAAAACGCGTTCATCTGTTTTCAGATAGTACATGGAGTACTACCAATCCCTTCCCACTCACAGTTTTATCTGACTAATCCAATCACTTTTAAAATCCTTCCTAATACATTACGGTGTAATGAAATGAATATGAACCAATCAAAATAAACTTGTTCGCCAAATTGTGGTTGCTCGATGTGCTCAGTGACAATTTTCAGGCAATAAATATTCCTCAGATTCCCTAGTGAGGAGGAACCCAACGTTCTCCTCAAATCTCAGCTCGTCGGGCTTTTTTACATGGGTATGAATCTGTAATGCGCTCTGTAACCATGATTTGATTCGCTATCCCATATCTTTTCCCTGGGGAAGAAAGCGATACATTCTGTTAATCGATTGGTTCAAGATCCTTTATCTTGACTGAATAAAACATTTCGCGCTAAAATTCAGCTGTCTATCAACGTATACAAACAAAAATTTCTGCATACATTTTCAAATAGCAAAAGCATGCTTTCCTTTGCTTGTATCACGTGAGAGGTTTAGTCTCGTTGGGTTATTTCATTTTCTTTCACCAAAACCGCTTGTTGTGAGCCATATGAATTACATACTATTTAGTGGAGCCTACGATCCCAGAGCCTTTTTGGCCCCAGTTGAGCTGACTGTCACAAAAATTTACAATTTTTTAGATTTGACAAGCCGGCCACATAGACAGTGATGGCAGATTTCGTACATCTAGGCAGAGAAACAGTCCCCGGTGTAGTCTCCGATCGAGATGAACCTGGTCCCCGGCACTGATCGTGACTCGAAACACGACAAAAACCATTTTGGGTCTTGATTTTTATCTGAATGAATTCAGAACAGAAATACTAACAACTTTGGTAAATTTTTAACTAATATGAGCCCAACAATAGGGCACGAAATGAGACGCAATATTTGTTTTCGGCTTCTTTGTGATGAAGAAAAATTTCCCGGCAATTTACGTGACTAAGGCTGTCTTTTGGATTAATGATGAAAAATTTTGCATGTGGAATCGGTACAATTTAGGTGTTCTAGAGTCCGGCTAAAGGTCTGATCAGCTGCAAAGACTGAAATTCTGTAAGATGATCAGGAGCAAGTGATGTCGACAGATCCCGTTTTGCAGCTGTCACGTTGAAGATGACTTTACAGCCTGTCGATCTACTCGTGATTCTATACGACAGTATCACAATGACGTGATAGAGAACATTGGGGGCAAATTCACCCACCTCATAAATGCGTATGGATAAAGCATACCAAATTATCGTGTTTAATTCTAAACCAGTAAATCACATCAAAACACCATAAAGAGGACAAAGGAGCACGTGATCCCAACACTAGATTCGAACTGCAAAAGACTCTTTAGTCGGTGTCACGATGTAACAATAGTGATCAGTATATCCCCATAGATAACTGAATAAATGAAAACCCCTATAAATTTGTTTTTCCACTTTCACTTCGCTCAACCTAGCCATTTTCATTTAAAGATAAAATTCCCGCGAACTAGCCCCTGCAGGTTGTATGAGCATATTAAACATTGTTTACCATAATTTAACACGTTATAGTTTCAGTACTCTGTTTCAAGTTTGTATTTGTTGTGAACCGGGTAATTTACTAATGTTTATGCTACTGTATGGCAATTAAATGTTGCCTAAAGGAAAAACATGTCATTTTTATCTTTTACATGGAACACTAAATCCAGCCGGATATTAATTCATTACGTTTGCCATTCCCATGTTGTTGTCACTCGTGTACACAAACACAAACATTGAAATAACCAGTCTCAGATTCACGAACTCAGTAATTGAGGCGAATGGATGATCAACTAATGAAAACCCAACCACCAGGTTTGCCTAACCGTTGAATAAGCAATCGAAAATCAATTAATGTAGTTAGTAACGTTAATATTTCTCTAAAATCTGGCTACTTCAAGCAAGCTTTATGAAAGTGGCAATGATAGTTGGAAAATAGTTATCACGGACGGTTAAATTTTCGGTAGAAAGAGGTTGGTCCCTTTCCGAAAAAGCATACACTTGATTCCGCTTAACTCGGAAATGTTTTACCCAGCCATTCCTCTTCTTTTTAGTAACCTGTGTGTTCGAGACTGTCTGTGAATCTCACTGTAAATGGCTACAAATAGGTAACCAAGGCAGATTTTGGCTACTCCCACAGGTTTCTTCAGAAGGTCCTTTTTTTCGTCCTGTCTGGCCCAAAGGTCTCAAATTTGTTAATGTGCCGTTTACCCTCGGAATAATTCTTGTATCCTGAATTAGTGACTGGTCCTACTTCTCTTCCTGACAATGATGGGCATCCTCCCTCTTCGTTTTCTTGGACCTTTCTTGGCCACACCTTTTCCCGACTCACACTAACGCCAATTCCTACAAAATGCTATCGTTTCGTTTACGTAAGTTGATGATACCTTGCTAAGTTACATACCAATGCGTAAATTACTACATTATTTGTTTTCCCTTATCCTACTCTCCTGAGTCCTTTTACTTTCCATGGGATAAGAAATTCTTATCTAAACAAAACCCCGACAACACCTACCTGTTGCAGCAGTATTATCAGATCAACCGGGACACCAGGACACGTTTTAACATCTATAACCGTTTTCCGGTAGCAACAATTTTTACCACTTTATGTTTTCCCAAATGTTGTTCACTCCCTAACGGGTCGAGGTTATGCACTCTGGCTTCTCGCATTCCCTGCATGCGAGAAGAGTCTTCCGTTATCTTCCCCTCGTTTCCTGTGACCCAACTGACTGCTGATCTTGACGGTCTTCTTCTTTGAGAGTTCCTTCTACGTAACCCATTCTTTTCATCACTATCATGTACACACTGAAGCTTTCTACCGCACAAACTCATATATTTTTATACATATATATTGTAAGTAGTATCTGGGTGAGTGAAAAAATTTGCCCGGAAACACACGACCGGTTTCACGGTTATTGTCGCTCATCAAGTATGCGTATCCGGTGCTCTGCACATTCCGAATTGGTGTGTCCCACCAGAATCTAATTTGTAGCGTCAGGAGTATGCAAAGAAACACTTCGTCGAAGAGTGCACGGAAGAACCACAACTGTGATTCATTGATAATTCTTCGTCAGCTGGGCTGAGCCAACTTTAGGAACGAGGGCATAACGCCACCAGGATGTATATATATGGCTTGTCAGAGAATGACTTACCGGTTTGTGCAGCAACCTTCTACTCTTTTATGGTATTTTTCAGCCGCGTTCACAACGTGCCAAAGGGTCGGCGGTGGAGTCTTTGGTCCCCTTGTCCACAGTAATCCATGCCGGTCAAGAAGAGGATGTCCATAATCGAATAGCAGCTTTGGAATTCAGCCCCGATGAACTGCTAAAGGAGATGCAACAAACAGACGATTTTCAGAAAACAAACCTGGAAATGTTGGCCATACTCAACTCGGTTGAGAATATTGAAAAAACTATAAGGGCCGGGTTTAATGTGAATTCTCGTGGGAAAGGTGGTAAGTTTGGCCGGCAATTGGATACAGTGAACTATTGAAGGTTACACTCTTTTACATTTTGCAAATATGTGGAATCGGCCAGATGTCGTACGTTATTTGTATAACAACCACGCAGAATTGTTCCCGATGAACAAAGCAAGCGAAACACCACATTCTTTATCGGTGAAATATGAAAATACCGAGGCAAATGAGATGATGCTATGGGCCGGTAAGTGCAAATGATTAGTCTGAAAAAAGTGTATGGACTTCCTAACTGGCAGAATGTCGACAAGACTTTTACGCCTTGCTGCAGCAAAGTCGAGCCATTCTGAACGTCACGGATAAATCGGAGTACACGAAGGAAGAACGCGTAAGTTGATGTCTTTAAAAAAACAGAATAAATTATTACTAGAAAATGCTGGAGACTGCATGTAATGATGGGGAAATTTGGCTAGAACGGAATCGGGAAGCTTCGTTGAGCGCGTTGCGCACGAAAAAGGAACATATCGAACTGATTGTGGAACCATTTTTTCGATCAAAATCTCCGAAGAATGTGAACTGATCGTTTGTATTCAGTATTCACTGTTCGCGTGCTACGGCTGACCAAGTTTCGGGTTTGAAATAAAAAAAATAAAATAAAATTTCAAAACGCTTGATTCTTTTCACCGTTGGAAAAAATTAACCAGCCAAATAGAATTAATGAATTTGTTTTCTCGGTTATTTGTTTTATAAAACAAAGTGAACATTATCTGATTCAGAGTACCAGGCAGAGGGACAATATAACATGGGATGTGGACATTTCGTATTGCTGTTTTCATTTGTTAACGTGAAAGGAGCTGAGAATCACATGGCATTCGGTTGTCGATTCCAGTAAATTGTCACAGAAAGTATATTCCTTACAGCAAGTATTTGATTTTACCTCAAGTCAAAAACCAAAATCCAAGAACGGTATAAGCTTTCTTCGCACAAAACACGTGCGTATTGTTTATCCAGAGAGGTTTATCTGTAGTCGTCTCACTTCATAAAACAAGGAAAGAAGCCGTTTAACTCAGGATGGTCTTTAACAGAAACCAAACACTTAGTGATGCGCGCCACAAACAGAATATGGCCCTAATTCGCGCATTCTGAGTTGCAGAGCTTCACCGCCTTTCGGCTATCCTACTTCACTTCTGCTATCCCAGTTCATCTGCAATTGCGAGCATACGTAAGTCGGCAGGGAAGACCGTAAACCGTGACAACGGATGTCAGCACATACCCCTCGCTAGTCAACAAATAAGGGTAGCTGAACGCAGCCAAGAGTTACCCTGATCGAGGTATAGGTTTAGTGGCTGCAAAGCATTAGATAACGGCTAAACACAAAGCCACTTCGATTTAACCTCTTGAACCTCTATTATGCAGTAATCACCGAAAAATATAACATTCCGAAGATGCTGTACAAAGCATTCTACCTTACCTAGTTCTCTATACACGGAAACGAAAAATGCAGACTCCTCATTGTTAATGAAAATAAAATCAATTGTTTCCCGTATAGAATTGTGTCTCCACTCGAGATCAATGCAGCCGAAAGATGATTGTCTTATAGTTTTTACGAAGTTCTGCGTAATCACCTGGAAAAAGTAATGTGAAATGTCGGCATTTTGCAATTTTGGCTTTCTCTCCATGCTATCTATTTTGTCAGAGTTTCACTACTCAAAACTCAATTCGATCCGGTGTTCGAGTTGGAATGGCCCATATAATTTCCTTAGGATTGTAGTTTGCTCTGGGGAATAATTACGAGCTTTCGTTTAGAATTGGGTTGTGAAAACACGGCAAAATTCTACCCACAGGCTGTCTCCGTTCATCCACTTAATCTCGATAATGGTAGTGCAAACATTCAGTTAATAATAGTCCACCGAGTTTCAGGTCAAATTATCAAGGTGTTTTCTGCTATCTGGACCGGATACTTTGCTGATTGCTTTCCGTCTATTGAGAATGGCTTGTAATTCAACAATTAGCGAGTTTCTAGTTCTTGGCTTTTCTTCTGGTTTTCCGGACCTGAAAGTGGTGCAGAATGAATTAGAAAACGATATACTACTTGGTGTGCGAAAAGAGTAAGTGTTTGTCGACACAGTGATTCCCTTCTCTGGTAATCTCACCCAAGGAATTTCTGAAATCATCATCACATCACTGTCAGTAAGTGTATTCTAATGGACCTAATTTGAATAACTAATTTGAAACCCTTGTATTTTCGAGTTTCACGGAAGAATACAATCATATGACTGATATTATTCAACCAAAAGTGTACACTTCCGATGTTGGTCTTTTCGTACAAGCGATTGTTATTGAGTAGGATCATCGATGCACTATAGATCGGGTGAACTGATGATTCTGAGAGTTGTTCCTAACCAACAAGTGAAGTAGCCTGGAAACAGCTACAGATGTAAACTCCAACAACCGTTCGTTTATTTCGTACTAAAGTGTATTTACCACGGAAATAATACTAGGGACTTCTGGAACACCCAAAACTGTACGCGTACACTTCGCCTTAGATTCTGTTCTCTGATTTAACATGATGAGGAAGGAAGACCCGAAGGATAGACTTTTTTCAGCTCTAATGTATTCGTAAATTTGGCAGTCGGTAAGAAAAATGTTGCTTCAGAGCAAATGGATATTGATAAAGATGATCACATTATGAATTGAAATCAATCAATCAGATTGTGGGTAGAAGATTACTCAACAGATGCCCGCGTTATCCATGTGCAGTGGCCGATATCGAACTACAGAATTTTCGGTCGTCAATCTGTCATTTAACATATGATTGTTTTGAGGGGGAACGAGGAGCCAGGAATTATGTCAAACTGGGAAACCACTTGAGCATCATTTATCGAAAACTCGAAACGACACGTAAGAAGCAAACCGGCTGCCTTCCGCTTTACGTATGAATGTCGTACCACTGAGGTACTCAAGTGGAAGTGTAGAGTGACGTGAACCAGGCAGTCTTGCCAGATCCTACCCAGAATACAGTAAACGTTTTTGCATAACGTTTATCGCGAACAAGTACATGAACTGTGCCACATGCGACTTAATAGCACAGTGAGAATTTCGCCAACAGCTTTAATTTCAGTATGGCAATATGTTCGTTGAAACTCTGGTCACGGTCGGAGGTCAGTAGAAGATGAAAAAAACCTGCAGAAAAGTCCTTATCTTTCCACAAGCATTGAATAACGAACTAGAAATGCGCTCTGCTGTGGTCATCTGTAGTGAAGCCATAACAATTCCCAGGGGAGAATCTTGTGGCTAACATTTTTCTGCCCGATAGTCTTTTCGGAAAGAATCGTGATCTACTCATGAGTAGGCATAATGTTTTCTCGTGAGCAGTATCCCACATGCAGCCGTTGAAACCACTAAGATTTGATTGGGCTCACTTTTGTCACCTCAGCGATTTTATCATAGAGAGACAGAGGTGCAAAACAGCGTTTAAAAAGCAACACTTTGATGGTGCAAAATTCCATTATACTTCATTAACTAATCATTAGAATCACTAACTTGGAATAACACTGACTTTGTGGTTGTTCACTGAGAAAACGTGATCTTCGCTTCCGAGTTAGAATAGTCCTCTCACGCAAATCACCTGATCCCTCATTTTTCTTGGCCAGATAGCTAGAACTAACAAAAATCTACATAATCGTTGAAAACGTGCAATCAAAGGGAGTAACATGCAGTGGAATGTGACTGGATCTCAGGTCAAAGGAACGGCGAATAAATAGAAATTGATATTTTGCGAGAAATGCGTGAAAACTGTCGTGCAATGCTATCACGGAACTCCCTGTCTTGCGCATCTGTGGTGTGACAACCTTGGATCCAGTAATTAGCTTATGCTCATTCGCTGGTATACACCAAAGTCGCTCGGGTTTCTGGAGTGTTGATATTTCGGAAGGAAATCGCCCCGTTTTGTGTCAGCTCGCGCAGATGTAAAATTCAAGTCAGTAAAGACCACATTGCACTAGTCTGTCAGACGGATGCAAAGCCATAAAAAGTGCATTATCAGGCTACACAAGGAACTGTGAATATTGTGTCTTCAGATGTACCCTTCAGTTCAAGCATAACTGATTTACTCAGTACAAATCTGAAAAGCCTAACTTTGCCAGGACTTGTTCAGCAACAAGCAAAGAAAAAAGTATCATCTCTTTTGATAACTTTAAGTACATGTTTCATTTTCTTATGTAGCATGCATTTGAAATTTACAATCCACATCAAATGTGAATGAAAGTACGCATTCTGGAACCTCATAAAAGTTAGGGGTTAGGTTAGAACCAGTCAGTCCTGTTCTGTTTGATCGCGACACACATGTGCGCTGCTTGTCTTGTCCTTACGGGACCTGAGAAACACGAATCGTATTGAAACAGTCGTTACCGGAGCTTAGACTCGAATAATATTACCATTCAGAGTCATTTCTGCCTCGTACTTAGGTGCAGTTTGCAGCACTTAGTCCAGTTGGTAGAGTTTGGATTCACAAATTAATCGAGATTTCGAGCCACACAATCGCCACTCTGAATGCGATTAGAGGATGTGAGCTTAGGAATATAACCCTAAGCTCACTCCCACTCTGGTTTTGCTTTAAAGAGAGAGTGAACATCTTTGAATGAAGGTTTGTTGGGACAAATAGTCGCACATGGAACGTTAAATAGACGAATAAATATTCTGCATTATTTCAGAGGAACCGCCAAGTTGGCATTATGTTTGAATTGGAAGAGACGAGTAAAATGTGCGGTTTAATGTCAGTTTTTGCATTCCTGCTCATCAAGTGCAGTTGGCGATAACGATATTATGCTGCTTGTCCATCCCAATGAACCCATTGCGCCGACTGAAATACTGCTTGGGCTTTTTATGGTTACACCACAAATCCACTATAGTGACAGAAATCAGAATTTGGGAGGAATAGGACTACAGTACAGAACTATTGGCACCAATCAGATAAGAGGAAGCTTTGTGCTGTCCATTCTTTGAGTACTCATTAATAGCCTACCGAGTATGACAAAATGTACCGACAAAGCAACACGAACAACAGAGAACTAAGAGAATGCTTGCCGTCAGAATTAGTATCTACTGGGCATCTGAAAACTACCGGGGATTCTAAAAAATATTTGAGCAATTAAAAAATTGTAAAATATTTGGATAAACGGCCAACAATTAGCACGAAATTGGTCGATTATGTATTATTCACTCAGAAGAAAGTGATTTCTGACAAGTGGGAACTAGACCTGGTGGTACAGTACTAGCACACATGTCTTGGAATTGGGAGCGTTTGGTGTAAAACCTAAGTGAGAAGATGGACATGCATCACAAGTCAGTTTTAATAAGATCAGAACTTGAATTTGGCACTTCCCGAGTGTAAGATTGACCGGGCGACCTGATGTCAGATGCAGTCCGAACAGCAATCAGTTAAGCATACTAACACCAACGTCGCACACCAATCCCAAATAGCTGTGAGATGTATATGAACAGAATCCACTCAATCGACTTGTGTATAAATCAGAAATATGTCATGAAACCGCAGTGCGAAAATTCGGAAGACAGTTTTTCTTGGGGAGTATTTTTATATCAAGTTGTTTCACAACAAAAGTACGCAAAAGTTCAGCAGGAAAAATCACCGTAAATAACGTGATGAAGACGTCTATAACAATGTTCCCAAAGACTTGCAGAATGCATTGAAACCGATTTTCCAGAGACGGACAACGTATTTCAACTCGAACTTGACTTGACAATCCCCAAAATAACCGAAAACTATGCCATCTACTTTCCTGGATGGAATTCTGATACGCAGTATGATAGGCAACAGGCGACGACCGTCGATCAAAGTCTCTAGTAAAATCAATAGGTCCGGTATCGCGAGAAAACCTGTGCAAACTAAACTGAAGTGAACGAACAGGGTACTTTAATTTTAAAACCAAACATGGAACACAGAAAGAGCTACCAGATTACGCCAAGATAAAAGAAGGTTTGACGTGGTTAGTTTTTCGTATGTTCATACGAAGGTGTAATGTATAGAGTTTTATATTGTTTAGACATACACGAGTCGTTTCAATCAAAACAATTGTGAAAAATGAGCTTTGCCCATCGCCTTGAAAAAATGACAAAAAATGACATTCGAACGGAAAAGTCCTCAAATGAATGAGGTGAACATTTAAAATGGGTTGCTGGAGAAGTCGGGTGAAACATTGTCCCGGTTTGTCAGGGTGTCTGCGGAATAACGGAAAATGCAGATTTTGTAAACACTGATGATGGACAATATGGGACGAAAAAGTTGGTCGTGTTAAACGAATAAATGCTGCACTCTGGAGGATCAACATGCAAAGAATAGGTAGGGTCTGGAAGTGTTTGGTGAGCAAAATTTCACATGTATATTCGTGTTGGACATACAGTTTAATGGACAATAAATTTTCTGCTAAAAGAGACATGCAGCTAATAATTGACCGTCCACAGTGAAGAATTTTAAAGTCTTTCTTGACTAAGTGAGCAATAATAACAGGAGAATAGGGATCAGAAAATGGAGCGAAATCGGTGCACAAAAACGGCAGAAACTGTTTTGATCCGCAGTTGCAAAGAGATCGAAGAAAAAATTGTAACACAAGTTCGTAATTAGAATTAAGCCATTTCCAAGCAGATCAGAAGCTCTGCCGCAGTACATTCTAATCAAATCCTAATAATTCGTTGAATCATTCGGATTGATGTCACATATGTTTGACTATAATCTTCAGTCGGACAGGGCATTCGATTAGCTCTTACGCACTTCTTTGTCATATTTACCATATGAAATGCTACTTGAATTTGGTTCTTCAATTATTTTGACGACGTGTTTACTGGCCCTTAT
Organism: Fasciolopsis buskii; assembly: GCA_008360955.1. Taxonomy (NCBI): domain Eukaryota; kingdom Metazoa; phylum Platyhelminthes; class Trematoda; order Plagiorchiida; family Fasciolidae; genus Fasciolopsis; species Fasciolopsis buskii. Next base: position 96,181 of record LUCM01000142.1, read on the forward strand.
TAATTCTGCAGGATTCATCAATGCACAAACGCATGTTCGAAAAATTTGGTGAACCTATCAAATATCCGTTCAGAATAATTTAATAAAAAGCTTCAAATAATGGACCAGCATCAAGTATCCATTAACCAATCAAGGGAATTGAAGTCAAATACTGAGAACCATCGGTTAATTAGTCTGAAGAAGTCAAATCTAACACTATGAAAATAACCCTCAGTAAGATGCTAATCACTTTCGAAAACAATTAATGCAGAGATAGACAAGAAAAACTTTTAGTGGTTGCTTCATTTGATGAAGTATTACTATCCAGTATTCTTTCATTAGATCAATGAGTACCAGGTAGTGAACAGTGTGATTTCGGACATGAATGTTACCACCTACCATCTACCACCCCTCTTTTTCGACAGTCAAAAATTAGGTCCGAAATTTCTCCGAGAAAAAGGTTTTTTAATCGAAGATGAAGGGAATTAAAAAGAGAGGAAAAAGAATGAACATACATTCTTTAATCATATCCCTAAATTAGACGTGAAATGCTCAGACAAATAAGTGTACAATATAAAGCTCAGCTCTTTGGGAAAAAGGTGTATTGTAATAACAGGTACAGAATAATGGATGTGCTACATATTGCATCTAGAAGAAACACAAACTAAAAGGTTGGACGCGGTCGTTATTCCGTTTTACTTGTAACTTGTAAATATCCAGATGGTCGCTACATGCAATGTTTCACAGATCACGGCATTCGTAGCCATTAACCGCATTGAGAATTCGAAATATGTTAGCAGGCAACCGAGAAATGTTTTAAATCACGTGATTTTGTTTAAGTTAGGTGAACATTCGGAGTAACGGATATTCGTCCCAGTCACATATCCATGTGAGAAGACCGCATAGACCTGAACTGCTTCTCGCGCCGTAGGATTATGCGGTGCAGCTAATTTGCATACTAACGGGAAATTCTGCAATGTGTCAGTAAGATTTCCCATTTGCTCACATTCCAGTTTGATTCAAGGCTACCCAAGTGTACAATCTGACGATGGCCCAGTAATCCAATAAGACAGTTTACCCAGTCGTAACCATTTGGTTTAACCCCAACACAATTTCCTGCTCATTTTCATGGACGTGACCTGGCAACTAAGCAAGAAACATTTATTATCATGTCCAAAAGAAGAAGTAATCTTGTTGGACCCATCCCAGTAACGTGAATGAGGTAACGCTTGAAGACCAAGGAGTTTCACAATCTCTTTCACGATCGATCACGTTGTTATACGCACCTGGTACTTCCATTTTCGACTGCTCTGCTTAACGTCTCTCTTAAGGGTAAGAAGAGTGAGCTTTTCATTAATGCAAACTGAGTTTACCAGAAAAGTCATTAGTAGCTTGTAACTATGGTCATGTTTGTAAGTTAATTTCTGATTTTGCCTAAAAAGCTAAACCTGATGTCCGATCGCTTTTGACGGCAAATGCTGGCGTGGTATTTCCTAGATAAAATAGTTTTTTCTTCTTTTATAATGCATCTTTCATTTTTACCTCAATTTTTGCACCAAAATGTCCGATGTTTCAGATGGTATACAACTGTAAATTGGTAGATACCAAATAGGGGCACAGGGAATCAGTAGTAAACTTTAAACCCATGAAATTCACATCCGATTGTCATGAGAGTGACCTACTAGACACTTGCTGGTGGAGTATTCGAATATACCCAGCCAAACTTGTGACCACTCCCCCAAAAAATCAGATCTCTTCCTTCGAAAGTTTATCTATCGCACAAAGAATTCTTGATTTCAAGCGCACCTAAACTATTCACCATCCATTTTGTTTTTCTTTCCTATTTGCATTGGCCTTTGTTCCGTCAAGTGTGTGCTATTCAATTTTGTGCACACTGTGTTTCAGAATTAAAAATTGTAAATTTTTTCAATGTTTATGTCGTATCAGACAAATAATGGTCAACGTTGGACATTCGGTTAGCAAAAATCATAGTCCCTTTATATTAGCGTCCTTATCGAAATTATTTTCGATATAAAACAGCTGGATGGGCAAGTTTTGTCCTTACATTTTGATTTCGTGATCTAGCGTGAACAAAACTGCGCACTCGTTTAGCCGTAACGTTTGTCGCTACCTATATGCTCCACTTCCTACTTTCGTTCTTTAAGGTTAATGTAATGTGACTGAACAGCAAGCAAAAACACGAGTTTATTTAGGATGGGAAATGTTTTTTTTTCACTTTTTTCTAGCAAAATCTTCCCAAAAAATTTGACTGACAATCTCCGAAAGTTCTATCACTGACCGTTAGAGCATTTTCTTCAGGCTGATTAATAGCAAGATTTGATTCCCTCGTAAGTCTCTCAGTTTCAGTTTGTGCAACTAATAACCTTGCGCAACGTGTCCAGGCTTTTTTGTTACCTCAGGGCACAATTTGCTTGAATCAAAAGACAAAGCGAGAATAGTAAAGATTGATGGCAAATTAGTAGATTGAGGAACCACAGAGAAAAGGAAAGATATCGAATGCCGGAACACCATTGACTGCTGCACTGAGCCGCATCGCCTCTAGCCTCCAAACATCGCTTCGGGAATCTAATGGACACCAATCCGGTAGTCGAACTGCACCTACAAGAGCCAGGCCACTGGTTGAATCTTTCACGCGTTTTATCCACGTCATGTCCTCCAGTCATTATCCACCTCGCGAAACACCGTACTACAAGGACATGGTTCTGTGGGCATACGTAAAATGTGTCAGTAGCCTTAACCCATTATGTTTCAGTGTCTGCTCTAAAAACGGAACCCTAGAACCCTGTACCTTAGTCCTAACGTTTGAGTTACTCACAAAATTTGCCCACCTTGTCCGTTCAGTACTATGTGGACAACGGTGGTCGAACGCCAACAACTATCGCATATCTTCTGTTCTCAAAGGCCGTAGTTTGGAGCCCTGACGGAATACCGGCCTAAACGCTGCCAGAGTACTACACCTATGACTGATAACCGGATTTGAAGCCGGCACCACAGATTCCTCAGACTACCAATTGCCAATCGGGCCTCCGTGTGTGCGAAGAATGAATAAATGTACTGTCGGCTTTCTTAATCACCTCGTTTACCTTCGGCTTCCGTGGACCAGTATTCCTAATCAGTCGGTAAAGGTTGCGACTATTTCCGGTAACGACAGCATTTTCTATTTGTCTACATTACCTTATTTACCATTGTTCCCGGAATTTTCTCGGGCTCCTGCTCAGTTGACGTTTCAGGGATTTACGCATCTCTTTGCACACTGCCTCAGGGGAGTTAGATATGAAAGCACCTAGCAAAACAATTGAATTCGAGAACATCCATCTTTTCTGAAGGTGTCCCTCGTGGTCTCAGATCCTGAGTGATGGCTCCTTCGATCTGCTCCGAATATTCAGTCGGATCCTGGGCTCCTTATTGAGACGACAACCACATTAAAAGCTCTGAATGGAATTGCAGACGGCGATTATCGTGTAGAATCAACTACGCAGGACAAGTAGTTTTAGTGCTGGTTTGACCGCGAACTAGGAGTAAAGAAAAGCGAGCACTGACCAAATCACGATCTGCCTTCACGGGTGTGGACCAGAATGATTGTTGACCCGTGATTGATTCACGCCCCAGTAACCAATGGATGTGAAAGCAAAAGACGGCGCCAGGTGGGCCGATGTCACTTCTTATGGCCAAAGCTGGCATTCACCAGAAACACCTGCGGTCAAACAAAATTTGATGAGAGGATCTCCGTTGTCCATGTGGTAGGTTAGGACAGACATTCAGCTTGCGGTGAGAGTTTTGTCTCCACAAAGTAGTCAAGTTGGGTGTCAAAATCACCAGCAACTACCACAACGTCTGTGTAACCCATAATTCGGAGTAATGAAAATAAATACCAACAGAACTCATCTTTCGTATCAGGGGAGCTAGAGTCAGTGGACGCATACACAGATACGACAAACAGAACATCAACGCTTCAGTTGACTGTTATTCACACACGCAGAACCGTTCCAAGAAACTTCCGGATCACCGGAGAAGCAATGAGTGGAGCGAAAAATGAGGTTGTATCTGGGCCACGAAGGGTGCTCACGGAAATGGGATTCTGTATGCTTGTTTCAGGGACGCATTACAAATAAGCTTTAGGAGTTTGAAGAGTTTCAGCTACGGCGGGTTATTATCCTTGTTGGGTGAGTGTGCCGCCATCGAAGGCACCCAGGTGCAATGAAAACTTAGGTTTAAATAATGCACCTATCAGATGAATTCATCGAGTGACGACTCTTTATGACATCTTGCATGGTCCTTGTATTGGAAGAACGGAAATTAGAAAGGTCCCCTCTAGAAACGATGCTGGAGGTTTTCGCGACATCGGCGCTTCGCAGCTGTCCACACCACAGAAGTGGGTTTTTTTTGAGGACCCCAACCGAAGTCTTTGACTCAAACGATTGAGCCACAAGGCAGGATGCATTAACTCAGCACGGGAACTCAGAGCCGGCGCATACTTGTCATTATCCACCCTGCTCGAATTAACGGATCGCTCGGTCCAAAATTTCCTGCTCGAAAACCGATGCAATATGGAATTCATTGTGTATGTGCTACTCATTGAAGGTTTTGGGCGAGTACCTCTAGGTAGTCCAGCCACTAAGCAGGAGGACGATTAGGGTTCCTAACTAAAGCTTTTGGTTCTACCGAAAACCTGTCCGCAAGGCAGCGACGAGCAGCTGAGTCGAAGCCCCTCCACTTGGATCAATTATTCTTCTGCTATATTTTTGATTGAGTTGCCAGCTCAAATCAGTCACAAAGTTGGAGAATCAGGGATCTAATTCATCAGACCTCTACCCACTAACTTCCCAAGTATGAGTGGATATTATGCTTGAGATAAGCCATCCTGTACTACCCTTTGAGTCATGGAGGCACGGAAGTCCTTCGTAAATTCTGAATCGAATCATACTGAGCTACTGGTAACCGGCTACCTTACGAAATTTAGCCAAGATTACATAACCGATAATAAAAATCTGTTAACCTCTGTTAGCCGCGGGATCTACCATGGACCAAACACTGGTCAAGAGAAGCAAAAGCAGAAGAGTACAAAATGAGCGAACTAGCTTTAGTGATCTGACATTAAAACAAAATGACTTTGATCACGTAAAATGAAAAGTCAACAAACAACGATGGGCTATGAGTGCATGTTCTAAAATGCCATTTCAACAAATAACTGCCACCAATGTTTAGATTCTTATTTACCAATTCTAAAAGGAAAAAATATTCTGGAGAAAAAGAAGAACACTTCTACCCCTAACTTTTCTTTGATGATCTTGCTGGATCTACCGAGGAAAGCAGTCACACGATTTGGTATCCGTATCATATGTTCTATTTTTCCAAAACTAGCGGTCGAGGACACTTTGCATTGATCGTTTAAACTGCCGTATTTTTGGTGTCATGCGATGTGCGACATTCATTTTTTTAAATTCATTTCAGCCTCCATCATTTCTACTAGAGAACATTTGTGGTCGAGGCAACCGAATGGTCTATACCGTGTCGCAAGCCAAATTTCCAATATGTGCATATATATATATATACATAATTTTAGAGTTGAGAAGGCGTACACTGAGTTAATACGTTTATCGTGACGTTTCGATCCAAACTAGGACTCGTTGTCAAACGTGAATGAGTGATTGAATGGGATCGCTAGTTCCGTTCGGTCTTGTGCACTGTCCGTCTGTTTGTCTCTCTATTCTGCATCCGGGTCTTGTTAAGATGACGTAATGTTTGTCAATCTCCACATGCCGATTGAACGAGTTATTCGAGTGGAGGGCTTCAAGAATCAGTCGCTCCCCCTTTCTGTTTGCCCGGGTGACTACCTTTGCGTTGTTGATGTTGACCTCATGGCCTGTTTGTGCACAGTGGTTCCATATCTGCGAGTGTGGGTCAGCGCGTCGTAGGGCTAAGCTATGTTCGTGCAAGCGTGTGCGTAATTGTTTGCTTGTCTCACCGACATACTGTTTGTCACATCCGAGGCACGGAATGGCATAAACTACCCCTGACTGGTCGTGCTGGTCGACGCGATCTTTTCCGTTGAATAGAACAGATCTCAGGGTGCCGGTCGGTTTGTGGGCGATTGTGATATCTAGTGGACGTAGGATGCGTTCGACCGCTTCGGATACTCCCCGTATGTATGGAAGTACCACGATCGATTTGGTCCTCCTTGTGTTTGCCCTCTGCCTTCTGCGAATACAAGCGTTGATGAAAGACTTTGGATATCCATTGACCGCAAATAACGTGAACAACCTAGATTGCTCTTGTTCCCGTAGGTGCTGTGTACTGCAGTGTGTGTCGGCTCGATGGAACAGGGTACGCACACAGCTCTTTAGATGGCAGGTTGGATGGTTGCTTTTAAAATTGAGTATGCGGTCCGTCGTCGTCGGTTTTCTGTAGACGGTTGTCTCTATGCTCCCGTTTGGTTGTCTCATAATTAGTACGTCGAGAAACGGTAGAGCCGAGTCTTTTTCCTCCTCCCTGGTGAATTTGATGCTGGGCACCATCGCGTTTAGGTGTTGATGAAATTGGTCCATTTCTGTTTTTTCTAACACAACAAATGTATCATCAACATATCTGATCCATAAGCGTGGGCGGTTTGTTTCGAATGCCTTTGTCTCGAATTGTTTCATGGTTGCATCTGCTAACAAGCCTGATAGGGGTGATCCCATGGGCGTTCCTCTTATTTGTTTATATACCGTCCCATTGAACTGTAGGTATGTTTCCATGCACAATTCTATCAAATGCATTATATCGTCCTTGGACATTGCTGTTCTATCTGATAAGTTGGAGTCCTTCTCCATAAGTTGGCGCATGCTGTCCAGTGCCATTTGCCTTGGAATATTTGTGAACAGTGATGTGACGTCGAATGAGACCATAGCTTCGTTTGCTTCTAACTTGAGGTCTCTGATTTGTTCTAGGAATGTGGCAGAACTCTTCGTGTCGTTTTGGTCCTGTGGTAGGCATGGGCGTAGGAGATGGAAAAGGTACTTCGCTAGCTGATAGTTTGGTGCTGTTGTCGTTGCGACAATGGGTCTAAGCGGCACCCCCGGTTTATGGACTTTAGGAAGTCCATATATCCTGGGGACGGGTCCTTCTGTAGGCTTTATTTGGTTGTACTGTTCATCGCTGATTTTCTTGCTTTTTCTCAAAGAGTTCAGTTTTCTGTTGATATATACATATATATTTCTCACTAGAATCGAATCTGTAGCATCAGGAGTGTGCATGGAAGCTCTTCGTCGAAGAGTCCACAGAAGAATCACAACAGTGATTCACTCACAATTCTTTGTCAGTTTTGGATATTTGGAGAAGAGAGCATCGGGTACGCATACCTGACGAGCGACAATAACTGCGAAACCGGTCGTGTGCTCCCGGGCAAATTTTGTTCACGCATCTAGATACTAATTCCTGCTTCTATATATACATATATATATATATATGTTGCGTATGGTTGACATCAGCAAACGCCAGAGAATAGACAACAAAACTGTATGACACTTTTGCCCCGGAGTCCATTTATGGTTATCAATTAAGACAATGACCAATGATCATTCCGTTAGTGGACCGTGATATTTCTTCACACAAATCCACTTTGCTTGTCATTTGATTACAGTTAGACAAACCTAGCTACGTTGTGGTTTGTTTTAAGTTCTCTGATTATCAAGTCATGAAATCGTTTTCACCTGACGAATAACTGTGTCTCAAAGATAATGAGTCGATTTGAGATCTGCATCTTAGTGCTCCCACTGGGGTCAAAAAAAAACCTAATTTGCAAAAATGACCGCAGAACAATTCATCCAGTTTGATAAGATCAATTGAATTGAATGATTATCTGATATTATCAACACGTTGCTAGGGGGTAAATGCATTTTCAGTCAAAAACTAATGGCTTCACTCAACTGCTTGTTCGGAGAGCATCGCTGCCAACAACGAAAGTGTAAGAGTCACAGTTAGGAGAGTATGAGCTTCCGTTTTAACTATTTCTATGTTTGAATAGAATTTACTCGCACTAGTGGATAGTGGATTGCACAAGTATTCCCTACTCCCAAGTGACAATCCTATCTTTTACTGTACATGAATTATACAAGGCCGGCTTTTGTTCCTTGGGCTAAAGTTCATGCAGCGGCCAGCCAGAACCCTAGAATTAAACCCATTGGAGATTTTCTGATCCTTAATAGGTAACCCAGTGAAATCGATTTCTTGGCATGATAATCAAGAAGAAATAGACTAGCCGACTTTTAATAAGAATCGTCGAATGATGACCACCTGCCCAATGTAGAGGCTTAAGAGAAAATTGATTATAATCCACTAATAGATTGGTCGCTGCGGACCATTTTAGTTGATAACCATGGACGGACGTCGAGCTCAGAGAGTCATATACGTCTGTTGCTTATTCTTTCATAACTTCAAATCCAACTACCACCAAACATAATTCTGTTTTGAAACCGTACTTGCTGCATTGTGTTGGGCAAGTCGATTGCCAAAGGCTTCTTTTGGGTTATTTCTCCTCGTCGACTGGTTCCCGCTAGGACCAAAGGCTTCGGCTGAGAGCCTTTATTTTTCCGCCGGTTAGTGGCCAGACATTCTAACAGTGACCAGCAGCAATTTCCAGTGAGATCCACTCCTTAATTTGCACATGTGAGTTAAAGGGAAATCTGCAGGGCGTTCCTATGCGAGTACTTTGGCACCCATGCACATTTGTAGATGCAAATATACATTTATGTATTCATGAAATAATCCGCCTCGTGACATCATCGCCCAACTCGCCATAAAGAAACCATGGAAGCACTGTACACCTGTTTCATCCTTCTTAGGAATCGTCAGCAGTGCATATCCACCGTGACCAAACTGGGACGCGAACCCAAAACGAACGAATTTGAGTCGAACGCCTTAGCCGGCGGTGGATATGCACTGCTGATGATTCCTAATAAGGATGAAACAGATGTACAGTGCTTTCATGGTTTCTTAATGATCAGTTGAGCGATGATATCACATAGTGAATTATTTCGTGAAATCTCCTACTACTATCACATATGCATTTATTTATTTATTTATTTATATCAGGTAGGATAATGATGTTCTTTCTCGTAGCCCAGGTTCAACAGGATCGTAATGGTTTATTTGCTGAGCTAGGTAACCTGATTGCAAAAGTTTCATCACCAGCAGAGTTGACATCATCAGTGCTATGACGCTTGTCTCAAGATCATATATATATATATATATATATATATATATACTTACAATTGAGAATATCTGCAGCTCAGGTTCCTGGCAGAAGAAAAGAAAAATTAAAGGTATGCATTTTACAACTCAGTGTGCGCCTTAAAATTTCTTCGTAAATGTCTATACACATATGTATAAGCGTAAACGCACATAGGTAAATATGCACACCATTACCAATTGAGATGATACATCTGTAATGATTTAATAAGAAGTAAACGCTAGACTTTCGCCTGGCAAGGCCTAAAGCTTCAAAGTTGCTATCGAATTCCGCCTCCAATGTGCGCGACAGCCTTGCTGCGAAAACATTTGGTTGCTCATTTGAATTGGATTCGTTTATGGAGGTGTACGTGAAATACCGACAGCAAGGCTATATTAGTTTGCGGACGATCGATAACAGATATTCGACGAAAGCAACTGGTGACCTGTAAAGACTACCCGTATGTATACTGTGTTGAAGTTTTCCCGGCAAATTTCGGACTGATTGTTTGTTGGCGAAGTCGGTTGATTGCCACTCTCCGATAAAGCCACAGTTCTTGTCCACGGTGAGAAACGCATCTGAGCTCTGCTCCGGGAGACCGAAGGCGATGACAGCCGTAGTTTCACCTCGACCGCCCATCATCTTGACATTGCGTCAGACAGCAGCAACAAATTCACACCAGCTAGTCCAGAGTGTGACCCAGACATAGGTCTGACACGAGCTGACACACGATGGTACGAATGTACTTGCGCGCGAGCGCCAATCACTTTTCGTCCGACAGCATGTCCGTCCAACTTCGCATTGAACTATTGTCTTGTGCTCCGTTTAGGGTCAAGTCGTGTGACCGTCAGGGAGACAGCGAGAGCAAACGTGGATGCGTGAATTTAAAAAAAAGCGATAGAGCGGTACATTTCGAATAGTGAGTGAGCAGAATGGATGTCGGGTAGGTGCAGTGTTGTTTGGTAACGCTAACGTGTACGTGTACATTGCTGAGTTGATTGAACTATCGCGTCAGTGCGCCTCACTAGTGCGGTGAGTTTGCAACGTCAAATGCTGTCCAAACTCACGGTTGGCGAATCGTCCAATCAGTCGGAGGCAGAGAAGGGAACAAGGTCATCCTCGTCTACCCATGGCCGTATGCTTGTATGCGTAGAACACTTTGCATGTGTTTGTATGTGCCTTTGTGATTTGCTCCCAATAGGGTAGAAATTCTATATACCTTTGAGTGATCGATTACAGAAAGATACTTGAGTTCTTCATAATCGGACCAAAGAACCTCTCAATCTCCCAAGCAGAAAATCATTAAGTGAGTGGATTGAGCATTTTCCAAATTATTTCAATAATTACTGACGGTCAAGATGAATCTCATAGTATTTATTTTAATTACTCAATATCTAAGCATAGCACAGAATAATTTAACAAAGCGAATTAGTGACAAAATTATTTTGAATTGTCAGTTCAACGTATACTTTGCCACGATATCGCATTAAATTTATTGTATGATTGATGGGAGATCCGTGAGTGTTTCACATGCTCCCGTCAGCCTCAAATTGAGCCAATCCAGAACAAGACTAAGGCGAGTCAACGGTTCATTGGTTCAGTTTGGTGTGCTATTTTAAATTCTTTGGAACTTAACTGCCGAGAACTTGACTCTCTCGTGATTCAAAAGTTCCTGGGGGACGGCGGTCCTAAAGCTAATTTGACGAGGTTGTAAGAATGAACGAAAAAACAATTAGTCTAATGGTTGGGCATAATTACGCGTTTTGAAACACAATCTGGACGGCGAAATTTGACTGACTGCCAGTTTTAATTGGTAATGCAGAGCGAGCGAGAGAGAGAGCTAGAGTGAAACAATAGAAGTAAACAATGGCTGATAGAAACCAACTTAATATTATCATCAGGCGATAGTATGCAGCCCAGGTAAGCCCATCCCAGCCACACGATACAGGTGGGCAAATGTAGTCCCACGATGTGAAAATGCCTTCGCGAAGTCACAACTATTTACTGTGAAATAAGACGTGGCGCTTCGTTGTTTTTACTGCCGAGAATGATGATCAGTACTTTCCGGCTCCGTTGGAATTTTTGTGTTGGGTATTTTCCAACAGGAAATTATTTCGATGAAGGCGCCACTCGATTGTTTAAGTTTGATGATTGGTGTTTACATCGTTAAGGTTGAAAGAAAACAGAAAACACACGAGAAACACATTTACATCCAGGTGCCTTGAAATGCCTAGAACAGGTGACCATCCATGTCACTAACAAATCTCAGCTTATCAACTCACCATACCAATGCAAGTGGGCAAAGTATGCACAGATTTGAGGGCTACAGATTTACAACTTAATTAAGTAAGAGTATCATGTGAACTGGGATAGAAGCACTGTATCCCGTTTGACATGTATGACATAAACCGCCTCTAGCCAATGCGATTTATGCTCCGTAGACTTGAATAAATCACTCCCAAACGGGAATTAAAAATTTACAGATTTCGCTTGTTTTAAAATGATCTTTTTGTACAATCGATTTGCGTTTCTTGGTGAAATATTCGGAATTCATAAGTTCCTAGAATGCTTGCTTCTGACAGATAAACAAGAAATCATCACGTCACTCTTGTGACGGAAAAGTCTAAAGAAGTGATGGACGAGAATACTCTGAGTCCTGGATTATAGTTACTCTACTGCTAATCTGTCTCGTCGGTGGATTTCGTAAGCCACAGACGTTCTGTTCACGTGTCAATCGATCTTTAAGTGGTGGACGATCTTTGTAGAATTGGGAGACAATAAAACAAGCATACAAACCTTTCGTATTACCTGTTTTTTGTGGGAGTGCCTTGGAAGACAAAAAGGGGACCATCTATGTGTTTGCTTGGTTTCTGTTACTTCGCCATCAAAGACCCCGGGAGCGAACGGGATAACTATACAGTATGTTTTGTGGTATATATATATATATATATATATATATATATATATATGGGAAACCATTCGGGGAATAGTCTTCCCGAGACCTATTTTGATAATCGCCTGTCCCTTCCGGGCATCTGACTGTAAATTCATATCCTTTGAGGTCCACTTGGAAACAATAGCCGATGTTGTTCTTGCTAGTTCACAACCATCACAATATTTATTGTACAAAATAAGACGGAAGATTTTCGCCTACTTCCTACAGAATACAGTACCGGACCGAAATAAACATCCAAATGGTTCCTGTTTGGGACTAGGCCAATATTTTACTTCTAGGGGACTACTTCGGAACAAAACAGAGTTCTTACTCGTGTATCAAGTCCTATCTTGCATTACATCTTTGGCTACATTCTAAAGTGACGAAATCAAAATACATTCAGTATGGATGGCCTAGAGCGTATCAGTGGACTTCTCAAATGAATATCACCTAAACCTCTGTCACGTGCGCATCGGGCCAACAGCGTATGCGAAACCTATCCGAATGCGGGTTCCTATGGATGAATAATTGCTAAAAATACTGTAGAGATTAGGGTTAGATTCGAAGAGATTAGTTCATGCCAATTTTCATTCTGTTTCGTGAGTAGTCTTCTGATGACAAATAACTACCGGTATTTTAGTCCTCGGAAATTGTCCGAAAATATTTGAACACTCTAATTCCCTGATCAGTTACAAATAAACCATCCAGTCTGATGTTGAATGCAAAAATCAAAATGAGTTTTTGGAACATGACTATTTGAAGATTAGGGATTTGCAAAAAAGGGCCAAAGGCACACAACAAATGACTGTACACATCGGGAAGCCTGTTTAAATCAGGCAAGATTTACATCACTTTGAGACCAACTATTTTGCTATAAATGGTAACACCTGGATTTGAGTCAATGTGTCATCCGCGATATCCTTACCGAAGCGTTCTATTCAAACAGCGATTGGTACTAGACCGCACAACCGCAAGTGAATGTGCAACGGTCCGTTCGTGTTGAAACGACGATCGTGGTTCTGCACCAGATCACATCTTTCGGCTTTCAGAAGACTGCAAGACAAACTTTATATCGTTTTTTCCACACAGCTTGTATTTTTCGATGGTTGAAGGGTGTTCAACATCTAGCTGGCCGTTGGAAATCACAGAAGCACTGTACACCTATCCAATCCTTGTTGGGAATCATTAAAAATGCCTAACTACCCGTCCTCCAACTCGGCCGCGAATTCGGAAAGAAAGATCGTGAGTCCGACGGTTCAGCCATTATGCTAGCCAAGCTGATTCTCAGCGGTTCATCGAACATCAACAATACCTTATATGGTGCCCTGTCAATGGCAAGTTGGATGTTAGCACTGCTTGGCCAGTCATGGGGAGAATCAAATCAAAATTCTTACTACTGAACATTAATCCTGTCTAAATAGTGAATATTTTGTCATCAGCCTACGTGTTATCGTCGGAATGCGAACCCAGTCGACGACCTTCATCATTATTTGTAGACTTGCTACTGGCTTCAACTTACGACCTCATGGACGATCATGAAATTGAGACTGGAGGTTCGTTTTCTCGGTTGCTCTCTATTGGTCATTTGAAAGACTGGAGTTCGGTTTGCGGAACTTCATCTCTCAGGTTGTTGGTCGTTGTTTCCATTTTGAGTTTGTGAATGGTCACGGACTCAGTTCCCAAGAGGAGCTTAGTGTCAGAAAGTCAAATGTACTACTATGAGTATCATGATGTGAATCTACAAGGACTCGTCAAAGAGTATGGTGGTTCAATTTGGATCACGTGCAAGGTCAGTTAGGGTGGAAAACATCCAATACACTAAGAAAGCCGAGAATGAATCCAACAAACTCAAATCTTCACCGCATATTAATCAATCTGATATTTAGACACAATGGAGCATTTTGGATATTGAATCACCGGACATTCAAAGGCTCAAATTGAGAGCAGTAGTGCACAGCTCACGAAATCAGGCCCCTCAATTCCAAGCTCCGGTTTTCTGTAAACGAAGATCACGTTAGTAGGCGATCATCAGAAAAGATAATTGTCCAGTTTGGGTTTTGCGGTCATTGCTGGAGTCCACAACCAAGGTGAATGAGTGCCAGATGAACACGGTTAGATTACAAGCGGTCAACTACGGACACACCCAATCCCTGTAGTCAGATCAGGGCGAGTTTGGTAACAGTTACTACCCTTCTCTAGCCTGGTGCTCTGAAATCGGACGAGTACTGGTACAAATACACTTTAGTAATCCACATCAGAACTAACCACCGAGTAAGATCAGATTGGGATAGCCAAGCAAATGATTAGGAAAACGTCATTTATGGTGCGTTGCAATGGAAGTTTACTTATCTTAAATGGGTGTGTACAGTTCACAGTGGACGGCTTGTATACAAGCGGCCCACGGTGGCCAAACGCATAAGGTCGTGAAGGTCGGGGATCGAATCCTCAAACCGGCGGTCAACTTCCCCGCTTGGCAGCCCTCCGTTGGCCGCGCCTTCCTTCCTGGATAATGATGTACACTGTTATATCGTTAATACAGGAAGTAAAAGATAGATCGTGTCAAAACGAGACTAAAATCTCACACGCATTTCCCGCAGATCATGCTAAACCGTGAAATTTAACAGCGACACATAGAGTCTTCTTGTGACATCAATACGGGTTCATACATATCACTCACATTTTCCCATTGGCTGCACAACGTGTCTTCAGCCCCCAAAGTGAGGCTCCGCGACAGTACCAGTTAATTATACAATGAAAGCAGGAGATTTCTTTGAGTTGGAGACTTAACTGACGGACCAGAGACCCCAATTCTTAGATGCCATATAAACAGATACTTATTACCCCATACATAATAATATCATAGAGTTTTTCGTTATCATCCCTACTTAGATGAGACCCTGAAACAGCGATTCTCTCACTACTGGGCTTCCAAGAGCCGTTATTTCTGCGAACAAGTCTGAATTTGTTACCGAGTCTTCAGCACTGTGGCTCCATCCGGAAAGTTGACAATTGCCGAACAACCAAATGTTCTCTGTTCTATCGCTATTCGCTTTTGAAAGGGAGAGAAAGCACCGTACTTCATTTGACTGACTCAAGTTGAAAGTATTTCGTGAGAGTCAATCCAAGTAGAAAACTAAATTTCCCATTGCTCCGATTTACTCAGTCAACCGTTCAATCAGATAACCTATCAATCGACCAAGCAATCAATCACTTAGTCAGTTAGACGACCCAAAAGTTATTCAGTTAACCAATTAATCAGTCAACCAAGCAGTCAGTGAATCACTGAACCAACTAGTCGAACAATCCATCGATTAGCGAGTCAAATAATCATACAACTACCAATCTCATTATACACGGACAGTCTGATATTTCGCACGAAACAAAAATATCCCGTTTCCGTACATGTGAATGTTGAAACCCAACGCGAATGACAGAATAATCGCGTATGACCTTCACCTTACTATTAGCGTACAAAACAGTAGTTGGTCCCACTGTTAGACAGACTGTTAGCCAAAGAATTTGGGGGAAAGTTACCAAATGAAGCGAGTTGTTTCGCGCATCAAGCTTTGACTACGTTCGAAGTTTCACATTTTTTGCTGTTGTTGTTGATAGGAACGTAATTCGAGAGTTTGATATGGAGTTGCATCATGAAAAGCGCTCAAATCAACAAATCACGCGAATGAGGTCAATGTTATGTTTTAAAAAGTACGCAAAAGTAGTTTTCTCAAATTGCATGGTTTAATAATGCTAAATGTCTCATCTTTATAACCATATACACGGAGTCTCCCCAAAGCCATTACGCACTTGTTTTAATGAATGGCAAAGTGTGCCCATTTTTAAATTATTACCCATTATGTGGTGCTACTCAAGGTGCACTTACTCTCTTAGGACATCTATGGCACAAAGTGAAGTCGCCGTTGACTACCTGCTAATTGATCATACTTACGTCTACTACGCACTTGCCTCCAAAGTGTGCCTAATTATACTGACACTTGGGTCAGTATTTTAGCTCTTTCCGTCATGACTTTGAAGAGGGACATTGACCGTTGAACTAGTTTCGAGGTGACTTCAGCATCGGATTCATCCTATGAGCAGGAAACTCGCACGCCTCAAACAGGAGTGCCAAAGCCCTACTGTGATGATAAGTGGCACTAAGGATCGAATTGGGGAAAAGGTAATAATCAGTCGTAGTCGTAGTCGTATTGATCAACTAAGGATACTGATTCTGTTGAATTGTCATTTCGTTCCATCTATCTAGTTAGTCATTCTTGTTCAAGCTGTGTTTGTAAATCATTGGTTTCCGATCACAGGAGTAAAATAGGCCCTGGGGATATTACTGTGGACATACAAATAAAACGTTTGTATAGGCGATCAGTTTTACGCCGTTATTCAGGTCAGTGATTTGTTTTCATTTTTGGTTCAAGGGCTTTCCCACAGTATATCTGATTTCCGTTAGGTCAACAATCCTAGCATGTTAATTAGATTTATTCATTCCGCTGTGGAAAATGTCCTGTCAAATGGCCTATATCAGTAGTACAACAAGTACCATTGGATAAAAACAGGTAACGGCCAATGAAGTTGACAGTAGCAATTTTTGCCTGACCCGATAGCTGATGACTCGCTAATTCAATATCTCCCATCAAATGCTGGTTACATCGAATCACAGACTGGAGAACTCGGCTTCTTTTTTCATTTGAATTTTCTGGTTGAATGCTCATGTCATGTGAGCTTTTTTCTTTCGAATTACAACTTTCATTCGTCGTTTACCTATCCGGTGTCTCATGCTCACCATATCCTGACACAAGCGTTAGAGAATGACCACTGGACAAACGCTAGTCAAGGTAGTAAGAGTGATTGCCAGGAGAATACAAACGTGTCCAGATGCTCGCTTGAGATGCAAAACCATCATCCTCAAACCCAATCAGAATGAAGTATAAGAAAGCTCACATCTATGCACAGAAGTCTTTAGTTTATAGTCCCGCCCACGCATAACGACAAACATAATAAGATGGCGAAGTTCTGGGTAACAGTAAAAAATCTTCATGCATACCGTGAGTAATATCTTCTAGGTAGGAGTTGTTTGGTACCATGAACAATTCCACACACATACACACACAAATACAAAAAAAACGATGGTGACTTCTGGCTAATTAGTCTTTGTTTCTGGTGGTTTCATGTTCAAAAACTACGATGGTTGGAATAGACAATTTCGGACAATGCCTACTCGTCAAACTTCAATAATTGCCACGTTGCGGGAAAAAACTAACCGCAACACAGTCAACGCTACTGGAAACCAGGAAAACAGACATATTAATAGGTGGAGGATTCAACGCGACGAAACAGCGTCAAAATGCTGAGCAAGGCAATTTGGAAAACAGTGGTAAATGCAAATTTAGGAATTCGGTACTTATTTGCAATGCTCCTTCAAGATTGATCTGGTAACCAATGACGTTTTACTATTCATACGCCTGGGTCTCTTGCATTTGCTTATAAGCGCACGGAAATAGTCGAGCCTGTCTATCACGTTACATAGTGCATCGACCTGCATCTGGAAATCGGCGGACTTTCGAAGTTCAGCCTTGACGATATTGGATGATATAACTGAATCCATCATAATGAATCGGACAGATTCACTGATCGAGATATTTTAAAAGCAAAAATTTTAGCCAAATCGCAGAATTCTTGGATTGTTTGTGGAACTGGCACGAATTTAAAAGTTGCTTTAATCGTGACAAGATTTGAAATTCTGCATGACAGCAACTGACATCCTCGTCCGGCTTTTGCTCTGTGATGCAGTCTCACTTAATTCGCACACAGTTCATCGTGTTCACCTATTAAATTACGCAAATACAGGGAGTTCGGATTGTGCCACGTAATGCGAGGGCATTTAGTTAGATCTTACAAAAATACCACTACTGTTCAACGGCATTCACAAAGAAATCCTACAGTGGATAGCCAGTCCACGGCATTCATGCTCGTAGCATTCAAAAACCTAAAACGGGCCAGTGAAATTCGTAGGCAAAGCTTCTTAAACTCTTCCGTGAGATCGAACCTCAGCTGGTCGGTAAGACGCGTTGCCCACAGATTTTGGGTGGTTTCCAAGCCTGACGGAAATGGAATTTCTGGGAGTCGTTCTCATCATTACGCGTGTGCTAATGTTTTATCTTCAAACATACACTTCGTAATTATTGTAGAACAAATATGTTCAGTGCTTTGAAAAATTAGATTTTTTCATAGCTCAGAATGTTGACGATCCCAGCTATGCATTCATGCTAGTCATGTTCTAGTTGTAAACGTTCCCCACGCCAACTCGGCAGACATCGTCCGTGGGCAAGCAAAACCGTCCTAGCTGACGACTGAACTTTTGCCACTCGGACGTTAAGCTTTTTGGTTGATTTCACTTTTTCGTTTAGATCAGCTA
The DNA here is from genome assembly GCA_008360955.1 of Fasciolopsis buskii. Classification (NCBI taxonomy): domain Eukaryota; kingdom Metazoa; phylum Platyhelminthes; class Trematoda; order Plagiorchiida; family Fasciolidae; genus Fasciolopsis; species Fasciolopsis buskii. The sequence continues at coordinate 114,745 of LUCM01000142.1, forward strand.
AGAATAATTCTAATGAACTGCCTATCTGCACGTCGTTTGCACTGATGTTTTCACTGTTCTCCTTTATTGTAGCCAACACCCAGTCATGGCTAGCTTCGCAAACATTGGCACGAATGAAGCAGATGAAGGCACGCGAAAATCCCACACCGCCTCTTTCCGTGGTCTAATAGACTGGGTCCGATCCCATTTTGACCGATCCTTACTAGTCATACAGTTGTTCTACTTCTTCTTTTTCGCGGCCTTTGGCGCCCTGTTCCCGTTAATATCGATCTATTTCAAACAGCTCGGGATGAGTGCCATCCAATGCGGTATTCTCAGCGGGACCCGATCATTTGTCGAGTGTTTGGCTACCCCATTTTGGAATGCATTGGCCGAAAAGTGGAAAAAAGCCAAATCATTTCTGATTGCCAGCCTTGTCTGTTCGGTCTCGTTCACATTGGGTCTCGGTTTCGTTCGTCCATCTCCAGAAGGCTGCCTAGTACAATTGCCCTACTATTATTCGGACTATGGGCAAAATCAGACGTGGTTGGAAGAGACTGGGGGAATGGCACTGAGTATTGTTGGCCCGTATCGGGCATCGAAATATGATGATTTGAAATCGGTTGATATGACAAGAAATTTAGCTTTGAATATTAAAAACAAAATAGGTCAGTCTCCGCTGTACTTGAACACCAAACTGTTGGTGGATCCACCTAAGCCCCGCAAACCGGATCGCATCGGACGATCAGATATGCGTGTTTTCATGTCCGCCCCGACCTATCACGATCCGACCCGCTATCCGCCTGGAAGTTTGGTCATGCCTCTCTATTCGACTGTTGTTTATAGCCAAACAAAAATCAACCAAATATTCATTCTAATCTTACTGTTGGTACTGTTCGGCGAATTGTTCTCGTGTCCGGCCATACCTTTGGTGGATGCATTGCTGGCAGACAAAACACAAGTTCCACCGAGCTCGTTACACGGACAGCAACGGACATTCGGATCAATCGGTTGGGGTTTGGCCATGTTTTGTATTGGTTTGGCACTTGACAATTCGAGCGCTTTCCCCGACTATCCATGTCTGCAACCGGGCTATCGAGAGCGCAACTACATGGTCTGTTTTGCTACCTATTCTGTGTTTATGGCATTCGCGTTGTTCACAGCAACTCAGTTGCACTTCACCTACGAGGGGGATCAAGAGAGCATGTATTTCAAGATGGTGAAAGATAAAATGGCTAAGACGCTTCTCGGCCGAACAACAAAAAATCGATCGAAACTTGTGAACGAAGAAGATCCCAATGAGGAACAAACGTGGAATCCCCCTGACCAAACACTTGGCGCCGGTGGGACTGAACAGACTCCGTCGAACGAGGAAATTCTTGAACGACAACTGGGCATCAAGATCGTGACGAATGGAAAAACGCAGACCGCGGAACAAAAATCTGTGCTGAATGCCCCCGAAGAAAGTCACATGGCATTCGCTCAGGTGAAGGTTAGTCTCTTTTCTAAACTAGTACCTGATTGGAATGCATAAAAAGGAGTTAGTGTTTTGTCTTTTTGTGAAAAGTAATTCTATGAGGACTCGGGGAGGTAAAGACAATCCCAAGTCGTTTTTCGTATACTTTGCCAACTAAGTTTCGAAACACGTTTGCCTTACAAAACTACCGGTATCACATAGTCGACTGTGCACATGTTGGTGATTAAAGAGAAGTTCGTCATTATTCGCCCATAACTCCACCTCAGTCGGCTCCGACATGCCTTCATATCACTTTCATAGTAATCTGAACTCACAGTGTATTAGATTTCTGCACGAACCAGTAAGGTTGCATATGGACGCATGAGGGCAGGCGGTTTGATATACGGATTCATTCGCTATTTTGACCGTAAGTCGGTACAAAATGCTGAATTACTCATCTAAGTAGACCGTTCTTTCTACGTACGAGACAGAGATACGCTGAGAAACTTCGAGTCTGTGGAATTCTATCGATCGGTCCGAGTGTTTTTGAGGGAAAGAGGAACATTTCAGATCTGGACTTTTATTTTTGCTGTTGCTTTTGTTTTTGAACGCTTGTGTGCTATTACAACTAGTCACGACTATCACAGGAGAATAAAACGGGTATGAAATTGTCTCCTCCAAATGAAGATGAACATAGTCTATAGTTTATTTATAATTTGTGCTCGAATTCCCCTCGTCCTTATGGTGACAAAATTAGGAACAAAAGTTAGCGTAACGGAATCTCCACCAGCTTATCCGATCGAATCGTGAAGAAAAGAATTTAGTCCTCACACATCATTCCACCCAATTTCCACTATATTACAGTGTCGGAATAAGTCACGTATATAATCAAATGACTGTGTTCAAAGAATGAAGGCATACACGGGGTGCAGCGTCACTGTGCAGATCGTAAATTGTTGCCCAAAGACTAAAGATAAGACTGAACTTGCTAAAACCGTTTACAAGGACAAATGCTGATAGGTGCAGTCTAGTCCAGGTTGACAAAATCTGAGAACTTGCTTGCTTCGTTTGTCGGCGCACAGTGTGCTTGCATCCAAGTAGTGAACGCCTCTCAATTGTGAATGAAAAGATAATCAGACTAAAAATAATGGACTAATAGTGCAAGTCCCAGATATTACTTTTTTGCGTGTGACCGAGTGGCTCGGGGAGTAATGCTTTGTTTAGAATTATTTGTGAATGTTTTTAACAGTGTTCTCAAGTAAATCAAGTTGGTTCGTTGACCTAGTCCAACCAGCAAGTATCACCTGAATTATCTCAAAATTGCTACATTTAATCCCGTACTGTTGTTGTCTTTCATTGTTGTCACCATTGTTGTTCTGATTGTTCTGGTTGTTATTGGTGGTAGTGTTGGTGTTTTTGTTTCAGCATGATGCTTTTGAATTGGTCACGGTACTAATTTATTGATTTTTTAATTTTGAGCACTGAAAAGTGCAAAGCGAAGTTGTTCCAAAACCCCCTTGGCGAACTGTTAGTCTGTCGATTTTACTCACTTTTACTTAGAAATCAGTCGAAATTTGCAGCGAATTGTGATGACTAGACAAACAGTAGTGAAATCGATACCGTGGGTTGTGGGGAATGTTCGAGCCAATTGATCCAGTTCTCTGTATTTCAACTTCTGCAGTAGTTATAATTAGTTATGCAGTAGTATCAAAGGTTTTGCTGGTCTGCGAAATGAATTGACCCATGGGAGATAGCAGTTTTTCCAGTGATTGTGTGAAAACTCAAACGTTCAGCTTTAGGTCGAGATCTTCTGATTGCAAAACAGTTCGAGACTATATTTCCGTTGTTATTGGGGAAGAGCGGTGTCCCCAAATGCTCAACAACTCCTTAAACCAAGCAGGTGTTTCGCCAGCATTATAGATAAGGAAACCAACAGATGGAACTGAAGCCGTTTTTACTGAACAAATTGTAGCTATGTTACGCCTTCATTGAGCATAAAAATGCAGGTTTATCAGTACATCCAACTTTGACCTCACTAATGGTTACCTGGTTCTGCCAAATGGGCTAAATGTTTAATGCCTCAAAACCAGAGGATAGGATGTAAGTGATGATTTGGTGTGTCTTGGCCCGTTACGAATGCATCCACAATTTCTGGGCCCCAGAATACTGATACATCTTTATCAGTACTATGGATCTTAGCATGGCTGCCACATTTATTAAATAACGGCAGAAACAAAACAGGTGTCATGAGCTGAGACTCACCGAAAGCAGTCACGTGGTATGAAAGCGAATAAAATATTTGCTAAATTAAGGGATCAGCTGTATGTTGAAATCGTCTAGCCTCACTTATCCTTGACAAGGTCTAGTTTGGCCAGCGCTTTTTGCTCGTGATAATAACTGTCGCGATAGAATCACGTGAAGTCGGCGAAAGGGGGACACATCTGACACTTGGACTGCAAATCATCTGAATCGAAATATCTTTACGGCATCAGAAAACGATTTCCGCGAAGCAGATCACATTGATCAACCAGGAAATCGCTCAGTGAATTATGTTTGCTGATGTATTGTCAACATCGTCGAACAAGATAGAACACGCGCCTTTTGGACAGAAGCTAGTGTCCGTAAGCAAACATACTCAATAACGAATGCGACATCTGGATTAAATATTCTCCATAATCAACGGGAGTATAAAGATTACATTGTTCTAACCTAGTCGGGAATAAGAACCTTGACACAAAGTTTCAGTTTTCAGCGTGGAGAGGCCAGTTGGACAAAGGCAACGATTACCTACGGAAGGCCATCAGGAGTAGTCAGTAGTAGACTTGACACTGAACAAATAAAGTTTCCGTTACAACCTAAGTCAGTTGTCGTTTTGTGCCGGCTTAACATTGTGTTAAAATTCCCTACTTCTTTCCATATGCATTCCTTCATCCCATTCCAAGTTAATTATTGGCCGTACGACAAATCGATTGTCCGAGAAACGTTTGCAAACCCACATAAGTTAGCTAACCCCGTGAACTCGTGAGATAATTTCCTGCGCTTTACATTCGCATACTGACAGTCCGAACCCCTTGGTCCACGTAACAATTATATTTCATTCCGTCTGCAGATTTCGAGACAAAACATCGACAATCTAGTTTAGTCCGACCTCCTAACCATGGACTACGAAATACCAATTCATTTCAGTATTGTAAAGGATTGTGAAAAATAAACTCCACGACAGCCAAGCCTTTCTTACCCCATTACATTATTCTTAATTACTTGTACGGTCTCCCAAAACTATGCGGTGTCCGTTACCATTCACAGGCTTAAGCAAACTCAATGGGCTTGAGACTTTGTGTTCGTCGTAACTCACGTTGTAGATTTTCATGGGGTTCTGGTCGCTGAGCTTGGCGTCCAGATCGCCAACGTTTTACCACCGGTCGAGGTCAAATCGACTGATCATGAAACGTTTACGAAGCAACTATAAAGCATGAGCTACTGCAAGCAAAGGTTCCCATAGATCATCTGTCACGTTTAATGGTATGCAGTAGTAAAAATGAAAATATCTGTGAGAAGGGCATTTACTCGCCGTTCATTCAACCAAACCAAATGCATTTTCGATTCATCCTTCGGAGCCACCTGACAGAACAGTCAGTCTTGACGGTTCTGTCAAACGAAGGAATTAATAGCAAACCAGAAAAGCACTAGTGATTTGATCGGCAAACGGCCTATCCCATGCTGCTAACTGCTTGTTCACAAAAACATGGAATTTTGTGTTCAAGTGAAACACCTTACGGTACTTTTATCGATCGACGCATGGCCATGATGAAACTCCTTTCAAGGCAATCGATTACAAAGACATACTATTCTATCACTAGTCCATGATCGTAGATTTTTGAATTCAATGTGGGTAAGTAATGAAGAATATTTCAGTGAGTCATTGATAGTCAGAGGTAAGCCGCCGAATGCTTTCCAACTCAGTTTGGTATTTCAGTTCCGTGGGCTGAATAACGAGCAGACAGGCGACAAAACTTCAAAAAAGGCTGCTCACCAGTTAGATCTGATATATCGTGAATATTTTTACGCTACTGACTAGCCAAATTCTTGCATTCAGTTGGGATGAACGACCTTTAAAAAAGGCTGAATTCCGATCAATAGACAATTAGATCGATCTGCTGAGCGATCGATAAACGTTGTGTTGGAGAAATGCCACCACGATGAAATAGCAGAGTATGCATGCAACATTTTGTAGTGAAATTCTGTCAGATAAAAATCAGCGCGAAATGGCAGTCAGCCAGACAGGTCGCTATTCTTCGACGTCGCCAGTAAAAGCAAATAAAACAAACAGAAAAGTAAGCGGACAGTAAACCGACAGGATATTCGGTGTTTATGGGCGTTAGGCAAATTTTCGAGTTGATTTTGGGTATTTGATGCGGTCACAGTATCTAAGACTGGATCCAGAGTTTCTACATAGTACATGTGTGTCCACCGAAGATTCATGTACATCACACGGCGTTTTCAAATCTATGCTCCGTATTTTCGTCCTCAGCTGTATCACCACATTCGGGAAAAAATCTCAAATGTTCAGGTTGTTTTTTCTCCTCCGCAACAGTTAACTTGAGCTTATTCACAGAGCTTTCCAGTCTTGACTGTGATACCACGCAAAACATGACAGGGTTTTTTAATTGACATGAATGTCCAAGGCCGATAGTACTGATGTGTTTAACACGTTCCGGTATTCAAAACTACTGAGCCTATTTCTGCCAACTTCCAGATCAGATTAGACATGGACTGTAACTCACGTGATTACATGCCCCGCCCAACATTTGTTTCCCTCTTTCCAGTTCACTAGATGGGCTAAAGCGATGCGACAGTTTTGCAAACCTCAGCTGTTGGCTTTCCTGTTTGTCACGTGGTTCATGGGACTGGGTGTGGGACAAGTATTCACATTCCTGTTTTGGCACATGCAAGAATTGAACGGTTCGCCAACTCTTTTTGGCATCGCCACGGTGATCAATCATATCTCGGAGATCATGATGTTTTATTTCAGTATACAGATTATCGAAAAAATTGGTGAGTAGTCCGACACTTATTTACCTTAGGTTTTCAATGTACACAATCCTATTCACACACACACACACACAAATACACGCAATTCGACTTATGAATAAACCGTCCGACCTGTTAGACAGTGAATCACTAAATGAACGATTAACGTGTTGGAGTCAAGCCAGGCGGCCCTGCGACTCACACGTAACTGCGCTAGCGAACGACTGAGAAATCATTAAACTTGTATAGCTCACTACCAAATTTGGATGACCTGCAGAAAACCAGTTAAATAGATGATGGATGATGATGGAGACTTAAAACTGGTCTTCTCTCAGAATTGACCTGGTAGAACTTTATTCAGTTTCCAGAAATATGCTTCATTCTTCTAAGTTTCTTGCTATTGACCATATGACTGGTACACCTGGGTAATTGAGAATACGGAAATAAAGTTGTTAATCTTGTGTCGGTTATAAATTACTCCAAAGTTGTATTGTGGCCAGGATGACTAGTCCGTTGTTGCTTTGTCTGATGATCTTATGAATCTAAGCCAGTCATCAAACTTACGCGTTCTGAGCACCAAGACCGGTACCAATTCCCTCTCTTTGTCGATATCTGATTATTTTGTTCTTTAAATCCATCTAATCTGTGTAAATTTCACCTCATAGCCCTGGGCAAACACCCGGTAAATATAACTATGAATATGGTAGTAGGTGAGCTCCGACATTTTGAATTGGGCCCCAGCTTAATGATCATACTGCACATGTAACTGGTGTTGCTGACGCCAGTATTTCTAGAGGCATTCATGTTAATATAAAGTACCTCGCAAACAGTCGTTATTATATTCACTTCAGACTGATTGACAGTTTATCGATACCTTTGTATGGCACATCTGGCCGCTTTCAATTTCGGCGAAACGTCTAACCACTCGACCCAACATGTTATTTGTTACTTTTCTCCTCAAAGATTCTTCTTAGCATGATCGATCAATTCGCCTTTAAGAAAAACTTTAAAGGCACAGTATACCGGCCTTATACTGGTTGCAAATGACCGTCAGTACATATCCATTGCGAGTTGCGGAGGCCTGATAACCAGTCCAGAATCATAGCAGTCAGGCTACTATGGCTGACTCGTAACGATTTATTAAACTTTACCAAGGCATAGAATTGATTTTCTGATCGAACAGTTGCTGTTCATCTCGTTCGCAGTACGCAACCGTGTAAACACAGTAACTGATGATTGCCATATATAATGATGTTTAGTAAACTTGTAAGACCTAATCGGAGTAGCCTGGCGCCTATGATGCCAGACTGTCATTCGTCCCAAACCTCAGTTTCGGCGGTAATGTTGTGCACGGATGACTGATTTCGGGAAGCATAAAGCAGCTTTACAGAGCTCTTCTAAATTCCGGCGATGAACGTGACTTAGGCAAGACACGGTAGACCATTTCTCGTGATATCTCATCTTCCGCTACTCCCACGGATTTCCGTTAGTCTTGCTGAAGTTGGATTGCGTTGACAACTCATTCCTCGGTTCCGGACGTTCTACCGCTTTCTCTTTACCGAGTGTGGCATTCGGTAAAGCATAATTCTTTTTAGTCTCCAGTGTTCTCCGACACCCATGAATGCATCTGAATTTTCAAACAAGTGATCCTCAGTTGGGGAATTTATTTTCAGAAGGTGTCGCCTCATAGTCTTGACCTGAATATCCCGAATTCGACCAGTGTCACTGCCATTGACTTGAGTACTAGTGGTCGGTGTTTAATTTTGACGCGACGTCATTCCTGGGGTATCACACAGTTATAACATACTAACTGCAACGACTTAAGCAATCGCCATTTATATTATTTTTCTTTAGCCTTTGATCTCTGTGTTAATGAGACCACTTTTTACCCCATTCCTATAAAGGGTGTCGCGGACAGCAGAGGAATATCAAGTGGGCAGTTTGACCGGCGGTGTGGGGAATCGAACTAGCGAACGTTTGGTCGAGAGATGGCGATGTTGGTTACCTGTTCACCATCGACTATTATATGGGGTGATTGACTTATTTGCTTTCGTGCTTTTCTCATTCACAACTAGGCAAGTGTTCGTACGTGCACGCGTGCGTGAAAGTGATCAAGCATGAAAAGGGACTTGCTGTGAGTAGAAATTTGTAGACCCACGGCCAAACGTATGTTGTGACACAGGCACGTGTGCACATTCGCCGAGCTCACGAGGAACGGAAGGATGTCATAAATCAACCATCCTGTGTATTACTGCTGATATAGAGAAATCGATGATAATGTTACGAAAATAAGGAAAACATCAAAATTTGCCTGCATTGTGTTGTGGCGCAGTGGTGTACATGCTGTAAGAATTTTATCTTTTCAATTTCTGTTCGTTCTGAATAGGTCACCTAAGAGTATTGTATCTGGGCTTGCTGGGCAACGTGGTCCGATTTCTGTACGTGTCCTGGATAACCAATCCTTGGTGGATATTACCTTTTGAATTTCTGCAAGGTGAGCCATTCTGTTTATTGGCAATGACAACTAGTTTTCTGATCCCCAAATTGTATTAATCAGACTGAGTAAATCTTTCGAACCGATAAAAGTTCCAGTGAATCCTACGATGCGCAACGTATGATTTTTCATAGGGTTCAGGTAACTGAGTTTGGCATTTAGATGGCAAACGTTTAATCACCAGTCGAGGTGCAAGTGCGCAGTTGTCTGCCTCTCATCCCTGCTGACTGAAAGGACCGGCATTCAAGTCATTCAGACCGATTATCACAAATCTGCCTCATTCAGACGGATCTGTCCTCGAAAGTGAATCCAAATGAAGACAACGGCGCAAAATTAAACGGATTGAACTTCTCCGACCGAAAGTCAACCTTTTAAGGTCAAATGTCAGACAAAGATCATGTGGAAAACAGACGCATAGTTTCCAGGTCACGATTGTCGAATAATTTCAAGGTAAAAGTCAGTGGCAATTGCGTAAGTGCAAAAGAACCTAAACAACTGCGCACTTGCAAAGACGATGTCACCTCGACTGGTGATTAGACGTTTCCGATCTAAACGCCAATCAGACCCCCATGAATACCAACAGTGTGAGCTACGACAAACACAAATTCTCAAATTCATTGAAAGGTATGTCTTTAAAGCACTGTCGCTCGTAAGTGTGATTTTCACGTGTCAGGACACACAGCACATGACAAACAACGATTGCATCTACAGAACAAACATCGGTAGTCTTACTTGCCCAAAATTAGTGAAATATGTGGAACTACCGTACAGCTACTTCGTTAAGAGTAATAGATTATCTGAAAGTCACAACAGCTATCTACCCCGAATGGGGCCCATGTCAGCAGACAGTGGATCGAAGCTGCAAATGATGGTTCCCTTAAGTTTCAGTACTGACTTCAGGGGATTGGTACTTTGATAAGATGCACTCGGTTTCAATCGAAGCGCATTAAAATTCGATTGCTGTCTGATCGGTAGGATAAAATGGAGGAAGAGATCCGGTCAGTCAGAAGCCATGGCTATTAAAAAGGATCGGAGGGTAGAACGGACACTGGGCGAGGAAAGTTTCCGTCTGGGACTACTCACCTCATCAGTACCCCCTAACACAAATATATCCGGTCAGAAATGAAGAATGTATGATAAGACTTGGGAGGAAAATTATATCGTATCTGATAATAAGAACAGAAAATACAAAGAGGTGTGTGACTTCCTCAGTGTCCAACGTTTAGCTCTGACCGAAATCTGACTAATTAAATGTAAAACTCAGTTGCTCACCAGTTGTAAGATGATGTCATCGCCTTACCAGATAAATGAACTGCCTGCCTGGAATGAGAATGGTTAAATTAAAATCAATGGAAAAACACGGGGCGTGGAAGAAGCACTTCGGGTCCTCAAGAGGAATGGTAGTTGTAAGCAATGTCAACGGGGGTTTTTCAAGGCACAGCCGAGGGCGGTCCTGTTTTTATTTCACTTTTTCTCACGTTTCTTCGACTGAGAAAATAGCACTACGTCGCATGGTTTTGAAATCGCGTTTTCCCAATCGTACTGTGTGCATCTGTCGAATCTTTCTGACCAGATAGATATGCAACCGTAACGGGGTGAGCAACAGAAAAAAATACGCGAAGGATTGAACCAGATCAAAATCTTCTGCCAACTAGATTTTCGAATCGATATTTTAAAGTGCATGCTTACTAACGAATGTTTACTTCGTGAAAGTTCGCGTGCCAGTTTTACTTCAATGCTTGATTGTCTCACGCCTTCTTGCACGTTAAGTTCGGAGCATTTTTCCCAAAATCACGAAATGCAAGTTCGTAGCTAGTTGGTGTGGAACTTCAGATATCGGTGAGAAAAACAAAGAAATCCGGTTTCACTACATCACGTACGTTTTTCCAACCACTCTTTCTCGCAACCAGATAGACAACCAGATGCACGGAATCTTGGAGAACCAAATTGCTAAAAACTCGAAATCGTTGTTTCTTTGCCTCACTCGAAGTTACGGCACAAAATAATCTCACTAGGCTATCGTCTAATAATGTTATCGAACCAAATGCTTGAAAACGAATGAACCGTGTTGATAATGCTACTAGAGATGTCTATTCTTTGTCTTCGCCGTAAATAACGCGTTTCACAACTGGATAAATGTAGGGTAAGTTTAACACGGGCATACGAAACAAATGGTATGCTCTAGATGACCGGATGAATCGAAGAGCGTAACCACACACGAGAATATTACGGCGTTATTCCCTATATCCGATTAACCCATTTTGGCTCCTTTCCCAGTTATGCCTTTATATCATATTTTTGTAAATTAGCGACTGAGAAACAAACTGTGTACTAAGTGATCGAAATGAAGTTGTTCGTTCAAAATTGTCAGAAAAAATACCCGATATTTGGGTTTATCGGTTTTGTGCAGCTTAGTCATCTCGGAAAAATTGCCGAAATACAGACTGCCACTTCGTACTCAAATTAAACTTACAGTTTCTTACATTCGCCTTACAGTTTCTCATTTTGATATTGTTTCTTCTGAATTCAATCTAGAGATAGCTGATTGTTCCAGGAAGTATTCACAGGCAACGGTCAAATTGAACTTGGTTTAACCGCTGCACAGATTTGGAAGTTGGAACATCTGGTGATTGAAATACATGAATTCGAAGGGATGTTGTATTTTAATATAATAACGCTGCTGTCCATCGTCCATACAAAAACGACTGTCTTTGGTTGTTCCTTGGGGTCGATTTCATGAATTAGATGGTATTTTGTAGTCTTGTTTATAGAAGTCGCTAACTCTAGCGCTTCCAGTCGGTCGTCTCGAATGCAAGCCAATTCCAGGATAGAGCTGATTAGCCGACGGCCCAACGTCCCTCGGGCAAACTTTCTTTTTTGATGTTCGCTTCGAACGCTGCCCATTTTAGCCTCTGACCTTGGCACGAAAACTAGACCGCTTTGTCTTAGTTTCACAATCGGGGCAAATGGTTGGTTCCTCACCTAGCCTCCGGGCTTGCAGCCATTTACGTTTATGGACCGTGTGTCATTCACCAACGCGCTTATTGGACGGTGTTGTTTCCCAGACCATATCCATCCTCGTTGTCACACGACTGGTCTTACCGAAACGAAGCTTCTTTGTACTGTTGAAACCAGCCCGTAGCCCCACCTTATAAGCAGCCCATGGCCTTATTCTAAAAATGATTGCGAAACTTTGGAGCAAGCCGGGCTGCGAGGTCCGCAAGTTGCTTGCCCTGGTGGCCAAGTGCATAGGGTCGTGGCGTTCGGACTTGAAGGTCGCGGGTTCGAATCGCCGGTCAACTTCCCCACGTGGCAGCCCTCTACTGGCCGCGGCCCCCTTCTTGGAAATTGATGTACATTGTTGTTTCATTAATAGAAAGAAAGTAATATCTAAAAGATAAAAGATAGAAGGGAGGAGTAGCCGATCTTATGAGAAAACGAATGACATGTTTTCACGAATTGACTCGGGGTGTTGTTCTTTTGTCTCGTTCGCTTTTTCAGCTTTTCCGCTCTAGGTACCATGTAGTAAGTAGTGTAATCTATGACATACAGTGTACTTGATCATTGTGATCAAATATAGTAGTCCTTAGAAAATGCGGAAAATGCAACCCCATTACTGGATTGCCCACAGTACTTTGACATGGATGGTTTACTATGACAACTTTTAGATTATTGATATCTCTCCTCGGTTTCCGTTGTTTTCACGATTATTGCTATGCTACCTGTTGTTATTCTTGCCCTTGTCGTTCTTGTTGTGGTACTGTTCGAGCAGAACAAGTCAGCTGATTTCGGTACTTATTGAAAACGATCAACTGCGATTGGCAAGAGGATGAGTGATTCCGCCCAGTGCTCTGCTGGGCTACGTGCAAAAGACACGATAACATTTGGTTTGCCTTGCTGATCAGCCTGCCTAATCAACATGACAAAAAATAGAAACTTGTTGCCTTTAGTAGGTATCCTCCTGAGGGGGAGGGGCTTTGTGACTCCGGTTCAGCGAATTATTTGGGCAGTTTTCTTGTGCATTGTTGTGTAAAACAGTATTTTTGGAAGACTCAAACTGTTTTGTCTTTTTTTACAGAATTTTACAGTCCGAATTTCTACTGACGATGATCGGGAATTTAATTACGCGAACTAGAACAATGAGCTTCCAAAGTTCACAACGCATAATGACTAACTATATTGTTTCCGTAAAATCTACTAATGAGCCTACTTGTCGCATTTATTTCTTGTCATTCTTGATTGTTATCGATGGATAAATGTGAAGCAGAAGATAGAATACGAGAAGAAAATTTGTGGTCTCATAAAACAGTGCACAATAATTAAGAGCCCGAACATCATCGAACTGTTACTGTCAAAGTTGACTACTCGTAAATCGCAAACACGACACCAAGGAATCGTCTATTAGCCAACTGGAATGCGCATTTTAAATTGTATGAACTAGGCACAAGCCACAGACAGATCGACTGGTCAAATGATAATCAACTAGGACACAACAGATTGGATGATGCCGATCGAAGAGCTACGCAAGCCGCACTATGTAAAAGATATGGGAAAACAGATCAACACAACACCGTTTAGGTACGGATTGTGCTCTTGTACCTTGGATAATTGCCCTGGCCCACATTTCTTCCTGTTTACAAAATAACTCAAATGTCGACATACTACAATTGAAAATTCCAAACACCGCATTGGTTAATGATTGTGAGATTTTCTCTTATTAAACTGAGCTTGAATACGGGCATTTCAGCGGCCATCCTCTGTGGTCATCTCCAGACCTAATCGTTCTTTACCGCTAAAACGATAGAGCAATTATATGGCATGAATATTACCGAGGTTTTGGGACACGAAACAAGCTAATTTACAATTCCCTTAGGCTGCTGATCTTTCCTAAATGCGTACTTGTGCGTGTGTGTCTGTGTGTGTATGCACGCACACAATAACTCTGTGTCGCTGTCGTTCACATTTTGTCAACGGCATTCGTTACCAGTTATTTTAACGCACGCATGCGAAAGATTCCAATTTTAATATAAAATGTTTAGTAAATAAAATCATTTTAACTTACACGTGTGAGTGTAAGATAATGTTCAGTGTCAGAACGGCGTATACTTATTGTAAGTTATCGATTTCGTTTGTGAGCGATATTCCCCTTACACGAAATTTGCATAGCCAGAGAAAATCTTCATGCGGATATTCCAGAACTATTCTCGAAATGTTTTCCCGATAAGGTTTTAAACTGAACTCTATGAAGGAAACGGAAAGACTGTCTGGCGGCAGCTTCATCTGTGCTATGGTATGCATAGGCGAGTACCAATGGGAAATAGTTAATTATCACTACCACGTGTACCATTCGGTGCTATGCAAACACTTAAAACAGCCATCAAGAAGACGTAGTTCTTTCACTGTTCAGTCGGTGAAAACTTTTAACTTGGTAAGACCCTAAAACGGGCCGTGACAAGCCGTGAAAACTGCATGGGACTGTTTTGTTTTGTGATGTTGCACCTATCCGTCACTGATTTGCAACTCCACGGGCCGCCGGCGCACAGCAGTCGATTCCTGTTGATAGTTGACTTTTCTGTTGGTGCAACATCATGTGGTGAATTTCGACAAAAACGGCCGCGGGTCCCGCCAAGTAGCGTGACGGTTAAGGCGTTGAACTCAAAGTCGCTCGTCCTGGGTTCGTTTCCCAGTTCGGGCGCGGTCCATATGCACTTCTGATGATGCCCAACGAGGATGAAACAGCTGCACAGTGCTTCCGTGGTTTCTTAATGAGAAGTTGGACGTTAATTTCACACTGTGAATAAATTTATGAAAACGATCTCCTACTACCAACACGCATTGTAATAAGTAGTTGCTGACACGATATGAAGTTATAACCAGGCGACTTTGAATAGAATGGGGACGTTTACTTGTAATCAGTTTCGCCCGACAATTTACCAACATACCACTTTTCATCGAATCCAATTTAAAATTGTGCGATAGAAGAACAAGTTAACTTTTGAACAATGGATGCTGTATTTTGTCACTGAACTGATGTATGGTGTAGCTCAACATTGGGAATCATGGAACTGCTATGCACGATCTTATCCTTGTTAGGTCAGTCGTCACCCGTCGGACATAAGACCTAGACGGGGATCGTGGTCGAACTATTGTGAGTCGGACTGTGTAGTCACTAGACTACCTGAATTGTTCCTCTAGGATCTGATGAACTTCAGTT
This sequence comes from Fasciolopsis buskii, assembly GCA_008360955.1. NCBI lineage: Eukaryota > Metazoa > Platyhelminthes > Trematoda > Plagiorchiida > Fasciolidae > Fasciolopsis > Fasciolopsis buskii. The sequence goes on from LUCM01000142.1 coordinate 129,919, forward strand.
TTGCATGCTACAATAGTTAGCTGTCACTGATTTCGCAAGGTCACACACCATTTCTCGCGGCGTTCTTTCTGCACGAAGATGGCTTCCCAATGTGAAGCCGAGATACGAAAAGCAATCTGCACACTATGGTTAATCGGTAGATTTCTTTAAATTTGCCACCGAATGTTGGTGTTCGAAACACGAAATAAACTTTCAAAGGAAGCATAACTTGTTCATGGCATAAATTCTCTCATGTTTTTCTAATGAAATTCCAACAGAGCAGTTGCATTCTTTTCTTGATGGTCACAACAGTTTATTTGAGGTCAAGTATTGATATTTTAAGCATACCATTCACCTTAAAAGTATTGTAGTTATAATTTCCAGACAAGGAGTAAGACAACTCTTTCAGTCTTTGAAGCATGCGAAAGTTTGAGCTTCAAACAATGGGGAATAGCACCAACAGTTTGTGAAATCATATTTGGCGGGCCATTTTACGTTGAACGGGCATTATTACTTTCGTCATCTGTTTATTTCTTCCTACCGATGAACTCAGGATTCACTCACGCCATGGTTTGGGTAGCTTGTTGCTCATACATCACTCAGGCGTTCTCACCGGAGCTGCGGTCTACCACCCAGGGATTCCTCAAGACCGTGCATTACGGTCTCGGTCGTGGTTTGGGTGCCTGCTTAGGAGGATTGGTCATTTCAAGTTACGGTAAGCAAACGGTTTCTAACTTCAGATGCATTGTGTTCTATATGTCTTTTGACGGCACCAACTGATCTGTTTTTAAAGGGCGGAAGCTAGAATTATTTTTCTACTCAATGTTCCCCAGCTCTACAGCTATCAATGAAAGCTCAGTTTTGCTGTTGTCGGAAAATCTTAGTATCTCTTACCGCCAGAAATCGTGATCACTGCTGCATTTCATAGGCAAGAATGCTATGGGAGTGAGCTGATGTGAGTACACGAATCCACTTTCATCCATGCAGTTCGAATAACTTGGAAACGAAAATAATACTCTAGTCGTGGCTAGGCGTCACAGAATTGAGGAGTTGATAAAATCTGTATCCTGCTCCGTTAGCTGCCGTCGCTCAGACAAAATTAATCGAGCGTCATATTGATTTTCATGTGAAGCATAAGAAACGAACACTTGGTCAGAAGCTGTTCAGATTTTCAGTAGCCAAGCGCAGGTGGGAAATCACAAACTACACAGTGAACATTTTTGTTTCTAGTATGAGTCTAATAAATCCAAGGGAGCAAATAAAAATAAGTTTGAAAATGGATTAGAAAAGCCTCCTGGATAGTTTTCACCGAAATCGACGTGAAGGGTTTTAAGAAAAGAGTGCTTTGTCAGGCAAACTGAAAATTTAAGGCATAGGTACAGCATTAGCCAATCACCACAAAGAAGGTAAATGCCGGTTAATAATGGTATTATTCACGGGGTTTGTAATAATTTTTGCAAAGCTCAACTGGGGTCTTTGTTGTCACACGGTTTCATTGCTTCTAACGAATATAACGCGGTATTCGGCAGATCAAAAAGGACCCGCTCAATGTTTGACTGCTAAGAGAGTAACGAATTAGCTGCCGAAGAATTCAAACCTGCGAAATTTAAGTCCTGACATCAGTTTGCTGATTGCTTGACCACTCCGGTCTATGCGCAATGAGTTGGAGCAGAAACTACAATTACCTGTGGACAAGCGTCTTCGTAGCTTTCAAAAGTCAAGAGTCATTCCACAAACAAACACACCCAGGATAAGAAAGGAGGCGTTTAATTGTAAATCCTGTCCGTGAATTCTAACAAGTGGATGCTGGGAAATCCTAATTTTCCATTTAAGTTACGGAAACGATGGTTACGGTGAATTCCAAATGCATGCATAACTGGGGTGGGTAACCAATGATTATATATATATATATATATATATATATATATATATATATATATATATATATATATATATAACCCTGGACTTAAATCTATAATCAAGGTTTTCTCTTGTGCGGGCGGCATCTGAGTCAGCTAACTCTAATAATAACGATGGGCAGAAGTGCACGTGGATGAAAATAGCGTAAGTGATTCGCAAATGTACACTTGTGAGACAAACCTGAACTAGCACTGAATGTCTTCTCTACTAGCATTATCTTCGAAAGGTTAGAAAAATTGGAAGCGAAGCAAACCTTTTACACAGTATTACTAGAGCTCATACATGAAACGGTCTTCATAAAAGTGAGTTTTTGCCATCAGCAGTCAGTGGTTTACTTCAATAGTCAGACGGTTGGATTCATTTCAATTAATTTTCTTCGTTGTTAGATACTAAATCAAACTGAGCAGGTTGGTTATGGATGTTTTCGATCAAGAAGACTGAGAATTCACTTTTGCAGTGTTTTCTTTAACACCGAAAGATCGTTGCGGCGAGGTGATATATTTTACACGGAATGCAGCAAGGTCATAGGAGAACCAGAATGTGCTCATTATATTCCGTGAACATGGCTTTACTTTACAAATTAACCACTACCAACGTCTTCTGACCCAATCAGGAACGAGCATTCAAATGTTCGTCACATCTTATTACAATTTGATAAACGTGCAGCCTCCAATGTGATACGCTGAGGGAAGGTAATCACCTGGATATTTTGTTTGTATCCAGCAGTTTTCAAAAAAATATCGAAGCAACTTCCCAACGCGTGTTTCATGCGAAAAAATAAATAAATAAATCTGTTCAATGATCCGCCCTATCAATCAGCTAGCCACGCTAATTATCCCACTTAAGCGGCCTCAGTCTGGCTGTGCCTAGTTCACCATACAGAACTGTAGTTCAAGCAAACTATTTTAAGAACCCATATCTTTTCTACTTATAAGTAGTGTGATTTGGCTTGCTGTAGAATCTCTCGATGTGAAGTTCGAAGAACTATTCTTAGTAAATTTAACAAAATTGTTTAGTCTAGGGTCATATAACGCTACCTTAGAGTACTTTCTGTGATTCTCTAAGGACTGAAAATTAATTTAACAGGAAGTAGATTGGCATTTTTTAATATCTGACGACACACCATATTCATCCAAGCTAGATGCTACACACGTGTATTCGTATGTGAATGGCTTTATGGAAATAAGCTTATATTTTGGTCAAAAAGCCCTCGTTCACCAGCATTGGAAGCAGAAAAGTAGAATCAGGACCTGACTGCAGAATATCTATGACCACGATATTTTGATGACAATCACACTGCGCATGGAGACTAGAATACAATCCAGTCCGCTCTTTTTTGACTTTAAGATACCGGCTAAATATGGAATCAGAGTTTTCATGAAATTCGGCGCCTAAGGGAGTAAACCCAAAATGAAAAAGAACTCTTGAATAAGATTGAAAAATAATATGTTAGGTTTTAGTAGAAGGATATTTTATGGGGGTAGATTTCGCTGACAAATTTGAGGCAGTGAGCATTACAAAACGACTAGAACTACAGAGCTACATAGCAAAACGATCGCCGACCGTTCACAACAGAGAAACTACAAGGAAGGCCGAAAAACGAGCTCGTGTCGGACCGCATACAAGGAGATGTCTGCGGCTGAGAACATTTTGTGAAAAAGTTGGGTGACGGTTCGATCGGTACTTTCACTATCCGTCAAATTCTGATTGCAAGGATGTTAGAGTCTCTACTTGCAACCAAGCTTATCTCAGCCAAAGTCGTCAATCACAATCTCATTTTTTACGTCATGCTTCATGCACAGGTGCAGTGGAAAGGCCGCTAGGGCAACCAGGACCCTGAAGCTTCGAGTGTCATACAACCAATTAAAGTCCCAATAGGTCACGCGTGGTAACGAGCCGCGCAACAGCTAGTTGCCATCACTCATTAAATTGACCGAGGGATCTGGGATTCGAAACTCTGACATTTTTCAGTGATCGTCCATTGCCGGGCATATGAAAATTTTCAGACACCCTTAAGCGTCAGGATCTGGCTCGGCTCTCGTCGCGCTTACCTGCACCAAAGTTTAACAACTCATTTATTTCTCCGTTTACGTTCAGGTTTAAAGCGATTTCCGTAAAAAAATGAGCTAAGCGTTTCCCCACTTTTAGTCACCGACTGTAGTGCTAAGAATGGTATTTCGGAACAGCCCTCAACAGGTGCTTCTTTCCAATCTGACTCAAACTTGTTGGCCAAAGAAAGGGGTATACATAGAGCTTTTAAAATTATTGATTTTAGAATCAACTAGGAGGTCTTTTATTTCATGTTTCGTTGTCATGTTTCCCGAGTCATTTCCTATGCTGCATTCGACGGTCTGGGTATTTCAAAGAGCCTGGAAAAACAACTACCGTCGAGGAAAAACATTCGGGAAAGGGAAGTTTGAGATAAAGCCCTAGACAGTGGAATATCTGATTACTCGTTCGCTACCTATTTTCCGCATATCTCGTTGGCCAGCTAACACTAAAATACTAAGTGAGGCTGTGACCGTTATGATTCGCATGCTGCAGTTGCCTGCAGAATGGCATGACAAGTCGGTATACGCGTATCACGTGCGCCATTCAAGTTTTAACTAACTAACTAACTGATTTGACTAGCAAGCGAAATTCCGTTCCTTTGGTCTAACGTTGTCTTTCGAAAGAAAAGATACTGCACACGAAACATTCGATTACGGAAGTCGTGATTCTCTGGAATGTAGGATGTTGCCTTCACACACCACAGGCTAGAGATTCCCATCCTACTCGGGCTAAATAGGATTCGTCATGATTTATTTCGTACTTCATTTCCGCCGCCGTCAAGTGGTGAAGATAACTGGCAAAACGAACCTGCAGCATTGGGATTGAAGTGCCGTGATGTTGATTGTTTAACCTCTCTTGTCACATTCCATGCACTTTGCTTGTTCCGTCTCTATGTTGGTTTCACAAACCATGCATTTTCCTCTTCTCCACCCCACCCCCGTCGTATGCGTCACAACAGGCAGTGCTACTATGTTCCGTTCGTACGGTGCTGCTTCGGCCGTCGTATTGCTCGGTTTTCTTGTACTAAACTACATTCTACCTATTCCGGCAGTCTCCACAGGACAGGAAGTGGTCGATACACAGGATGGCCTAGATCCGACAGCTGTTGCCTCATACGGTCAGTCTACAGAATTCGTACCGCCAGCCGCAGCAACATTGGGTAGGTTAAGTAACTTTGCACATATTTCACTTTCGTTTTTCTCGTTCAAATGTAGTTGGAAGATTTCACGCCAAAATAAGGTTTTTCTTATTGGGTCAGGTTTTGCTTTATTAAAGTTGTACATTCGGACTCTACTTAGATCCTATCTGAACACTATCGCATGACATTTTACAAACATTCCACCTGTTCTACTACCACAGACTTAACCTAGGTCTGATCAGATATGATAAATTTTTGGTCAAATAATAAACTAAAAAGCCTCATATTCCAGCTTTTTAAGTCCCTCCTGATACGTTGTGCTTGTTCTGGAATCAGTCTGTACCTATCAAACACATAAGGATTTTTTAAGACAGATAGAGCTCTCCTTTCTAAGCTGGCAGAATGAAAGACCACAATTATTCGTTTTGTACAGTTCCAACGGGGTGCTCTGATCTGGTCTAAACAGTACAAATCTAACAGACCTTGGGATGTAAGACCGAAATCACGGAAACATAAAGTATATGGTTGTGTCGACGGAAGTATTAGGAATTACGATCAGCGGTATGTTGAACGACCAGTCCAAATTAGGACTGGAACTGTTCGAGGTCAGCAGCAAGTTTCGATCGACTGGAAACTGGGTAGCGAAACAAATGGCTAGGTGAATAAACACCTCTCTTCACATTTAGTCACTCCGAACTTTTTTCCAACTGAGTTCTTTGACGTATTCAAGCTGACAGTTAGTTGTATCCCCAACTAGTTACCAGCCTCTTGCAAGAGTAGAGGCAAAGAACACAAAGCTTGATAAAGAGGATAAAATTTCAGTAAAAATGATGCCATTTCATGGTTAGTAGGTCTTAGTCACTAATCGTCAAAGGACCAGTAATTCTAATTGGCCGATGTTTCCAGTTTGTACGTCATCCACGCACGACCTGATGTTTATCTTACTTGAATTAGGATGCAGTTAGACGATGGGTTTGTAAAAAATAACTCAATGTTGTTTTATAATGGTTGGGAAATTTCCTCCGAAACCTGGACACTCGCCATATTACATAAAAACACTGTTATCTGATTAGCTACCCCAGAAAACTGTATAGTCGCGGTGATGTTCGTGGTAGATGAACTTCAATAAAGATGACCGATCAGCGGAGTATCGTGGAAGCATGTTCAGTTAGTGAACATAACCATGAGAAAAGCAGTGTACTTCCGTCAAAGTGGTACCAAGCCACCCGCATATCACATTCCCGTTATAACTGAAGCACTTAATCAAACTGTACGGGGAAAATATAATAAGGTCAAGAGCTTACTTATCCAGGAGTCGAAAACCCTAGACTCACTAATGGGTCCTGTGCAATCATCGCCCAAGAACTTTATCCAGCATGTAGCATGACAGCAATCGCAGTAAATCTCTGTCTAGTTCGCGTGGGAAAATAAAAATGACATTGAGGAGAATGTATAACTATCAAAAGTTGTGCAGACCTGGTCTGCTGAACACGAACACTGCGGGATGTCGTGCCGTTCAACCATCAATAGATGCATTTCATCCATATGATCACCGACTTCTACCACAGGTCATCCACAGACTGTGAGTTAGCCAATCATGTGACAATGGCACTGACCGACATCAACTCCCACCATCGATTGGTGTTATTTACGTTTCACTGCGTGATTTGGTTCTTATTACTTCCAAGCAATCTGCAGACGATTTGAGAATTGATCACTTAAAAATGGTTGTTTCGGTGTGCTATTTTCGCAAATGGTTACCAAAAGATTCGACACAACTCAATACTTATTTTAGTTTTCGCGCAGATTTTTATGTGGATAGATGTCTGTGTTTCGGTTAAAAGTTACCCTCGTCATCTCATCAACAACTGGGAAACAGAAAAGCATAGGTCAAATAAAAGATCGGATTCCGAAAATCTGGCAAAAATTTCAACCGTGGCTCATGCCTAACTTATGGGAAACCCATCCGCGTTGGAAACTAATGAGCATCTGTGGATGCATATTGTCATAGTCTCCCAGTTGCGCATAGCCAAATGAGATTGCCACTTCATCAGCTCATTTGACAGAGGACAAGTGGGGCTCATATATCTTGTGCGCGAACAGATTTAGATCACTGGAAAGGGTAGCGAGTTTTTGTGGTATTCGGAAATGAGGTCTACTACTTATTGACAAATCACGATGGACTACCTTGGACTTCTTTAGTAAGCCAATAAAAGTGACAAAGAACCAGTAGACAGTGATAAGAGAAATACTTTGGCCATGTAAGATGGACACATCAGATTCTCATCTACAGTGTTCGCGTAGCGATCCAGTGTGTAGTTCCAGTGTGTAGTTCCAGTGGCTCAGAACAGCGGAGAACAGCAAACAAGCAAGTGGAACATTTTGGATACACGAGGATTTCTGCCTGGTCAGATAAAAAAGTGAAAATGCGAATGGTTGCTGAAATTTCTAAGGAAATCTTGCATTGCACAGTTCAGTCGACAAGTGTCCGGGACAATGCGGCAATAGATCACCAGTGCGTGTATAGAACAAATAATGAACAACTGGTCAAAATTTGTACCGTGCAATAAAATGGTTTGTTGTTCAATTCAATCCGCTAACTCGGTTTGGCGGGTTCAGTTTCAGCAGAAGGAAGAATGTACACGGCACAGGACATGGGAGATGAGGGTGAGAACGAACGAACAATGCACTATAGGTTTCACACAAATACCAATAGCCTATCGTCAGATGGTTGCCAAATTTTTGTTTACCTAATGATTTTTAACTAATTTATTCATTCAAACTATATGTTATTCCATTGCGATGTCGACTCGTTTAGGCGGTGTTTTATAAGCGGCGGGGATTATTAATGTGGATTAGGTGAGAGATGAATCAAGTACCGTTTTCGCTGGTTATATAAAGTCAAAAACACCAGTCCAGCATTCCATAGTGATCATCTGGCTATTTTTTGATTTCCAAGGTTTGTCTTATTGTGACAAAATTCGAATGAACGGCAATTATTTCTTCAGTTGGCAATAGCTTAATTTCTTCGACAGTTTTAGTAATGCAAACACAATTTGTCTACCTTTGTATTCTATTCAACCTCATTAGGTGGACAGAACTTCGGGCAAGATGTGACGCACGATTACTACGCGCAACAATTTCAAACACAAAGGTCAACGACGGCTGAAGCCAGGCCATTTTGATTCTCGCGCTCCATCCGCTTTGGCGACTTGGTTGTGCAATATTTACCACTCTCTCGCGCGCTCTCGCTCTCTGTCCTTCTCTCTTTATGACTCTTTCTTATTTGTTTTAACACTTAGTCTTCTTACTTATTTGTTTATCGAATCACACTCTATCTCAGTTATCCATGGAATCCCAAATTGTTTATTTCTGTCACTTGCAATTTCTTCCTACTTGTTCCAACCGTGCAATGAGCCATGGCAAACCAGCATAGTATTTTGAACTTCATTCATTCAGACATGGCCCTTTCCCAATCGACTCTGCATTTAACAACCCTTGAGATTGTTTTTGGGAAAAAAAGTCAAACAACCGCTTGTTGAATTGCATTTGATTATTTCAAAACTTTTATTGTCATAGAATTTGGACGAATTCTCACGAAGATGACCATGATCTTGATGTTGATGGTTTTGCCGATGTGGAAGAATGAGAGTGACAACGGAACAGAAGAATGTGGAGACATGTGTGCGCCATCTCAAATTTGTCTATATCTATCTATCTATCCAACTTTGGTTGTGATTTTATCTTGTGCGCATTGCTCACAAGTCATTCAGTTTATTCTGTTAAACAAACCCCATCTGCTTCACTCGAGAGTGGTCTCCGTTGTGCATGTCCACGTAGTCTTCTTTTCATTTTCGAGACAAAGAACGGGGTTCATTATGACTTAGAGGGAGAGAGAAAAACACCCACACAGCACATGCCTCATATTACTAAGAATTATACCATTTCTTTCTGCCCAGTTTCCTTGATTAATAAATGTTTTATGGCCGAAGAAAAAATGGTAGTTTTTTCTTTATTCGATGAAATTAAAAATGTGAAGATTCTAAGGTTACTCCGCGTGGTACTGCCAATCAGAACTTTGCACTCTGCTTTGAAGGCTGAATTCACGTGATCAATGTAAAAATGAAAACACAGTCGTTCCCAGGAGAAAAGCGAAATCAATATTGGCTTTGTTCAACCAAATGTGTAGATTTCAAGTTCCATCAAACGATTGCTTAGACACAGGACTAGGTGTTATTTAGTCGACAATTACAAACCAAGAGTGCAATCAACTTCTTTTGAATGGCAAACGGGTTTGGTTGAATGTTGGGTAATGAGATTGGAATCGCCGGTTTACAAAGCCCATCTACACAGTTTAACGGGATCTGACCAATTTTAAATCACAAACTGGCCCTAGATTACCAACCAAATTATCGTGGAAGTAAAATATAACGAAAAAAAGAATCCTCACTGTTCGAATGTACACGAATGCCTGATGAATGATGCGTTATCGCCTTACAGTACAACTGACGAACCATTCACATGGTCAGAAATGTTTGAATTTACAGTAGCTAGTGTCTCGGCATATGTGAGAAGTCCTGTGCTTGTTGACTCTACAAAACCAGGAGTGAAGTGCCTAGATTGACAAGGTGTTCTCTTCTGCCTTCGGTTTTATCTCATAGCGGCCTGTTCCAGTATTGGATAGCCACGGTAACGTTCAATCCATGCCTGTTGTAAAATGCAAAATAACGTCTGCTCTGATATCCACTCATCAGTCACTGACGAGCTTAATCGTCGGTTCTTTTATCCACCAACTCACACTAACTTTGATGCTGAAAAAGACCAAGTAGAGTAGCCAAAAATATTCGATTTTTAGACCAAAAAAGACGATATATGTTAGTCTTTTCTGGTCAGCGCTAAGTGACCAATCAGTTCACTGCCCAGTTCGGCTCACTGTTACTAATTGTTCTTGTAATGCGAATTTTCGTTGCAGATGATAGTTCGAAACCATCAACGCAACGTCTCAGCAGATGTGCTGAATTCTGAGTAGTATTCCAAGCAGTACAAAGAGACACTCGAGTACCCCTTTCCGTCCAAAAAAGGGATATTCGAACGATTTTTTTATATATACATATATATATATATATATACATATACATATACATATACATATACATATACATATATATATATATACAAGGCCTAAAATGCCACACAAACGTAAAACTTGCTAAACAAATTGTTTTTTTTGTGTCTACTTGACTTACAGTTATTCAAACAGGACATTTTTCTCAATAACATTAACCGCTGTTTTATGGTACAAGGAAGCAAATAAGAGCTCCATTTGTAAATTTTGGCTGCTCGTAAAGCTTGGAATTTTCAGCGGGAAATCTTGATAATCAATATTTAACTTACATTGTGATATTGCTGTCTTCACTTTTGTTTAAGTCAGTCAAAATTCTTATGGCTCTGGATCTTCAGGTCCGAAACTTGTTATAAGACGACGGCTTTTTACTTACTGTCGGCTGTAGAGCATAACGTGGGTGGTTAGAATGAATGGTGACTAATTTATTTCACTCAATTAAACAAAATAAATATTTTTTTCGGCATTGAGAATCATGTAATTTGCTTACGGTCATCTGCTTCTATATTCATGCGACAGAAAATGGGGGCGCGAGAAAGCAGTGGCAAATAACTGAACGAAATGCCTGTAGCTTCCGAGGACACACTATCGGATAAGAGAAGTAATGCTGGAAATTGCCACTGACAATAGCGTTCATCGCTATTCCATTGTATTGGTTAGCCGTTTGGATAGGCGTCTGGATATACGGCCAATGTACGCTGCCCTACAGGAACAAGTGAATGAGTACACACAAAATGAGGCCATGGAATCCGGCACACTTTTTTAGTTGTCACTGCACGCGTGACTTTGATGTAAATAGGATTTGGATTTTTGCTGCGTGCAGCGTTCTGTCGATCGCTCCAGACAATCTGTGATAAATGACATCCGCTGGAATGCCATCCTTAAAGGGCAAACTGATGTAGAGGGTTTTCTTTTCCATGGTTGTTTTCTTAAGTCTTTCTTCGAACTGTCCCATGGTTTTCTCAAAAAGTAATTCAGGGTAGCTGTTCTGCCGAAAAACATTCGGTAGCAAAATGGCTCCTGCTTTATACTATCTTCATTGCGGATTTTCCGTACCTTGTTAACTACGCAGCGTATTAGGTTTCGTCTTACTTTAAGCGGCACGAAACTACTGAGGTAAATATACTGGTCTTTCCGAGTACCTTTACTGTATAAGAATAACCGTACAAAGCCATCCACTGGACGACTTAGGTAAACATCCAAATATGCATCCTGCCGCTTTAGTCCTTTTCAGTTGCAAATTGGATATTTCGATGGGCCTTGTTAAATGTGTGCGGCGTTTGTGTGATATTGACAATCTTGTCTGCCACCCAGATAGTATCGTTGACATAAAGTTTTTAGAGTGCGAACTGTACGATCAATGGTTGCAGTAAGGTATTGTCCAGTTTTGTGAACAAAGAACCCAGAGGCGATCCCACTGCTACCCAATCTCTTTGACAACGAACCGAACCATTAAATCTGAAGTGGAAATTTTCTGTGCGCATGAAAATGAGCCCCCTCAGCACTTCCACCGGAATAACTAGGTCGATATTGCAAGTGTTGATATGATTACGAGTGAATGAAAACGAGCTTGTTCGTCACATCGTGTTGTTTAATAATGTATTCTGTAGGATTGTTCGGGAAATAAAACAGTTGGTTGTAAATGATAAAAATATAAACGGATTCACTTATTCTGAGGTTTCGGTGTTTTCACTGCACTAGCAGAAAAAAGTTGGGACTTTGGTCCGCGGCCATAAATGATCTTCTTTAAGGTGATTCGCGATATCTGTTGGCGTTTGTATGTGACCGTGACGATGAAATCGAAATTTTTAGCCAAGAAACAGAACGTGAGAAAGTCGGTCGTGATGGCTTGCACCTGAATTTGGATCTGTTCCTCCGGATGGCTTGTTTAAGCGAAAGTTGACCACCAAGTGCGGTCGCCATTCGCGCGTTACTCACGCGTGCTTCACTCGCACGCTCCTGTCAAAATATGCTCAATCTGCTACCGGTTCCGACTGTCTTTTCCTTGTACCGGGCAATTGTCAGGGTTGCCAGTATTGGAATCTTACGGAGCCGAGTAAGAGTGATGCGAAAGTGCTCACAAATGTTAAGAGCATGCAAACGTAATACGAATTTTGCGTTAGGACACTCGGTTCTACAAAGTAATGAGCCCGGTGTGATTATCTGGTCATGTGAGTCTCTATTCCTTTTTGCTGGCGCCCGGTTTGCTTTTTTTAGGTTTAATGTCACCGCTGTTTTTCGCCCTGTTTGCAAATTGCTTTTACATGTTGATACTTAATAGCTGCGGTCTTTTATTCGGTATTTTTCGGCACTTTTTGTTCTTGCTAAAAATAGAGTTTTGTGTCTACAGGGCGAAAACCGTCGCCCGATTCAAAAAATTGTTCGATAACTCTCCATATACCGTCGTTTGTGCTGTCTGATTTTCAACTATTGCTTACTTTATTTGAATTGGAGCTTGCGAATTGCAGAATAACTAGCGACGCCAGCCATTTTAGATGAGTGGCTGGCCGTCTGCCTCCAGATGTAACCCTTCAGGTCAGGGACGTCATCGTATATTAGCGTAGTTACGACGCGTTGAAAGAGACGGTTATATCTCTGACTGTCCCTACGGAAGATCAGCCCATCCGGCAACTGTTTTAGGGGATCGAGCTCGGAAATTAAAAGCCCTCAGCACTACTGCGGGAAATGAGGCGTCTTATAGGCCCAACGTTCGGCGACGACCCGATTCTAACAGGGCTGTGGCTTCAACGACTCTCACAACATCTACCTCCGTTGCCTAGTACTGCTCACAAATATCCACTGGAAAAGAGCAAACATTGCTGACGACATTATGTCGCACTATGGCCCGGGTGCTTTAACAATGCATACCTTCTCATCCCCCAGAACTGCATGTTCATCTTCGCAGGACAAATGAACAAAAATTCTGACGAGAACTGACGCATCGCTACAGCGACTTACAGTCGATAGAGACCGGCGACGAGGTCGGTTCAGCCCGCGTCGCGGCAGGCGCGGTAACCCTTCTTCCAAGCGACCCTTCCTGCTATCTGCGGAATGTTAATGTAAGTATCGTAATCGCTACGGAAGCTTAACAAAACGGTATGACCCGGGTTGCACATTTCCGGGCAAGAAACAAGGAAACTAGGTTCTCGCTTAGCGGTCGGGGCACACGACACCGTGCCAGCCACTAACTGTCGCCTCCTTAAAGTCAAATGCCTGGCGACTAACAAGCTGCTTCCGGTGGATAAGGTGCCGAGGTTAGCGTATTCCCCAGAGGATCGAGCAATTTGATCGCTGCACAGGCAGAGACGCTACGGGCTGCAAACAGCACTGATATTGTCACGTACGGACATCGTTACCTCACCCTCGATCTAGGTCTGAATTGCAGATTTCTTAGGGTGTTCATCGTCGCAGACGTCTTATACCCCATTATTGGCATAGACTTCCTCCAACATTTCGACCTACTAGTCGAAACTCGGCACGAGATTTTCTCGTAGTAGATCGTCAAACGTCGCTGGACTCGACCGTCTCGTACGCCATTGTCAACCAAATCACGTCACGGTGCTCTAAACCACCAGACCAACAGCCATACAATGGGCTGCTTAGCGATTCCCCTGGCATGCTCCGACAAGCTGGCCCACTTCCCGCTGTCAGTACTAAAGTAACTCACCATATGGAAACCACAGGACCCCCAACTTTTGGTAGACCTCGTCGCCTAGCTCCTGGCAAGTTCCGTCTGGCCAGGACGCAATGCGACCACATGTTGGAACTAGGCATCATTCGACCTTCCAGTAGTTCTTGCGCGTCTCCACTTCACATGGTCCCTGAGCTCATGGCGACTGGCGACCATGTGGTGACTGCAGGGCACCGAACAGGGTTACCGTTCTCGATGGGTACCCGATCCTCCACATACAGGACCTCACCTCATCGCTGTTCGGTTGCAAGATCTTCAGCCGCACAGATTTAGTTTGAGCATACAACCAGATCCACATAGAAGTGAAAGAAATACCGAAAACGGCGGCAAACACACCTTTGAGTTCGTGAGGATACCCGTCGGGCTTAGCAATACAGCTTAAACCTTCCAAAGGTTTATGCACGAGGTTGCACGCGAGTCAGAGAATATTTATGTGTACCTGAACGATATCCCAGTAACTGGCCACTCGGATGAGCATTACTCCGCTCACCTGTGTGCTCTGTTCGACCGCCCCAACAAACATGGCGTACCGACTGATGCTTCAAAATGTGAGCTTGGAAAACCCGGCGTCATATTCTTGGGGCATATTCTTTCGTCCTCGGGTATAGCTCCCTGGCTAGATAATGTAACCGCTATTCAGGACTACTAACAGCCTCATTCTTATCGGCAGTTACGGCAATTTTTCGGCCTAATTAACTTCTACCGGCGTATGATTCCTAATTGCGCAGAAAGAATTGGCCCCCTTGCAGATTTGTTGCGGGAGGTTAAGTGCAAGTTCGCATTCCCCGAGGCTGCAAAACAGGCTTTCATTTCCATTAAGGATGCTATCGCCAAAATAGCGCTACCCGCACATCCAGACCCGAGGACAACCATATCTCTGATAACCGACGCATTAAAAACTGCATCGGGAGCTGTATTCCAGCAGCACACCGGCGGTTCTCGGAAGCCTTAAGTATTATTTTCTAAGCGGCTGCAGCCAGTGGAGTCTAAATATACCACGTTTCCCAGGGAGTTGCTCGCCGTCTACTTATCTGTCCGACACTTCGGGCACGCATTCGAAGGTCGCCCATTCAAAGTATTCACAGGTCACAAACCACTGGTATATGCGCTGGATTCAGC
This sequence comes from Fasciolopsis buskii, assembly GCA_008360955.1. Taxonomy (NCBI): domain Eukaryota; kingdom Metazoa; phylum Platyhelminthes; class Trematoda; order Plagiorchiida; family Fasciolidae; genus Fasciolopsis; species Fasciolopsis buskii. The sequence goes on from LUCM01000142.1 coordinate 144,940, forward strand.
CTCTGACTGGTACTCACCACGCGGGATCCGCCACTTAGATTTTGTCTCACAGTTCACTGTGGACATAGGACATGTCCTTCGGGCGGATAACTCCGCCGCTGTTGCACTTCCCCGCATGCACTCGATTTGTTTGCCTCAAACAGTCAATATGGACCTCGACGCGGTGGTCAGGCCTAAACGACTGATATCGATATCGAAAACTTCGGCGGGACAACTCATTAGACTTGGCGGTCGTACCTATCACAGCGTCCAAGAATGCAATTCCTTGCGACGTATCATAAGATCATCCAAGGCCGGTGGTTCCAGAAGCTCATCGCTATACCACATTGATGGCGCTCCACAACCTCCCCCACCCGAGCGTGGCTGCTTTGGTGGGGCTAGTGACAGAGCGTTTTTTATGATTCATACTCAAACGTGACGTGCACCAGAGATCATTCAGAAAGCAAAAGTTCATTAACATACCAGAGCTCCGTTGGCTAATTTCTCCGAACCAGGGACACGTTTTGCCGCGTAAACGGTAATCTTGTAGGCCCTCTCCCGCCGTCTCGTGGCTATATCTACATACTCACTTGTGTAGACCGCTGTACTCGCTGGCCACAGGCCATATCAATTCACTGCCCTACGTCAGAAGAGGCCACGAATGCTTTCTTTCCCGGTTGGGTAAGTATATTTGGTTGCCCCGCTGTAGTAAACACTGACCGCGGCTCAAATTTTGACGGGGCGTTTTCAAATATGACTAAGGGACTTGGGTGCACACATATGAGAACAACCGTCTATTACCCGCAAGCTAACGGTCTGGTGGAAGGATTTCGCCGGTAGTTAAAAGCTGCTCTGCGAGCCGGAGTCAAACCGCTTTGGGGCGAAATGCTGCCGTTAGCTCATTTGAGCCTTCGTAGTTCTGTTTAGGAAAAACGAGCTTGTGTTTGGTTGCACGTTCCGCCTCCCCGGGGAGCTGGTGTCCCCATAGAGATCCATGCATTTCAACTATGGTGACTATGAAAAACATCTCGCATAACCCATGCGAACGCTCCATGCCAATCCACCGTGGGACCGACGACCTTCAGGCTAAATTTCAACCGCATCAGGTACTTCAACTCACGTTTTCGTGCGTGGTTTCCGACCACCACTGCAACCACCGTATACCGGTCCGTTTCGCGTGGTTAGACACCGCTCTTAAACCTTCATTTTGGACATTGCCGGCCGGCAGGACACGGTGTCTACCGCTTGTATTAAATTTGCCACCGTAGAATGCAGGCCGAACGACGGGCTACTTTTATCTGCTGAGGTCCACCAACCCTATCGAGCCCAGCCATTACCAGCGCCGCAAGTTGAGATTGCTGGTAGGGCTGAAGCCACAACACCACCAACCACGCCCGAAATTCCGGATATGCGAAGCAGCTATAGCGGCCGCAGGGCAAGGCGACCCGTGCGTTTCTCTGATTTTGTTACAGTTTTTACATCGTGTGGTTGAATACTCCCCTGTCGTAATTGAATAACTGTGCGTAATAGAATGACACGTTTGTCGCAATAGTTTATGCGCCGATGGACATGCCACCCCTATGTTAAACCGACAAGGGCAGCACCGACCGATGTTAGGTGCCAACCACCAAGTCAAGCATCCATCAGAGCTCACGAGCACCGTTTCTACCAGTTTATCTTACCCTAACTCAAAAGAATCCCAGAGCCCGGGCGATTCCACGGATTACGGCACGGTAGTCATTGGTCCGATGGTCGAAATCATGCACGCACCAGGGGACGAGGAGAACCCGAGTTCAGGCACCCGTATTCAGCTCAGTCTGGCGAAGATTCTGGCCGAGGGTGAGACCTGTGGATGCGGGAATAGGTCAGATCCACCGTTCTGACGGATACACATCGGACAGGCAGTTAGGCTGCAGCGGTTTGCGGACGCAGCTAGGCCGGGGGATTGCACCTTATATGTTTAACTCCTAATGGTGTATTTCAGGTTGGGTGTCCGACGCCTATTCAGCTCCCAACAACTAACACCTAAGGGGCCAAAAGAAGAACGGCAAATTTTCCGATTGGCGATCAATGCCAAGTCCCAATGCATCCGTCAGTTTCAGGCTTGTTCCGTATTGTCCTAATCACAGCCATTCTTCGACGGTCTTCTAGGGGGCCCATGTAGCGGAACATGGATTTGTTCATCCGGATAGCTTGTTTAACTGAAAGTTGACCACCAAGTGCGGTCGCCATTCGCGCGTTACTCACGCGTGCTTCACTCGCACGCTCCTGTCAAAATATGCTCAATCTGCTACCGGTTCCGACTGTCTTTTCCTTGTACCGGGCAATTGTCAGGGTTGCCAGTATTGGAATCTTACGGAGCCGAGTAAGAGTGATGCGAAAGTGCTCACAAATGTTAAGAGCATGCAAACGTAATACGAGTTTCGCGTTAGGATTATCGGTTCCACAGGCTGGGAAAGAATGTGTAAGGCGGTGCAATTTATTTTCGAAACTGATTCCAAGGCTTCGTCTGTGCGAAAATCGTGAAACTTAGGAATTCATGAAATCCTAGGTAGATTGGAGGTAACAAAATATTTGAAAGCTAGGTGAGCAATACGCTATTGTTTATTGTCTAAAACCGGTTTGCGGCTGATCGAACCCTAGTGCACAGCTAGCAAAATGTTGTTACAAAGATGGTCGGATGAGGTGGAAATGCATTTATTGACCCAAAGTTAGAATAGGACTGTAATAATGACTTGGAAAGTTATGGGTATGTCTTTCGAAACAGTGAAAGAACGTAGGTCACGTGACGGCATCTATTAGACTAAGTATTATCATTCATTGAAGCACGGATATTGTCGACTTGAGGCCGAAATGACCTTAGTGCTCTCACTAACCCACTGGGAAGTGTTCTGATAGTCATCCTCCTGGTTTTATCACGGAGATTTATCATTTTATCCCTCCTCTCTCAGACTGCATCAAAACCGGCTAAACGTGCGTCCGCCCATCAAGCTTTCCTAGCAGTTGCCTGCTCTTGAACTGGTTTTTGTTTGCTTCTAGTGATCTACTGGATCAAAATGGAGGGTTTTGTATGCATGCAACGGCAATTTGCTAATCAGTGCAAAGAACTAAAAACGACAGTGGTTTCACTGGGATAGAAGAAGATAAATACAGAACTTCTGAAGTTCATTATCTTCACACGAATAGCACGTGATCTGCCGCTTAATTTAATTTTTCCCTGAACTGTGGTTATCTTTAGCACCCACCGAACGCATCTAGGAAAATGTTATAAGCATTTATAATCTTGCCTTCACTGTTCGGCTTTCCGCTCCAGTAGATTATAAGTGTTTACTTCAAGTTAACTATTGATTACTGTTGTTTACTGTATGAATTGAAGAAACTCCTTTCGCGTAGCCCAGACTACAGTTTTAGTTGATTCCGTCAATTGTGTTCTGTTGATTCCGTGAGCTTGCATCCTCAACCACCTCATTTTGTACCCACTACCTTCAGTACCAGGTGTCAGTAAATTTCCAGGATAGTGAAGATATTTCGGCTTTTGATCCTGTTGAGTGAACTAGTACCTCTGGAAACTACAGCGTCCCGGAATGAACGACCGCGGAAGTGCAGGGAAGTGTGTGGAAATTTCTAATGACCTTATAAACATTTCTCTTAAAACAGGTAGAGCAGAAGATAAATAAAGCCATAAATATCGGAAAGCATTGGGAAGTTTCCTCGAAATTTGGCAAATGACTACTTTAGAAGCGTGGTGCCTCCCATCAAATCCAAGGAGACCAATTTCCAGTCAGCACAAAATCCTAAATCAAGACCCGCAAAGTGTTGCTCAAAAGTTCACCAGTAGCCGCGGATGTTACTACGAGGAACATCGTAAATCCACAGGATTGCGAACATTAAGCCTGGCTCTTCGATTGCACCAGTAGTAGTGAAACCATCTTTGAGTGGATATTGCATCTTATCCCTAAGCTGCCTACGCAGCATCTGACTTCATATAAGGTATTTTGAACTTCCAAGTAGTCCAGAACATAACTTTTAGTGACGAGCGATTGACCACACCGCCGGCTGAGAAGTCCTGAAACAACTTCGGATTTTCGTAATGAACGGAGTGCGCACACGCATATGATCCGGCTAATATGATCCCAAGGCTACGAAAAAGCACGAAGCGTTTGAGGGGAATTGATGAATAAAGCCCACTTTTGATATCCACATGGACACTAGGAGAGCCAACTGTTCTTACTGGTTTTCCTAGTTTGATTGGTCAAATATTCCGGCCAAAATGATCCCTTCTGGGACGTTGTTATTTTCTTTAAGCTTCGCTTTATGAACCTATTCGTAGGTTTTGCTACATGGCTGTCTAACCATGCTCTGTTGATCTCAACGGACCCCTTTGAGTTGGCGGGTTGCAAAAATGTCTATAGTTCTGTCTTGATCATTTAATGGACCTCATTCTTTACATACCGTATGCAGAAGTTTTGATTTTCATATTATACTCTGTACATTTCTAGGTTCTAAGATCTGTTCAGGTATCAGGATAGCCGTCTGGCAATGAACTTATCTTCGGGAGTTTGAAGCAATTAGCTTATTACAGAGACTAAAGGTCTCTACACAAACAGACAGCGTCAAAGTGCATCGAGTTAGCAGTCTCTCTTGTTTTATACCTAACATGAAGATTCCGAGCCAGCCGACTTACCTTTAGCTTTCGGATATACTTAGTCTTCCTCTTCAATTTCATCTATGAAAAACGTTGCATGTCAATTTCAGAAACGAATTCGCAGGCAGCAGAGAGGTGTCAAGGGCATAAGTTGACCAGGGACGGGAGGATTTTGACTCACAAAACTCATGAATCAAATATGGTTATCTTATCGGCTTGTAAGACCGGCTGCCTTAAAGTAATTCTTGCCATGCTTTTGCCTGCCATTTAACCGTTGTGATCACTTGTGCAACACCCTTATGCGACTCTGTATGACTGCAATGATGACAACCCTTATACCCAACTAGTACAAGGAAATGACATTCGGTATATTTTAACAGAAGCATGTGGGTCAAGCGTCCGTGAGCAACGTGTGAATGCCGGCCGCACCAGGCCGTTAAACAAGCGGTCCGGAAGAACCAATCAGTGTTCCTTTACAGGGGCCTCATCCTTTAAGACCATCGGAGAAGGGCTTCGATTGATACTACAGAGGACAAACCGGAAACTGGTGGATGACGTGGGGCCTTGGCACTGCACTCCAAGGGGGCAAGTGGGTCACCCTTTAGGTGGTCCCGTGGGAGCTCACTGTGCACAAGACACCCAACTTGTTAAACAGGATTGGTAGGTGAACGCGGGATATATGATTCAGTAGCCTAGCTGTGCCCACACTCCGCTGCAGCCTAGCTGCCCGCCCGATTTCCTTCGGTCAAAACGGTGGATCTGACCGTTTCCCATATCCACGGCCCTCGCCCTCATCCAGAACCTTCGCCGGACTGGGTTGAAGACGAACGTTTAACCTCGGGCATGGTGTAGACCACGGGAACGATGGATGTTGTGCCGCAGCCAGTGGAGCCGCCTCGGTCCTGGGGGCTCTTCTGGGAGAGATCGAGGCACAAATCTTTTGGAAGCAATGCTTGTGAGCACTGGTTTATGTTCGACTTCGTGACGCACATCTAATACCGCTCGATGCTGCTCTTTTTGATGAGAAATTGGGGGTTACAGGTATATGAGCACATAGATTATCGCTACAAACTTGTTATCCTGGTGATTACGGTTATGTATTTTTAAATGGAGTAGTATTCAAAAAATGGTGTGGAAATATTATCGAAGCCGGAAAATGAATTGGCCGCTTTACGTTACGGCCACAACGGCTGCTTCGCATATCCGGTGCTTCGAAGAAATGGGTAGCGCTCTAAATCTGTTCTCACCAGAAGCCTCCATGAACGGCGCTGACATCAGCTGGATTCCTTCAGGATGGTGAGATTCATGACATGGGAGGAGTTGGTAGTTCATTCCGCATTCAATGTACGGTGCCATGCTCATGGAGCAAAAACCGGCAATAGAACCAATAGTAGGGGCACTAACTTGTCATACACACTCCTTCACGCCAACCAATAACAAACTCTGATTTACTTAGTTTGAACTGGGGTTCAATAATTACAGGATAACCAGCGACGTCAGTCATCTTAGATGGGCCGCTGGTCGTTTAGGGCCGTTATGATATCTTCGCGCAGTTACGAGACGTTGAAGCAGGTTGCTGTAACTTGGACTGTCCACGCTGAAGACCAGCACATTTGGCCATTGCTTCAAGTGGCCGACCTCGAGGACTACGGTATTGTTGATCCAATGCTGTCGTGGTTTTCATCTTATTTGTCATTTAGAAAGCAGATAGTGCAAGTAAATGGCTTAATATCTGAACCTAGATTGGTGTCCAGCGGTGTGATCCGAGGCAGCGTCCTGGGCCCCCTGCTCTTCCTGTTGTACGTTAATGATGTCTTCGATGTTATTCGAAACGGCACTCCGTTTCTCTTCACAGACGATATCAAAATTGTGTAAACCTTTCGCCCTGAAGCTTTAGAATTCACCGTACGTCACATATCACAGGACTTGGCGTCACAACTCCTGGGCAAACGACTGGATGATGAAATTTTCCGCTGAAAAAAGCAGCGTCATGGGGTGCAAATGCGTTATACCCCTAAGTGAATTCAAGCTTGGAACCCAATCCATCCCCGTTAATTGCCAAGTCCGGGACCTTGGCCTAAATTATTCCTGAACCCTAAACTTCTCGGAGCAAGCTCTCGTACAGGTGGCGAAAGCAAATAAATTAGTGGGGCTGTTACACCGAACTCTGAAGTTGAACGAAAGCAAACTACACCTCTTTAGGACCCACGTCAGACCCATTCTAGAGTATTGCTCTCTAGTCTGCTCTAACATGAGGCAGTGCGACAGAGTTGCGATTGAAAACGTCCAGCGTGCATTTACCAAGCAGGTAATTGGCTACTCTACAAGCCTAAATTACAGGGAACGCTGTGATTCGCTGAAATTAGATTCTTTGTGGCTCCGACGCATAAGAGTAAACCTGGTACTCTTTAACAATATTATCACAGGGGACAAATGCGTCTCTGCACCTCGTGTTAGAAACCCACTCCCGTACTCCCTCTGAAATGCGGATCCTATTATAAATCTCCCTGTCCCAAAGACTACCGTTAGAGCCAACTTCTTTATTGTTAGATATTCGTCACTATGGAATAAACTCCCCCATCAGCTGCGCATTCTGTCACCATTATCTATTGCATTTAAAAACGAAGTACGTAAAGTAGTTACTGTACCCTATCTCATCAATCTATACCACCCACACTCACTTGAGGATCGAGTATATGAAACTGGATTGGGCTTCTGAAAAACGCATTAATGTCACCTTTCCCTTCATTGCGGAAAGGAAAGCAAATCTCCCCACTAATGTCACTATGAATCAACCTAGTCTCTTCCACTTCAAACAGGGCTCCGACACCAGCACATGCCACTTTGTTACGTGCAGTTCCACGTCAGATGCTACTCGCCGTTTCTCTGCCTGGAAAATGGTACCTACCGCTAAACAGTCTGAATTCCTATTCATTAACCTTATCGTTCTGACTGCGTATAGGGTAGCTCACCCATAGCCCTCTCCCACCCACTCACCTTACTAATCCCAACACCGTCGCCAACACGGTGTGGCAACCATAACCTGCAACTGTATTCTAAAAAAACATTCACTATCAACCGCACCCTTACTTTTCATTAACTCTTCTTTTCATGCAAATGACTGGCCTGTAGAAATCACCGTTTCGGACAAACCCAAATGATGCCCTCCAGACGAAATAAGGCAAATGTCTTGGATTCTCTCTTTATCATGCCTCATCGATATCTATCCATTTTGGCCAATTCAGACTTCAAACTATCGCCGCGAATATAGAGTCCTATGTGGTATCTTCTCTCCCCATAGTGACCGCTTACATCAACCATACCCACTGGCTCCTGACCATTTCTTGTTTTGAAAGGCACGGCCCCTAGACCGACATATAATCCTTGATTACCAAGTGGAATTTAGTCAATCCCTAGTGAATCCATCTTTGTAGTTCGACCATTGTTTAGATCAGCAGCAGTTACTCCCTGTTTGTCCTATTAAATACCGGCTCATTCTCCTTACTCACAGTGTGGACGATCCTACCAAATACCGGTTCATTCTGTTTACTCATAGCGCAGACGATCCACACACTAGACTAGCCAGCCCACCTATTTAAAAACGTATATATATATTTATGTCTATAAAAAAGAAAACCCAGATTCCTCAGTCACCGGCGGTATATTTTGAATTGTACCATGCGCCCTAGTAACTTCTTTCTCTGAGCTGCCTGTAAGATTGATCGCTTCTTAATCTGCAGCTGGCAGCTAGGCCAGACTGCCGTCCGTCTTTTTTCTCTCTTCCAGGCCTTATAGTCCTGTTTGGATAGAAACAATTCCCCAATGCCCTGGCGATAATCCGATCCTGGAAAGACGATTTCTTCACACAAGTCCACCAGATATTGACCCATTTGACTCCGGTTCTCCTTCTTTTCTAACGCCACGTTCATCTCTAGACCAAGCTCAATTTATGAACGCAAAATTGCTCGAAACAAACCTCATGTATTAGTATTACGATAGCAAAATACCCATCTTTTGTCGCGGCTCTCCATGCTTAATCGGTCTGTGCTTTCTGAATTTTTGAGTTTTATACTGCCTTTTTTGTTATCCAGTCTAGTTTTCGCTCATCTCCATTCCGTTATCGCATCCATAATCATACTCATCTCCACCCTATGACTCTCTTGACTATCGAGTACCCCGGCCAACAGGCGGCGACAGCCATTTCCCTCCAGCCATATTTTGCGCCCGCGATACGCACCTTTGTTGCATTCAAACAATATAACTCGCAGTGTAGGACTGGAATGCAACCACAGAAAAATCTTTGCGAACCATTACCTAGCTTTGAATTAAAGCCCCCTGCTCGGAAAACCACATTGCCTGTTATGATCCTGTGAGCGAAACCACATTGCATTGTATGTTTGGTTTCCGTTTTCCATGTCTTCATTGTGCCTTCCTGGCCTAATTTTGATGTTATCTTGCGCATGACTCTCGTATGTCGAGAAATATACAAAAACAAACAAACCTCCCAAATCACTAGAGGTCGCTTTCACCCCCTGTCTCTTCGCTTCTGATTGTCCGTATTTCCTGTGCATCATCTATGTAAAAATTGATTTTGCCTTGAGCATGCATCTCGCAAATCGAGAAATATACATGATATATTATTATATATATATTATATCGTATGTCCAAAATGACCTGTGATAAAATGTAAGTGGTGGACTTCGTGTGGGTTGTTATACCCATAGGCTGATTGCAACGTCAAGAAACGCACACATAATCTTGATTCTTCATAAAAGATCTGTAGAGAAGTAATTATTCCTGGGCAATTAGTGAGTAAACTTCGACAGACTTTAATAAGGCCGACGAACTTCCATAACTGTCGATAAGAAATAGGTTCTGGGTGGTCCTTAGTAGCTTTGAATCTATCGGGCAGTGGGACTATGAGTGAAGACGGGGCGGTGCGCCCTAAAAATGTGACGCTTTGGTTTCTAAGCTCACAGTTATAGGCGTTAATCGTTATGCCGTGTAACATAATTTGACCGGAAAGGTAGCGAAGGTAAACGAATTGTTGCTCCTCAAAGTGGCATACAAATCGGTATCATCTAGGTACACATACATATTTTTCAAACCTCGTGTCATTCTGTGCATGAACCTTTTTAGGGCTTGAATTGCATTGCTGAGGCCGAAGGGCATCCACACAAACTCAAACAGTCCAAAAGCATTGGTCAACGCAACTTCTAGCACATCTGCCTCCCCTAAATGAATTGGATTGTGCGCCCCTACTAAATGTATGCGACTGAAGAGCCTGCAACCGGACAGCAACGGTTGGACGTCCTTTATACAAAGAATCGGATGCCCATCGAGAACGGTCACCCTACTAAGTGCTTTGCAGTCCCAACATGGTCGCCAGTCGCCACTGGACGTAGGAACCATTTGGGATGGAAAGGTCCAAGGACTACTAGAAAGCCGGATGAAGCCCAGTTCAAACATGTGGTCCAGTTCTGCCTTCGACAGGGTAAATTATATGAACTTGGCGACGAGGCCGAAGAAGGGCTGATGTTCCTTTGGTCTCTAAATGTTGGATTAATAATAATAATAATGGGTATATTTCTCGAAATTCGAGAGTTATAAGCAAGCCAAGTTAAAATTTACGCCAGGATGGCGAAGTGGAAATCGTAAAACAAAACTTTAGTCGTGAAGATGCAGTGTCTGCGCCCTCATGAACACAACCTGCAATAAGATGGGCTAATCACCAGTTTTGGGGCTTTAAATCGAAGCTAGATAATCCATCAATGAAACTTTCTGGGGATGACTATGAGTCGTGTACTGCGAGTCAATCCATGTTTCAACGCATCAAACATGCGTATCGCTGGCGCATAATTTGGCTGGGAAGAAATGGTGGGTGTTGTAAAGTGGCCGGGTTCATCAAAAATCAGGAGGGTAATATGGCAAATATGAAGACCAATATGGATGCAATAACGGGTTGGAGAAGAGTCAAAATCACACTGGATATCTATGAGGTGGATGGAGAATGGTGATTAACAGCATTCAATAATCAAAATAATGCTTGAGATGAAACAGCGGAAAACCCTCCAGGTTGAATAAAACAATGTACGGGACGAAAATATATGAAGATTTGTGGACAGGGAGACAATGAAACTTAGAAAAATGGTCACTGGACTTATGCGGCTGGGGGCGGATTGTGATGTATGGCGGGAAGTAAACGGGTGCGTGTAAGATTTACAATCTATCTTTAAATACACTTGCCGTGAATGAACTGTGTTGTCCTTGTTTGATATTGGAGATTATGGTGTTCTGTGGCGGTACGGGTTTGGAGGTAGGGAGGTTGCGCGGCATTTCAGTAGTGTTAGTAACTGTTCGGACGATCTTCATGGTCCATCTGAGATGAGGCACCCGGGGCAGTCTTTAGCGTGGTTTGGCTTGTCTTAGGGTCTCGCGGCCAGGTAATGGAGCGTCAGACCAGGACAGCAGCTTCATAACAGGGATAAACAACCAGCGCAAAGAATGAAGTGGAGCTTTCGGCAATTGTCTGCGTTGCATCTGTGGTCATTGGCGATCCTGGAGAAGAGCTAGAGAGAGTGTACAGTCTGGAATTTGTTCCAGCTTGTGTTAAGTTGAGTAAACAAAAAATGGGAACAATGATAACAGTCAGTTTCTTACGAAGGTTACAGGGACCAGACAACTGTCACGAAACACGCAAGGGGTACTGTCCGTTGACGGGACGTCTGCGACAAACATTGAATGCTTTCACCCTATAGAGCATATGGCTCAGTCAGTCCTTTGCTTTATGGTCCTTATTTGAAACGCGTTCCTATTCATCTTCCGACTTCTTCGCAGATGCAGATTACAGTGGTCTGATAGAACGGCCAGTGCAATGGTTGGGGAATAAAGTCACTGTTTGTTCTGTTTGTGGAACTCTTCTGGTCTACGGTCTCGGTGTACATGCTACAGGGATTCAATTATAACTGATCATGCGAACTACCGCAGCTGTTTACTACTCCCAATTGCCAAGAAAGGACACCACTGAATGGTTCGCGGAGAGGAGTGTGGGCTAAATGCTAGGACAGGCTTTGTCACGAGAAGTCATGGAAAGAGGAGGAGGGAGAAGCGTAAGAATATTATGATCAGTAGTTTGTGTTTGAACAGGACGACAGAAACTTGTAACACAGTAGTTTCAGTAAGCTTGCATGAATAGTTAAGAAAGAAGAACGACGGCAGTTGTTATAGACGTCAGCATACGTACCAGGTGTGCGGTTGGGGGAACAGGGGCATGTTGAAAAATAGAGGGGTGGGTGTTGAAGCGTAAGTGGAGAGTCCAATGCATTATTCACCCAGACCGTCCAACAAAGCAGCTAGATGATCACCTACCAAACAAGGGCGGTATAGGGTTTCCTCTGTTGCATGGTCGGATCTGGGCTGATGGCGTAGAAATCCGTTGTAGAACGTGGCCCGTTCCTTAGCAGCCCGAATATGATTTGGTTGCTGGGCTCAACCTCATGCAGCAGAGACTTTTCCTCTATTTTTTAACAGAGGAATGGTTGAGCCCATATAGGTATTTCCCCTAGTTCCGCCGCCTGACCTTGAATTTCTGCTCTTTTCGCAACTGCTAGGGTGGTCTGTTTTTTCCCACGTTCGGAGATGTTGAAGCAAACCTTTCGCAGCCATTTGGGTTCTTGCATGTGCGGACTAAAGAAACAAAAGTGGGGATAAGCAAGCACACGGAGGATGGTGGTTTGCACCGTAAAAAGAGATCTGTACTTTTGGTTCCGTCATCGACAATGCCATGTCTTGCTTTCATTAACAAGTGCTGCTTGAAACTTACTGATTTGGACTTGTGTGTTGCGTAAGCGAGTCACATCGTCTGTGTGACGTAGACAGATTTTAGTTTTTTAATAAATGAAACTAGGCTGGGTACTTAAGGGAAAGGAGTCTACCTGGTTTGCGTTAGCAGGTCACTTTGGATCAAGATGAGTAGGTGGGAAGAGTAAAAGGAATCTCGAATGTGTTCTCTGATAAACTGTCTACAAAAGGAGAAGCTTGTTCCGACAATACTCAGCATAAAGACAGGACCATTCACGTTGGCAGAGTAAATCAGGGGCAGAGAAATCTGTGAGAAAAGGAACCCGGGGTGAGAAGAACGATATAAGGTGGGTCAATCGTGGTTACAGCTGTCATAGAATCCAGCACACGTCTGCTGACGGACCTTAATGTTATTTAGAGTTGTTGGGTGAGATCCAGGTTTTGGAAAACTTCCTGTAGTAACTGTTAAAATCCTAATCAAACTTCGTACGCCCTAGAATCTGAGAGAAAAATGTGGTAGAAAAGAATGATGGACTGAACGGTCAGAAGATTCCGGACATCGATTTGAAGGCGACGTCAGAGTGTTGGGGCAATGAATTCCACAAGGAAAAATATTTCACAAAACGACGGTCCGAACTAGGTTTGGCTAATAATAAAGAATTTATGTGGTAGGGTGACCAGGGTAGTACCGAGAAGTATGAGAGTGAATGGGAAAGCGTGGAAGATATATCACGGTATTTGCATGTCTGCCAGTTGGAAAGTGGTGGGCCGATTGTAGGTCCTCTCTTTGAAGTGGTTACGACTATTCCATTTGCCCGGCAATAAGCGAGGGTTAATCTTCGGTGTTGCCCGTATTAGGCTAGTACACTAGGTTTTCTTGCGCCCTCAGACTGAGTGTTATGGAAAGCAGGGGGTGTGGTGTGTATTTAGAAATCGTTGGCTGGCTCAAAGGTACGCTCTCCCGAGATAGGGGTGTTGGTCAATTGAAGGACCTGGGTGAAACTTAGGTAAGTATTTAAGACAGCCTTAAAACTGGATTGATTCTGTATGCACCGAATGCTAATGGGAATTTTGTTCCAAAGACAAATTGTCTTGTTTGTGTTTCCACTGTGCCATCCTTGTGCGAATTTGATGTTGCCTTGCGCATGCTTCTTGGATGTCGAGAAATATACATTATATGTGCTTGCGCTGCGCAATCGCAGTTATATCCGCCTTAATACAAGTGGTTAATAATAACAATCATGTATACTTCTCGATTTGTGCGAAGCATGCGCAAGGCAAGATCAAATTTTTACGAGGATGAACAGGAAATGCAAATAATAAAAATATAAAGGGATAAGCCGGTGGGAGCAACATAAAGTTTTTGCAGAGGCTCACTTAAAAGTGAAATGAGATGCTGCAAAGCAATGGGGAATGTACAAGTATGCCGGTGAAAAGCAAAAAATAGAAAATTATTTTTTCAAAACCAAAAGGAGTTTCCTGGAGCTGCTTGCAAGCAGCGGACTGCGAGTCATTTCGTGTTTAGGTGCAATTAATGTGCTCATTGCTGGCATGCAACATGAACGGAGCTCAACGGCGTATGTTGAGATATGGCCGGAGTCCCCAAACATCAAGAGCGTTACCTAATAGGCGGAAAGGTTGAGCTGAGAACATGACAAGCAATGGTAATGCGGTAAGTGAATGGTAGTAGTGAAAACCAGGCGAAACGTCAGGCAAATTGGATAAGGCACGTATTTGACAAAATCAGGTGGCCAAAAACATTCTGAGGCGGGGGAAGACTGTCAAGATTGTCTCAAACTATCTGGAGGAAATTTGTGAAGCTTTGGATAAGGATCTCCCAAGAATAGTGATTATATTTATATACGGATGGAGGTAAACTGTAACGGAAGGTGCGTCAGATAAGAGAAATTTTCTGTAAGAAAACTCCTTAAATACACTAGCCAAGGATGTCCTCTATGCTGGAGAATTTCGCCTTGATCGATATTCGAGTCAGGGATATTCTTAACGAGTGGATATGAGGCACTGCCAGCGTTGTGTATGACGTTTGTGATGGAGTTAACATTATTACGGCAAAGATCGAAAAGGAGGGCAATCTTTAATTTGACTCAACGAAGTCATAATGATTCAATTCCAAGCAGTTCGTATCTGGCCTTGTAGTTTAGGCTAGATAAGAGACCCGGGAGATTTCTATTGAAAGCTCGCTGCGCATTCTGGACTGCAATTCGATCGACTTAACACGTGCGGGTAGATAATCGAGCAGTACTCGAGGTGGGCCTTGCATAGGACCTGAAGGCGATTAGCCTGCAGCCTATAGTGAGGAATGCAATTAAGATCATTGCAGTGATTCTTTCAGCCACAGAGGTCTGGTGGTGTGCTTGCTTGTGGAAGTTGAAAGAGCGGGAGTATTGTAACCCTAAGTCCCTAACTATGAGTGAAACAAAAATAAGCATGCCATTTATGGAGAGGAGGCCCGGGGGGACATGGCATTTATGTTATTAGAGAACTCTTGTCAGCTGAGCACTTAATAAGCCACATGGAACACCAACTATCAAGAGACTCTAAGTCTTCATTGATAAGTGTTATAGTGGAGCTAAATGCAGCAGCCTCAAAAGAGTACACGAAAATTGTGTCCCATGAGGAATACCTTCAAACATCATTAATTAACAGTAGGAATAGAAGAAGACCAAGGACGCTCCCCTAAATGACCCTACTGATAATGGCACAGGGTTAGGAAAAATAACCGTTAATATTGACAACCTGAAAGCGATCGGAAAGGTAGGATGATAGCCAAGATAACAGAGGATTTCTTATTCCATGAGTCCTTATTTTGGTCAGAAGTCGGGAGTGGGAAACGCGGTCCAACGCTTTGAAATGTCCGGAAAGATTATGGGCATCGACCGGTGGGCATCGGCGCTCTGGGTAACCAAGTTCAAGAAGTCAAGCCGAAAGGAGAGGCAAGACTGGCCTCTCAGGAAGCCGTGTTGGGAAGAACCGATAAGATTGTGAGCAGTATGGAAGTTAACCAGGCGTTCTTTTACAATCTTTTTCATACGCCTGGATAGAACTGAAGTGTGGCTAATGGAGCGAACGATTTCCGGTTCACGCATAGTGCCGTTTTTGTGGTGTGGAACAATAATGGATGTTTCCCATTGTGGCGGAAAAGTAGCGCCTGACATGGAGAGCGAGAACAGATTTAGAAGAACTAGTGGAAGATCGGGACCAGCGGTGCAAAATAAGACTAGTGGAATGCCATCAGGGCCAGGCCTGTGGGATGGCCTGGCCTATTTTATCACCGTGACGATGCCAGCAACGTCGAATGAGATGGAAGATAATCTAACCGAAGTCAACGTGGGGTGGATTTCAGAGTATGTCCGATTGTCACTAAGGAGGTTAGAAGAGAAATATGTAGTGAATGCTTCTGCGATTTTTGCGAAGGACTCAATGCGTGAGCTATTAAATGTGATGAATTCCGAAACAGTTGACTATTTAGGCTGCAAGCGAGCTATGAAAATGTGGGAAGTCTTCCAAACTGGGTTATGTGACCGAAGAGGTACCATTTGCTGCATTTTTAACCTTAGTTCGGACTCCATAGGCAGTTCTTATTGCAGGCGTTTGACTTGCATTAAGAGCAGAAAGTCTCCCGTATGTTGAAGATTTTCTGAGTCTTCTTATTGTCTTCTGGAGCTGAACCACCCTACTAGGGTTCTTGGGTTTATGTTGACTGGTTGGATTGGACGAGCGGTTATTGTTAAAAAGAAGTTTTGCGCAAAGGTGGCCTGCCGCAATCCGCGGGTCAGGCGATAAAATGAAGCTGGAGCATCCAAGGGTTCGCAGAGCGTCAGGGATTTCGTCCCAACGAGTAAACATATGGGACGAGACAGCACGGTGTGCGTACATGGGTGAGGAAGGTTTGTTACGTAGAAAGAAGCTTCACATGACCGTCTTGCAGCCACTCCCAAGGAAGGGTTTTAACACTGAAACCTTAACATTAGGAGTGCTATGCGTAAAAACTAGGTCTAAGATATTATGGAACCTTGTGGGCTTGTTCACATGCTGAGTCCATCCATCAGCGTGCGTTTCAAAAACAAATTCGAGTAGAGTAGGTGGCGCGGATTAAGAGGACCAACAAATTTTAGAGGCATTAAAGTCATCTGCAATTATCTTGTGGTTGGAGCCGAGAAGAGAAAGATAAACGAAGGCTTGGGTAAGACTAGAAATATCAGAACTAATCGAGATTGGTGGTCGGCATGCATCTTATGTTGATTGGGAGCTCGAGCAGTTGTACCAGAAGCCAAATGGTATCAGGAATGGGATCAAGAAGTGGGTGATGGATAACGTAAGCTTTCTGTGGCTGATTCACGTAGGCTAGGCAACCAACTCCTCTGCAATTTGATCTATTGGTTTGGTTGGATGTAAAACCCGTCAACCAAAAAGACAAAGTGGAGCTGTGGTCTGTTAGCCAAATCTCTGTTATCAAGATAATATTGTAATAGTTTTTCGCTGCCAACTGTCTCAGCTCCCTTACTTTATGAGTCAGTGATAGGGAGTTCAAGAGGAGTGGGGAAAATTCACTGGAACATTTTAGTCCACGTGATATCCGAGAGGTGAGTTCGGCGGGGGTCAAATAATCAAGGGATAAATTAGAGGTTCGGATAGTGCATAACCGTGATAAGGGAGTAAATTCAGTAATAATAATAATAGGTATATTTTTCGAAATTCGAGAGTCATGCGCAAGGCAAGATCACATTTACACATAGATGGCGCATTGGAAATCGTAAGACAAAATTTAGTCTTGAAGATGCAGTTTCTGCGCTCTAATGAACATAACCTGAAATAAGATGGGCTAATCACGAGTTTTTGGGCTTCGAATCAGAGCTAGATAATCCAATGCCATAACTTTCTGGGGCCAACTATGAGTCGCGAACTGCGAGTCAGTCCATGTTTAAACGCATCAAAGGTGCGCATCGCCGGCGCATACTTTGGCTGGGGAGAAATGGTGAGCGCTGTCAAGTGGCCGGGTTAGGTTTACTGGTCGGCGAGGGACTGTCTTTGTTAAAGGATTTTCTGGCTGAAGACCAAGGTGATAGAAGAAACTTGGGAGTTAATGAGCCGGTTGTCAGAGGATGCCGGTGTGGGGATGTGGTATCAATAGTGTATTAGATGGCCCAATCGTCAACTTGTCACGGAGAAACTGGCAATCTAGGGGATTGTTGAGGAGGGAGCTTCGGAAAATTCCGAAGAAAAATCCCGTTAGCAGATACATGTATGGATTTTTGGGGGCGGGAATTCGCGGGAGTCAGGAGAGCAGTATTTTCTAGCTGGGGCAACTAGGGATGTCGCTGGACAAGAGTCGGTTGAGAAGGGGGTCTCATGAATGGTTGTAGCTCAAAAGGCGAAATACAGTTACCTAAGGTTTGCCAGGTAGCCTGGGGTTATCCAGGGGTAAATCGTGCAAAATTATGAGGATACTGATAGATGAGGTTAGGATTTGGGCGCGCAGTAGTAGGAAAGGGGCGCTGGAGTGGCGGAAATGCATCTAAATAGGGTTGACTGGTAGGTGGGTGGAAGTAGGGCGGATAAGCGGCAGGCCCTAAATATGGAGAGGTATTGGTATCATGCTGGAATATGGCAACAGTGCTACCGAAGGATGGTGAAGACGTGAATACAGTGGGAAAATCGACTCGTGATTGTAAGCGGCGGTTAGTAGGCCTTCGTGAGTTTGTGGACCTTCCCATTCGGCTGAGCTCATGTCAGGATGGCTTATTCGAGTTGAGTGTGCCCAGAGTGCTAGGCAGTCGAGGCGTGCAGATAGGTGGACCCACTGGGCTAGCAGTATGGCTGATAAAGTGTGGGGTTTTGTGGTTAGTTGAATAGTTGCTTGTTATGCTCTTCCCGTGGGATTCAACCGATTTAGGCGGGGTGCCATGCTGTTTTTTTGACAGAAAGACGAGGAATTGCTAGAGGACGTATTTGGAATGGGCCATATGCCAAGCGGATATTAGCTTGAAAGGACATCGGTGAGACGGCAATCATCTTCGTGGTTTTACTGTCGAATTGTTTTGAAAAGTAATTGGACTTTATAGTCACTTCTCTTGAAATTTTCCAGCACATCACTCCTTACTTCAGCGATGCTGAGGAAGAAGGACAAACAAATTATGCCTATACCACGAGGGGGTATTCTAACACGCTGTGGCCAGTTGCCCAGACGTAGTCATTGGGTAGATTTGTAAAGAGCCCTAGAAGCAGACTGTCAGCTTCATCAAAGTCTAGGAAGATTAAAGGCACATGTCATAATTTTAACAAATTTTGAGTGGTCCAGTGCAAAAAATTTCGAAAGTCGACACTGAGGTTAGATCTAACATTGCATCTAGTTGGCCAAAGTCTCAGCGAATTTCCAATCTGTCACCGTCTGCGAACTCGAGGAGTTAACGCATTTTCATGGGCACTGCAGGGTTTATCCTTGTTCATTTGCTGTATCCGGAACAGAGCACGGAGGAAATGAAGAGAGTATGTTTGGTTTCGTTTTACATTGATTGAACGCGGGACAGTCCAATCCGTAGTTCACTGACGCGGCAAATCCAAGTCTGTCTAGTAGATTATCTTGGGAATCAGAAAGTGTGTAAGTGTGAGGCGGGTGGTTTATTGGTCATCAAAGTACTCCGTTTATAAGGCTAGGTGTCCAAATGTATCACAACCGAGGCGGAATATGCCAGGACGTAATTTGTGAGAGAATAACTATTGATGAACAAGCGTCTAGGGGAGCCATATTGGATTGGAAAAAATCTTTTGAATCCACATGTCACTTTTAAAATGAAAATGCATGCGATTTACCTGAGGGTGTATACGTGTACTTAGATGCTGTTCCACTTAAATTGGGCTATTTAGATTAGGGTAGACGAAATAGTCTAGATGAAGGTGGTCGAGTGGAGAGACAGTTTTGAGGATTTCATGACAGCGACATGTTTTGGATGGAAAGGAAACGAGATGAGCCCTGGGAAATAAAAATACTTATGGTCGCTACAAACATGACTGAGAAGGAATCTAACTTACGCTTGAAAACGACGGATGACCGACTCATTTGAATCGTGATTTAATAACTTAGTCATATATTAGCAGTTTATCTCTGGGGCACTTCGGAAAGCCTTTCTGCCCGCACGAATAAATGTGAATTGAGACCTCCATCGTGAAGTTGCATCTTTGCAGTTTCATGTGAGGTTGGTTGTCTAAGTCCGGGCATTTTCTGTACTTAGATGGGTGACACGTTTCCCAATAGGGTGCTCGTCTGAGAGGAGGATAAATTGGAAGGTTTGGACAGTGCGCTGATCCAAGGATTTAGAGCTTAGTAGGTGAAAGGGTTTCATTGTAAACCTGACAAGATGATTCCTATGAGGCATCGATCATACCCATTACGCATGCAATTTTGAGAACCCAGCACAGAAACCAAGTTGCACACTGTCATTCACTTAATTAATTCATTTTTAGAAGCAGGGAAATAAGGAAAGATAAGCAATGTACTTTTTGGCAGCACAGTCAGAGGAAATATTTTATGATGAAAAATTACTCATACTACAATCATGGAAACGAGACATATAGTACTTATTTGTTGCTCAGAAGAGTGTAATAGAAACTGGTCCTTAGGTGAGTATATTCGCATGTTCAAATGCCGCTTAGATTATGAAGAAAATTAGTGGCCAATCCTCGCACGGCGAAGCAACAACGGGTCAAGTTGGGGACATTCTCTGTAGTGTATTTATATCGGAAAATAAGAAAAGCCCAGATAATGCATGCCAGTTGGATGTAATAGATTTCGTATCTGTCATTCAGTCGATTTTTAGAATACAAGCCAAAACAACACCGTAGGATTGGTGTTGAGGTTAGTGGGGGAGGCATCGGCTTGATTTCTAATAGATTTTTGAGATCAAAGCCAAACACTTTTGAGCCTTCGAAACCTGGACAGATGTCTACTAAGAAATGTGTCGTGCACTCATATGTGGCAATCTCACATGACAAACTTCGGAGAAGACGGGGATGACGTTTTGTAAACCTTTAAAGCCCCCCTGGAGACATGGAATTTGTGCTTGAATGTACTACTTTTGTCAGAGGGGAAACTGAGAACAATTTGTACCCCGGAGTTCCAGGAGACGGCAAGGTAAGTTTGATGCTGTCAGTACTAGAGAGAGATTGCTGGGTAGTAAGGGCTGCACGCTATTTTTATGCCCCCTGCACACAGCAATAGACTGCCATGCACAACTAAGCGTACGGTGACTGGAACATAACTTCGGTGGCTACGGTGTTTATCGGATGAGATGATGACAGCTTCCTGCATGTGGACCACTTGTTTGCAGGGCTTCAGGTGCGAAGAAAAACCCACCGGACTTCGTACTCTTAATACCGTAGCTTTCAATGGATCATTTTGTCAGAGGCTCTAGTCATATCACGGAAGACCGGTTTCACGTATTCGTTCCTCGTAACAACCTTCGTCGCTGGGTGAAACCGGATTTTCAGGGCCAAATGGTGTAAGGAGTGCAGCAAAAATAAGTGCGCTGTTTATTGGTTTTAATTTTGAATGATATGATTTTATTAGCATAACTTTTTTTTGCCAAGCTTGCCTCGGGAAAGACTACCCTCTTAGTTGAAACGTTGGCGCATCACATTTATTGATAACGCTGTTATTAACATAACACCGCTCACGGTTGAAACTTGATTTTGTTTAAAGAATGCCATGCTGGCCAACGTTAGCTTGGGAAGAAGAATATTAGTTCTCTTTTAAATCACATTTCTCCTAATGCACCAAATAATTGTGAATGGTCAATGGGTATGCAAATGCAAAGATCCTGTCTCGAACATTTGTAGTCGTCATATTTTCCAGTGGGGTGGAGACCATTAGCTACGGGAGAGAGTTTCAGTAAGTTAGGAAGAACCTTTTAATAACTCACAACTTTAAGGTCGCAGATAGCTGGGTGGGTCGAATTATGTCGTTAAAGAAGAACAAAGTTATCAGAAGAATCCCGGAGATGACGTGGGGCAAAGCTATATGTTCATCCTTTGAACGTATTCATTAGGAGACTTTGATACCAGTCTAGGGCCACTCATATGCGATAGATGCCATAAGCTCAACTTTTTGGGATAATCAGCTTTCATCAACGTAGACAAGGTATAGGGCGTGGTGCTTCAAGTTCCCTGCCCATTTTAACGGGTTCAGATAGTTTCCACCATGGCAGAAGGCTGTTTGGCTGTAGGACCAAGGCATGCTCTTTTATATCGTGATACCTGGTTTGAAACATCAAAAGTTTGTATTTAGGACAGCCCGGGGCACTCATTTTCTCTGTCGTATCCTGCTCTGGGTCGAAGTGTTCACATATATGCGCTAGGTTAGATTTGACTAAACGTTACCGACAACCAGATGCAGGGTCCAGCGGGGGAATGCAATCGTGCGAACTTAATCGTTATCCGTGCCCGGCTGCGAAAAAAATATGCAAAGGAATCTCCGAGATCCACATTTACTGGGTAGCCCTTAATAAGTTCCGTCCACGAGGACCCCAGGCAAACTCCCATTTGCCGTTCAAGCTGGACATCGGCCCGTGGCGGGTGCGACCACTGGATGAGGCTAACTGAGCATTTTACATTTACGTGCTTTTTTCAAACTTTATTTCGCTTCTCATTATTTTCACATATTATGCCGCCAGCTCACCAGTCTTGTAATTGTTAGCAGAAGTTTCCATGAGCAATCCAAAAGCAGGGTTCTTCGCAGGCCCGCAAAAACAAAACTTTTTATACTCCTCATTCGGATCTCTTACTCCGGTCTTTCTCCTCATTCGTCAATAGTATTCTTCGTTTCTTAAGCTGCATGTTATCTTGAGGTTCTGAATGAGTAACGGTTTCTCAGCCTTGGAGGAATAAGTGCTTTGGGTTCATCAGATCAAGTAAATAAAGGTAATCCCAGTGGACGCTACTAAATGAGCAGTGCGAAGGGCTAGTGCTGTTCGCCGATCTGCTCGATCAGAATCCCGGCAATACATCGGGGGGCAAAGGAAAGGTACAAGGTACAAGGTGCAATGGCCTGCATAACCATTGAATTTTCATCATCTTTGTCACGCCGATTCGTTTACGCCGTTGGACAAGCAAGTTTAAGAAATTCAACGAACATGACGTAGGCTATTGAGAGGAGTTTGCTAAGCTGTCTTCCTCCGGTTATGGTTTTCCACCACAATTTCTGAAGTCGTACCGAATCATATTTACTTTTCAAAGGTAGACCACTGCCAAATTTTCGCCTTACTTCTATGTTATCCGTAATTTACTTGCAATCCTTAATGTATTTTGAGGGTGCGAACATATGGGGCAAGTATGCCAGTGACGTGCAGCTAGCGACTGACATAGCTAAAGGTTGGTCCATCTGACAGAGTTTCTACGAAAGAGCCGTCGTGCGTTACTGCTGCAGGTGGATTGTCTGAATTCGCGGAGGAGCACTAATTCATAGGTTAGGCAAACACGAAATACCGGGATAGTGTGTACATGGCAATCAATTTCAGCTCTTCAGGAAAAAGTAAGCGAGTCAGCTGTAGAATCCCAAAAAAGCTGAAGGACAATTCAGAAGAAAAAAGTAGTAATTCTATTTTTATGTGTGGCCACTAGAAAAAAGACATTGGCTAAGCCGGGGGTTGTGATTTTTATGAGCATGCCAAAAAGATGCTATTAAAATAGCAAGTTTTTTGGGAAGTACATATATCTGAACCCACTCCCCGCCCTTAATCTCAGGCATCTTCAGACATCTCACCTATTTCGGGTTCTCATGTTTGACAGCAGCTGCTTCACGCATAGCGAACAGATTTTTCAAATTTTCGGGCGTGGGATCACGAGAAAAAACGCCGCAGCAGCCGACCCAAAGTTTACATTCAACAGTTTTCAGCTAGAAACGTCGTGGATACGTCTGTCGCAGAGAATCACGCCACTCCTTTCCGAAGTTTCAAAAAGTTACACACACTAGCTTAAGATGTTATTACTTTTCGATACTTGATGGAGGGCGGAAGAAGTGAAATAAGTAAAAAACTCAACCATTTTCCCGGGAGCTGTATGCGACTTTTTTACTGCTTTGCCAGCGAGGTTCGATTGCAGAATTCATTTTGAGTGTAATCTTATTAAATAAATAAAACAATGGGCCTTAATAATCATTTTACACTGCGATATTTGTATATTACTTTGTTATATTTCGTTTTTCCTTGAATGCACTGCGTATTCCGTACACAGGCGTTCGACAACCACTCGAATTCCAGACATCTGTTTCACCCGGGATTATTTGCGTACGTGTCTGGATGTGTTCGCCAACTTTTTGACTATTCTCATCTCAACTAGACGGATTCAAAGGAAAGGATCTGCAGATATTGCTATTATGTGGAAATTTATCCAATCAGGATAATCCCTCTGGAACTCAACCAATGTTGACCGCCCAGCACGGTCACCTGTTGCGTTTTGCTAACGCACGCCCTGCCCACACGGTTTGTCGAAATATACTCAACCTTCAAACGCTTCCGACTGCCTGTTCCTTGTAGAAGTCAAGTGTCAGGGTTACCAACATTGCAAACAAGCAGAGCCGAGTAAGGGTGACTCAAAATAGTCACAACGGATAGGGGCAAGTAAGCGTAATACGAGATCCGCCTAAAGACAGTCGGATATACAATTCATTTTGAAACCATTGTCAAGTAAATGTGGTGCTGCCATTTAAACAGAGACACTAATTCACGGTAAATGCTTGCATAATCGACGGCCCATTTAATCGAAAACATTTATACGGGTTCAGTTTCCTAAACAAAATTGTTGGTTCATGCGCTGCTTTCAGATAATGCAAAGCCTTTAACTACGTTCAGAATAACACTATCCCAATGATTGTTGCACCACAAATCATAAGAAAAGCGAAGACGACTGAATTTTTCAGACACTTCACGCCCAACACCTAAAAGTCAAAAACTTTGGCTTGTTTTTCCTCTTCAAAATCAACTCTATGGTGACTTGTTTACACCGTTCAAATTGGGCTCTTTTTCGAATTAGTTCATTTTAGTTGTTATATAAACTAATATGTAGTTATTCGCTCCGAACTAACTCACGATGGCTTCGGAAGCAGTGAAAGTGGTTGTGAGATGCAGGCCGCTGAACGAAAGAGAGGTCAATCTGAATTGTAAAAATGTGATCGAAATAGTTAGTGAAACTGGCCAGTGTTCCATCAGTCATCCGAACGGAAAAAAGAATCCTGCTAAAAACTTTTTCTTCGACGGTGCCTACGACTTAAATTCTACGACTGAGCAAATATATAATGACATCGGCTACCCTCTCGTTGAAGGCGTCACTGAAGGCTATAACGGAACGATTTTTGCCTACGGTCAGACTGGTTGCGGAAAGTCGTTCACGATGCAAGGGTTAGCTGATGTTGAAAGTCAACGAGGTGTTATTCCACGGTGAGTTTCTGTATTTCTAATGAACAAAGTAGCTTTAATAAACCTTTCGCTGGAACCCAGTGGGCCAACCCACGTTCATATGTGGGCGTGACCTGGGATCAACCTGAATATCTTTTGGTTACTACTTTGGTTGCTTGTACTTGCACAAAAAGCCGTTTCCAGGACACCTGGATAGCCGACGTAAATAAGTAATTAAGTGTGAGGTAGTACGGCATTTCCTGTGTATATGCGCAATGGATTATGCACACATTTGAGAGCTTGGTGGGCTTTTATCCGCCCACCTGCCCGTGTTTTTCCGATTAAGTAGCTTATTACGTTCCGGTCATTGTTATAGTTTGCCTGATATCGGTGAGTTAAGCACATACACACGTGTAATGCCAGACTGTAGTGTGTGTTGACTGTTAAATTGGATTTATCCGATCATTTTCCTTCTTGCGTACTCTTTATCTTGATTCTCATCTACTGGTAAGTGCGAAGTAAACTTTGCCATCGCTTTTGCCATATATTCTCATTTTCCAAGGTATATTCATAATAGTTCTTTTTTGTCCTTTGGGTGGTCTGTCATGTACTCTTGAGAGCTCTAAACAAGAACGTACCAACCATACCTGATTTAGTCACCGTCACGACTAACAATATTGCAAATTTCTTAGGTGCTTTTAACTTGCATCTCGGCTTGGCATGGTGCTTTTCCATTTCCCTCTTCCTTACAAATGCGGAAGACGTTGCGGAAATCTGCCGCTTACTGGTACATATAATACGTCAACTTCCTATAGAAAGATAACAGACAGTGATTTTTTCATTGGAATTGCCTGTGGACTTGTTTTCCACTGTCTACCTCTGAAGTTTACATAAGTAAATGAAAAAGATAATTTGAATAAATGAGAATTTTAAAAGGCGGTGCAAGGCAATCTTGTAGTACGATCTTCAAAGACTGTTCTATTTATTCAGCAATGATGGACCTTTGATTTGGCGCGCTTACTCCTTATTCGGTCAGGGTCTTTTGATCCACCGCATAAATTTCGCATTGAGAAATTTAACCTTTGTTTTTTTGAAGATGATATATCACTCACTGTATGCTTATTAGATATTGTTCGAACACGTAATTAACGTAAAATCGAAATACTGATGCTGAATGGACCACATTTTTGTTGAGTTTCGATATTTGCCTTTTGAATCTTATTTTTTGGTGAGTGTAAGAACCCGGATAACTCCCCTCAGGGTCAATAAAGAGTGCAAATAAAATGTTTGTTTGGTTCCGTATTGAGCTATGGACACTCTAGACTAATATGTGAGGTTTTGTCCTCCGGTGTTTTAGGCTTGTTTGTCCATGGAATACTAATTAGACGTTTTTATGATCCCAGTTCTAGTTGTCCATCACTTTCAATGTTTGTTATTGTTTGCACTTTCTTATGTTATCAGCCAAGTTTTTCATTAGCGCTTAGAAGAACCACAAATATCCACTGCCAGGTTGCCTTAGTATCAAATTTATTAAGTGATTAACGGTTGCATTGGCCGGTTTAACGTGGAGTTTCAATCCTGAATTTGACTCAGTTAAGTCACTCGCCAAATTTCTGCGACCTTTTGTTGCTGAAAAATGGTTTTTGCCATTTTGTTCTAGTAGCATCGTAAGGTTTGATAGATTTAGATAACACACTTTCAACGGCTCAACAAAGACAAATGAAAATGGAAATAATACTTATTAAGAAGCACCTGGGTCTTTGTTCATGTTACATGCTCCTAATATTGTGCATTTAGACGACTTGCGTAACCTTGATGGTACTATTACTTTTACACCGTTAAGCACTTACGAATGGAAAAAGTCAGTAAAACCCATGGAGGTTTCCTAGATGTATAATTTTACGAGGTTGTGAACTAACGGTTTTACCTTTTACGTCTAACGAGGACTGTCTTTGCGCCTGACAATGAAATTTGGAGCCCCTCGCAATTATTCATGCCCTAGGCTTAGTTTTGTAGCAAATGGAGTTTAGTACATTTCATGTTTTTACATGCAGCTTTGCTAAGGTACAACCTGATTGGAATAAATGGATGATATGACTCAGTTTCACGGTCATTAGTGTTCTTGCAATGGGAATCTTTCATCTTATTCAAAGTATTTCGACTTTCAACCTTACAGTTGATTTCACGCCATACTGTTCTATTCTCTTTTTATCGATTAGTATTGTGGCGCATCAAGAGAAACTAAAGCAATTAGAGTTGAAGTTTAGAAGCCTAACACACGTGAACGTTTTTCATAGTTCTTTGGATATAGTGACGAAGTTAGCCACTCGTTTATGTTCTTCGGCCGAAATTAATAAACTTAAACAAATTCAGCTGCATTATCTTGTTTTGTATGTGTATGATAAACAACAGAATTGATTTGAAATGGGAGAAAATACATTGTTTTGGTATTTGATGCTAAGAAGCAAACATTTGCATAATCATCTGATGGAGTGGGGAAGCATTTTACGCGTGAGACAAGGTTATTTGCCTACGCGTGAAGCAACTGACTTCAGCACTTAATCCTTAAGAGACAAAACATTAACTGGATTTCGCAACGGCTACGGACTGCGGAGTGAAATGTTCAGAAATTGGAGTCAGCGAACAGATTAGGCGCACACTGCTCGTTCTATATGATAACGATCTGATTAGTTTCGAGGTTTTCCGTTGCCATGTGCAAACGTTCCATGACGGTTGTTCTACGACATTCTGCCTGTTTATAAGAGAGAGTAGGTAAACTTGGTTCCGTTTAGCCCCAAAATAGATGAACGCTCGTTTGTCAGATTAGGGTCACTGGATCAGAGACCTGCGCAAACCGGTCTCCTAATAGAAATTGTTAATTCAGCGGGCAAAGTTCACCGCAAACGGACGAACTTGATACACTCAGAACGTGCAAATGGTGAACAGAGTTGATTCTCTAATATCTTTGTCAGTATCACTACGCTTCATATTATCGCAACATACGATATTTGTTAGGAAGTGAAAAACTGTCTCCAGAGCTAATGTGTCGAACATTGCAGGAGCATATTTCTAAACATGAATAATAAATATCAACACTCGTTTGGACATTGCAGTGGCAAATGTGACGACAGAAAAGTCAGAAAATCACAACCCTAAAAATCCATTAAGGAGCGGAAATATTTTAAGTGCATAAATATCACCGATTGCTAGACGTAGTTATATCGTCTGAAGAACTGCACCATCACAATGGAGAATCCCATGTACCCAAATTCGATACTACATTCTACCGGTTAGAATTTCTACTCCTTTCTTACAAGTCAAGCACTGATTGTGCTGATCCATCTCATTATGTGTCTACGTCAAAGGGCAGTGTATGCGGAGGGTTCCTCGTCTTTGGAGGTGCTTTAAGTATGTCTCAGTTCATTTAGTCTATTCAAAATTAACGGTTGATCAACCGACTGAGCTTTGTGACCAAACTCCCTAGATGTCACCTGTGATGAAGTAGTAGCATTTGCACACCATAATTTAGTGGCTCTAAGAAAATAACGACACTCCGACGGCAACTGTCTCTGCGCATGTTCTCCTCGCGACGGCCGGGTTTCAAAACCTCGCAACAGATTTGGTCCTACTTCTGTAATGTAAAACGGACCTCTGTTTGCTTAGTAGATGTCGTGGCGGTTGCATCTGTGTCTGTAATTGGCAATAACCAGTCGGGGATTTCGAACCTGGGAAGACAATTCGTAATTTCTCAAATAACAAGAACATGTTTTGACTTTCAGGGGATCTAGTATTGCAACAATATTTCATGTTTAATGTGCGAAACGAACCCCAAGTGTGCCTATCCTATCATTAAGACGCCCCAGAAATACTTATAGCTTGCTTATGTCCTACTTAGTAACACAACCTATTCATATTGTAAATGCGGCAACTAGCTGTTTGGAAAAACATCATTCTTTCTACATTGGTGTATGGCACGACTTCTTTTGCAGTCTTATTAATCGCGAAGTTGAAAAAAACTGGTGGGTATGGTCAACCCTATTATAGACCTATTTTGGTGATCATTTTGAGGAAGTCGCCTGGAGCTGTTTGTCATGTTCAAATTGTTTGTGTTTGCTAATCTGAAGTGTCCCTTATCCATTTTTTGGGTCATCCTGCAGTTTCTGCTTTTTTGTTGTATAGTGAATAGATCTTAAACTGGAAATTTGTCCTCCAACTGTCGAAGGGTTTTTCTGAAGTCAAGCATGCGGCACTGTTCGCAAAAGAAGACTATAGGAGTGAAGTGAATGTTTCAGATCCCTTAGCAATAAACAGTGACAAAGTACTGCACGGTATGGTGAGTTGAGTAATGGTCTTTAGCTCATGGGATACAAACATTGGTCTATGGAAAGTGGTTTGCTGGTAGTATTTTTTGAGTACTCATTGATTGTCTTCAAAGTCGTATGTACTATTATTATTAGTCTTCATTTTTTTGAACGATGATCAGGTGTAAGCATTCTTATCGTAAATGAACAGTAGTTTGCCGAATAACTGTATTACCATTATATATTGTTAACTCAAGGCAATTTGTTACACAAACATCAAACTGCCTCTTTGTGGAGCATAGTTTTTTCCCTTTGTAGATTATTTATCAGATTTCACTCATTGACGGCCATCGCTGGGACACATTTTATGGTGTACTATTTGATCTAGTATAATACGTCTTTAGCAAGCTGAGTTAAATTTGTGCCGATGTCTTCTCTGGGCTTGGGTTCGCTCAGAATGGTAGGGCAGAAATGTAACTTGAATTTCGTTAAGTAAAATTTACTAATTCCTGCATTATCTTACTAGATATTGGTTTCCTTATTATCAGTTGATGTGGGTGTCGACAGAAGGTTTTGGATTTTCTTCCTTATGGATGATAGCAAGGTCTCGCACACAGTCCTTTGTAGAGATGCCTGTTACTCACCTGCCAGCTGAAGCACTGCTGCTTGTTTTACAGATCATGCTAGCAATGACTTCAGTCTCCGGCTTTAACATAATTTGCACATTTTTACAAACCTAACTAAGACGGTTTCTGTTTTTTTGATTTTGACAGAGTTCAGAAGAATCAGAGAGCTTTACAAGGGATCTCGGCTGGTGTGTCTCTTTGAACTTTGGGGTGGTTTCCGACATTACAACGAAAAAACGTGTCTATATCATAAAACGTTTTGATAGAAGTGGATTATTCGGGCACCAATGAATATCAAATAAATCAGCCGCCTTATCATTATCATCCTCTTAAACGCGATTCCTGGATGGTTTTTGGCCTTGTCATATATATACATATATAATATAAACCCATGTGCAGGTTGATTATTACCGAAATCATAGATAAACCAAATATTGAATAAAAAAGCTGAGGAGTGGAGCAACATGCGTAGCTCTTCCATTCTTCACCTTAAAGTTACTGCTTTCCATCGAATTCCATCGTCATTGAGCTTGATGTTATTCGGTTCCTCAGAAGATAACTGTACGTTCAACGTTTGACCAGGGAACCTAATCTACAAGGCAGTAGTATGAATGATAGTCGCGCAATTTACTGGAGACTGACAAAGGTTTGCTCAGTTTATATGTCATTCGGATTAGTTGAACATCCTAGGTACCCAGTACAACCCTTCGCTGCAGGTTTTTATGTGTTTGACCCTTCAAGTTCCGTGCCTTGAGTATAAAATCAGGAGCTAGCCAACTCCTCTTCACTGATTATCAGCGAACTCGGTCGAAAGTGCCTAGAGTTTACCTTCATATTTGCACTGAAATTGAATGCCATCGTGAGATGGTAATGTACAGGACTTCACCATCAAGGACCGTTCAAGAAGCTCCGTGATTTGGAGCACAGGACCATTGTGACTCGCCCTCATAATTTTGTTAAATATTGAAACCATATATTACAGTGTCTTTAATTTGTCTTTTGCTTCTGGATGGTTCCGGACCGTTACTCACGTGCAAGTAAACTCTTGATCGATGGTTAACTGTTCTGTGGGAGGCAGATATATAAGAACGGTCCAGTCGTTTCAGCGGTGTTTATAAAAATTCTTGTTACTGGGAATTTTCTGCATTTTTTTAACAATGCTGACTGCAGCCTCATTTACTTTTTTCAGTGCTTTTGATCACATCTTCGAGACAATATCCGTTAGTCATAGTACTCGATTTCTTGTACATGCTTCATATTTGGAAATTTACAACGAGGAAATACGCGACTTACTGGCTCGTGAAACGAAAACCAAACTGGAGCTAAAAGAACATCCCGATAAAGGTATTTACGTTAGTGGACTGAGTATGCACAAGGTGACCAGCGTGGAAGAATGTAATGTAAGTCACTCGCCTACTTTCTTTTACATCTAGCAGAAAGAACCCAGGTGCAAATCAAGGCGTTTTAAAGTTATTCGAAGCAGTCGATGCAATTTGTCGTGCATTATGATTTGTAATGAACTAACAAGGGTTATCTTTTCAGCATCCTTGGTTGATTTTCTTTCCTCATATCATTTTTGGCATAGGTAATTGTTGGTCTTTCCGAACTGTGTATTAACTTATTCTAATAATTTCTCTTCCAATTTCGGGATTGAGCTTCACGTTTGTGTCAACTAATTATCATGTGAAACAATCTCTCAGTGAGCATTTCACGAACTTGCTAAAGCTATTGCTTAAGTGAACTACATCTGGCTTGGTCTTGGTTAGATTTCTTCGACAAGTCTACATTGGTTTTGCAAACTGATCAATCTGGTTAAACAGTCACCAATTAGTTTGAATCTCGAATTAATTTTTAAAAGTTTTTCTGCAAGCTTATGACTAACAAAAGAACTGCATTTGCAATAGTGTCATAAATATCTGCCAAAATCAGGCAAATTAACGATCTCGCAGAAGGCTTTCATCTTGTTACGTAGACGTCAAGGACAATACCATAACGATGACCTTTTGTACGCAAATGTATGAAATGGAATAAAAATGTCTATAGAGCAGGTGGAAGAGTGCAATTCGCAGAGCAGTAGTCACAGTTTACAAGATAAATGTTATCAAATATAATTCTTCCGTCAGGTTTAATGCAGATAGCGTGATTTTAATCGCCATTTCTGTTGATGAAAACAGATTTTATAAAAAATACAAGCCTGACTACGCGGTTTGGGACCACACTCCAGAGGTTTGAATTTTTCACTATGCGAACCCAAGTTAATTGCGCAAAAGTAGTGGTGCCTTGCAGAGTGAATGCATTGTCGAGCAAAAATGCTTGTCACAGACGCAACTTTCTTGTAAGTAATATATATACTGCATGAATCTGAACACAAATGGTATGCCATCGGAAACGTGACAAAGGACGAAAACAACGAGCGAAGGAGCAAACAAAAGCAATATGTAGAACTCACAACACATTGTAGACTTATCCATCATCTTCACAAAATCGACCATCCATGGTGATCCATGGGTCCTCTCTAGGCTTGGCAATACCCGGTTGCCCAAAACAAAGTAGACGATTGACTTAGCCGACCCTGCACTATGCCTTTGAATAAATAATCTAACCCACGAGGCAGCAGAACGTTTTAAGGGTACCGTAACGCACTGGGGCCGATGACTGATTGTTCAGTTCATAAACCTTTCGGGTGGAGTTAGACATCCTGGATGCCCAGTGCACCCGTCCACCACAGACCTCGACGAACATACAGCCTAGTGCTTTGTATGCTGTTTGTGATTGGGTTGGAATCAGGGTTTAACCAACTGCCTCAGACTGTTGTCAGTGATCAGCCAACCCGGCGGAGGGCGTCGAGCATTCGCGTCCATCCTGGCATTTTAATACGAACACTTTCTTCCAAGAATAGAAAGTGCAAAGGACTTCCTCAGCAAAGGCTATTTGAAACGTCGGGTAATTGAGAGCATTTAGAGAAGCTCTCGCGGCAAACGGCCAATTCAGAGCCTTAGACACCCACTCCCGACCTTGCTGAAGCATTCGGAGGTTTGTTGGTTAATTGCGTATACTGAACTTAGTTCAAAGTTTTTCACTTCTAACTTCGCACCGGGGTCTTCCGATTTTGATTACTGCCATGTGACACCTTTCATTTGAGAATAACAACTTAGTCTCTGTACAGACAATATGCCATCAGTAGGAGACTAGGGGAACTTGAACACTTCAGATTCACTGCGTGCGTGTCAGCCATTCCAGACTTTGTTACACCACCGACTTTGGTTTGTCTGTATTTTATTTTATAGACTTTTGCGAACAATTAATAATGTCGCATTTCAGCCAAAAAATTTAAGGTTGAAAATAAATACGAAAACAAATAAATAAAATAAAGAATGCACTCATTGCCTCGCAAAAATGCATAAGAATTTATCCAGAAATAATCATAGCACATTATGATAGGTTGCTCAGGACATCGGCTGAAACCCGGTCACGGTTTGCCAAAATTCGTGCTAAATATGGAACAGTGGAGTTCCTATAGATATTGTTTCTAGAAGGTGTGGAACGAAAAGCCGATCGTGCAGAAATATGAGAGCGTGGTGTGATGCCACCCGGAGCTGCACAAACAACACTACTTCTTGTCGCCGCTGTTACTTCCGTGGTCGCAATGACTTACCACCCTGTCTCCCTCACGTACAGATTTGTGTTTACCTTTCCTTTCACTATTTTAGTTCAAACCTTCTTCCACATTGACCCGTGCCTTCCTCGATATCCCTAGCTTCGTGTGTGATTTTTCTTCGCATTATTGTTGTCAGGAATACCAGCTTTCAGCTGTCAATATATCGAAAATTTTGATAAACTGGCTCATTTACTGTAAGCCACAGCTAAATATTCATCCTTTATGACCCATTGTCAAATAAGTAAGTCTGAATGACTCAAGTATTAATCTAGAAGAATTTTCTTTCCGTTAAAACTTGCGTTCACAGAGACAGGCTTTCAGTACCTTTGATGAAGTTTACTCCGATCCTGCATCTGAGTTCATGGAAGCGCCAGCCATTTGTAAATACTGGAATATCAAAAATAATGAAAAGATAATAAGAACTGGTTTGTTATTCTATTTGTTACAATATTCTCGTCTTGGGTTCATACGTTTGTGAATATACTTTGTATTACTTATGGTACTGAAGTCCTCATGACATAAGATGACAAAACATGAAATGTGGCAGATTCTTCGCCTCTCATACTAAGTCGCCCAGAAGTACGAAGCCATCGTTCATCTCTCTACATCTCTCTCATGCTCACTGTTATATTGCACGACAGGTCATTATGGGTATTGGTTGGAAAAATCGTTCAACGGGTGCCACTTTGATGAATGCAGATAGTAGCCGTTCCCATTCGATTTTCACGATCTATTTGGAAATGATTGATCGTGATCCACAAATTGAAGGCGAGAAGATCAAGGCGGGAAAGTTGAATTTAGTCGATTTGGCTGGTTCAGAACGCCAAGCCAAGACCGGAGCGTGTGGAGATCGTTTCAAAGAAGCGACGAAAATCAACTTGAGTCTATCCGCTTTGGGCAATGTGATCTCCGCATTGGTGGATGCAAAAAGCAAGCACATCCCCTACAGAGACAGCAAACTGACACGCTTATTACAGGTGAGTTCACAGATACATCACTACATGACCGTTATTCAGTATGTAGATAATCATTGAAGTACAAATTTAATATGAATCTTTTTTGTTTGTTAGGTAAAATAGACTTGCGGTACTGAATTTTTTTGTGTGCCATGGTATTAAAATAAGTCTAGATCAAATATTCTGTTTGTGTTAGTACCTATAGCATGGACAAACTCCTTTGATGTGGTAAAATTGACGGTCTCGTGATGCAGACCAAAAGTATAATGAATAATTCAAGAGGGAAGCTTTTTAAGTCATTAATAGTGAATAAACGGTACCGACTTTGTGTTAATGTTGATCCTTCAAGCGAGTTCACTATGGGAACGGGTATTCCCCAAGACTGTTCCGTTTAGTCACTTCGTTGCAACTGTTTAGTCAAAACTTTTATCTAAATAACTTCATCCTCGCACTGATATTTAAACAAACAGTAAACTGTTTAACTTAGAATATGCAAGCAATATTATGCTCTCGAGTAAAAGTCCGGCTAAACCACAATTGTTACTCGATTGTCTTGTTGACAGCACATTTGTTGGAAATGCGTTTTGTATCTTCAACGTGTAAAATACTGTTCCAGGAATTAATCCGCCCCAAGCCGATTCTTGTTCTTGCAAAGCGGTAGTTAGACGAAATAGACAAGTTCTGTTGCTGGACAATTAAGTCACACCTGGTTGTCGTATATCGGATGAAATGTCTTCTCGCATACAGGAGCTTTAAGATTTAGCGACAAAAATGGCGTCGGCTTGACATCCGGTTGTCGATTAGAGGTTGAGTGTACATTGCGGCCGCAGTTTGGATCCTGCCGTGCGGTTCTGAAACATGACCGTTGAAGATAGACAATATGCACAGAGTGTTGGTATTTGAACACCGGTATCCGCTTAGTGTCGCTAGAGTAAAGTGAGTGACTGGTATTAGCAACTCCGAGGGTAGTGAGTCGCTGTTCAATCAACGGAACAAGCACCGGATTCCGATAGATTAAGTTGATTGCGACATGTTCGCTGATTGACTCCCTCGCAGCACGCTACTCCCCTATCAGTTAGTGCTTGGAAGTTGGATCAAGATGGTCAGTTTACGACGTGAGAAAAATCAGATCGTTAAAGAGTGGATTGTTCCGACCAAATATAGTTAGATAACCGGACTCTGGTGTATCAGATCTTCTAAGGCATTAATTGAAGACCTTAGGTGATAGGACTGAATGCCGCAGATAGTGACGTTCCTGCACTCGTAGTGTTTCCGCTTCTCTGTAGTTCTTCTGATTTGTAGTTTTTCTTTCATTATTATTAGGTGGACCGAGATAGCAACTAATATCAAAGGATGTTCATCTAAGGTTATTGGCTGTACAAATTAAAACGGTTAATTCGATGCATATCATATCGGAAGAGGAAGTCAATGAAGATGAAAAGGAAGAGAAATAAATACATCACTCTTGTGGAGGATTCAGCACACGCGCGACCTTATACTAACTCTTTAGCACTTCCCTCAGTCATTGATTGTCCATTGCATTATACGTTTCAATCATTGGCGCATCATTACTCAGACCCACAGACCAAAGTAGGTGTAGAAGTTAGTAGCGTTCGCTCTCAAACCCTCATTTGAAATACAGCAGAGGAAAGTAGGACGCTCGCAGATCGTTCAAATATCGTAGATGAGACATCATTTCCCCTAATTGATTATTAATCTACTGCTGGGGAACAAGTGATGTGAATTCACGGTCAGGGAATAAACATTCAGGTCCATTTTGTACATCGCTTCTGTTTTGATTGTTTTCTCTTTACGCTCTGAAAAACGTCCTTGGCAATATTAGTTTAGTTTAAGATGGTCTACATGGTTACTAATTATGGAAAATGAGACTGTGAAATTACGGATACGATTGGTTGCAAAACTTCAAGTAAATTGTCTTCATTCTGTGTCCATCTTTATATCATTGAGTCGTTTCGATATGATCGTCAGTCGCGTCGTTCTTGATTGCTGTTCTTTGCTAACTAGAGGACAGCGGTTGATCTCGAAATTTATCGATTAGAATTTGACGAACGTAGATTTGCACTCGTTAGGTTGGTGAACCCCTTAGGGCAAATGCTTTTAGTGTTCAGTCTAGAGATGAACCCAAATGCAAACGCACTCACCAAACCGATTAGATCGGTATGTACGTGTGCCATCAAGAATATCCATCGCTGAATCGCCAATATAGTGAATCAAAAAAAAATTATAACGTGAAATTCTGGAAACGATCAGAAAACGAGTAGAGTTGAAAACACTTTACTTTTTAAATCGCTGCCGTTGAATTAGATCGATTGGCTGACATTCACTAAAATTTTTTCTGCTAACATTTTACAAACGTTGGTGAAACGATTACTTATCGCATAATTGTCTTCTTTAGAGAGGAAGTGTTTTTCTCGCACACTTTGTCCCGGAAACACGATCGATTTGGCAGTTATTGCCGCTCGTCAAGTATGCGAAACCGGTGCTGTCATGTCCAATCATTCCCATACATGCACACTCCTTTATTAGGTGTGAACGTAAATCTAATTTGAATCACCAGGCACGTGCATGGATAACAAAATCATTTAATCATCGTGTAATTCTTGATTGGGATTATTCCGCTTGCATACTCCTGATGATTCCAATGAGATTCTAGTGTCAAAAAAACGCGTTGCAAGTTATCCTAATAATAATAAACAAAAGATTGGTTTCTTCCACAATTGTTGAAAAATGTAAATTTTTGATTTCTACAGAAAGAAAAAGTCATGTGGTGTGTGATCTGTGTACGTGGACATGTTGCGGAGGATGGAGCTATTTAAATGGGGTACATTCGATCAAATCATTCAGTGTTTCAAGAAGTCAATGGATGTGACTGGATATTGCTACTGATAATGTTTTTATTAATGCGCGTCCTCATGATTGTTTAAACGACGATGTGAATATCAGAAAGTATTCCGTTCAAACGTTCAAATTCAGTCGGTTCTCCAGTGTCTCCAATTTATCATGTTTCCTAATGCCAGATAGGTTTATTGCTGCTTCGCACTGCCGGGAATTTCGTAACTTGCCAGCCTTTTTGGTCATATTCCAATCAAAGTAGTCTCAGTTTATGGATAGATCACTGATACGGATTGCTTGACGTCGGCTCTGTCCTTCTTTATTGTTACACTCGTGCTTCATTGTCGATCTTCCAGTCACAGTTTGATCTTGCACTGTGGCTGACAGACAGTTACATGGAGTCACATTTGCGATTTGACGAGCAAGCGCCCACGTTTCTTGTTTGTTTGGTAGATCCCAATAGACGCAGTAACACAGTTAAGTTTAAGATTGGCGAAGACACTGATAGTATTCCTTCATAGTCCGCATCCATTCTAAACTTTCGGAGTCTACAGAAAAGCCTGTCTTATTTCAGAAACACCAGTTTTGTTGGCTAGAGTCCTGTCTCGCCCGAAAGGACTACAGTATGCATCAGTTCTTAGTGTCGTTTGCGGTTTATTGTTTTATTATCAACTTTTGATTAGCCTTTTGTCTTTCCATCTTTATGACCTCCACAAACTATCGTATTAAACACAGTATCACGGTTAGTTTTCGTTAGTTTCAACAACGAGCAATAACGTATAGTCAACTGTGTTCACTGGAAAGTTTATCATTATTCCTACAGTCGCCAGGAAATATACCAAAATGGAGATGATACTATTTTCACTGAACATCTTTCCTTTAGGATCTCACGCATGGTTGACGTATTGTCTCCTTAGTTTTGGATAATTGAGCAGTTGGGTGTAAAAACGATTTTATGAATTTGAATAAGTGTGTACACGACGAGCGGTCGCATAACGGCCTATTGCGTATCTGCTTCAGGTTTGGATGCAAAGGTACGAAGCACACAAGAGACCTTGTTGTCATTACACAAGTTTGCGGTCAAGCCACACAATAAGAGACGCTAAATATACATAACAAAATGATCGATTTGGGTTAGATGACAAATGTCAAATTGAACTAACGAGGTCACCATCTTATCAACATCTCATAGAATACTGGTTAAACAAAACTGTTTTGTACGAATACAGGCTAGAAAATTTGCTCTATTGTCTTTTTCACCCTGGCCGTGAAAAAGACGGTTACTCAAAACCAATCTTTGTCAGTCTTTTTCTGTTTCCTAACAATTTGTCTTTCAATTGCCATTGAAAATCGAGGAAACAAACCGATTTTCTCCAATCGTCCATTTGCTGGATTTGGTAGGTTATTGCTATTAGAAGCTTAGAGATAAGTTAAAGATCGTGTAAATTTGGTAAATATTTATTGGGAGTGCTTTGGTCCACGGTTGACAAGTTGGTCACCCTCTTCCCGGTCTTTACAAACCCAGGGAGTCTGAACACACTAGTCAATATAGAGACGATTGTCATCCGTTATTTCGCAACCACACCGTGCAGATGGACAAATCGTGTCTAGGTCCTACAAATATCCTGAAAAGAATTCAGTCGCTCTAATCCTAATGAGTTACACTGAACCATGCGAATCTTAATTTCTAAGATCGCAAATTTTCTCCTTCTCTGTAAAAGAAGTCGGAAACTGAATCGTGGTCTTTGATTTCTTGGCACAATACTATGACTTTTTATGCAGCCAGTTCCCCTAGGATGTGATTTCTGTATGGAAACATCGAAGTCATGAGGAAGCGCTCACAATGCAGATCCGACCCCGTCCGTGGTTTGTTAACCCGGCGTGTATGTGTGCTCACGGAAAGTTCTTCGACGAGTTAAACCAACTGAGGTCCGTCACCCTTGATGGGTCACGGAACGTCGAAGTTGAAGCCATATATTTATAAGTGTATCTGAACGGTTTGTTGCAGTCATCAACTCTAAACACCATTGGGTTCCTTAAGCAGTCCTTTGGTTTAATTTCTCGTTTACAGTTGGATTGATAGCGTTTCGTGGCAGTCCGGTGCATTATCCATAGATGATCGATCTGCTCCTCTCAAATGTTTGTGTGCGTGGATTTAATAATAAAGCAAAATGTCAAGTAGTCGAGAAAATCCATAAACACCCCATGGATTTGTTAGTCTTCCTTGCTCATTATTCAGAATATTGGTAAAAACGGTTTAATTGAAGCTATTGGTATTGTTTTCATAGTGCATATTTTGCTTACACGGTTCCAGGATTCTCTCGGTGGGAACACAAAGACACTGATGATTGCGTGTTTGTCACCAGCGGATAATAATTACGAGGAGACTTTGAGCACACTCCGTTACGCAAATCGTGCGAAAAACATTCAGAACAAGCCAAAAATCAACGAAGATCCCAAAGATGCCTTATTACGGCAATATCAGGATGAGATCGATCGATTGCGTCAATTGTTGGAACAGCGTCAAAGTGTAGATCAACTACCGGGCACAAACATGATGACAGAGCAGAAAGATTTGCAAAGTATAGAACGCGAGAAAGAGATCTTGAAACAGGTAATTGTGTTTTTTTTTTCAAACCAACTTAATGGTTTTTGTCTTGAAAAATATATGTTCCAAATTTTTATTGTGATATCTACATGGTTCTGTCAAAATGCGATTTGAAACATTTAAAAGTGCGGGAGAGTAAAATAGCTTCACGAACCCCAGAAGGAGTCAATATTTTAATTCTATGTATATATATATATAACTTGAAAAGAAGTCTGGTGCCAATGCGATAGCACTTGAAAAAATTCCAAAGAAAACGGATACGACAGAAAAAAATAATATTGCGAAAGCTCAAGTTGGCTGATAAGCTTGTCTTCAGAGACTCATACTCATGCCAGTAAATCATGACATATTAGAAAAACTGATAAAAGGCATGGAAACAAGCTTTGTCTTTTGTGTTTTCATGGTACGCACTTGATGAATTTTTCGTTATTTTTTGATGGGCTCAGGTTCTGCAGGCAGGCCATGGAGCACTGGCACAACTGATTTCCGTTCTGAGCCATGTCTCCAACTAATGACAGTTCTCATCTCTTGGACTCCGATCTGGAAGGCAGGAAGTACCAGCCGAGGTCAAAATCGAAGCTAGCTCCTTCATTCCTGTATATCGAATCATAGTATGACCGCCGCGTCGCTTCATCCAGCTTTACCGAACAAGTGTAAAAAGGGCGCAAAAGGTGTCCAATCCACCCAGGTCGACTTAGAGCGTTTACCTCGGTCTGACGATGACCGTCTCTCCTCAACACATGATGAAGCACTTCCTTATTGCTCACCCCATATTCCCATTGGAATGCAGCAATACTTCGGAGACAGCAATGGTCAAACACATAAAGTCGCCGGAAATCCTCAGTGCGTAGAGATCAGCATTACTAATTGTGGCATTGTGCACTCTTTCTTCGAAGGATAGGCGGATGTTATGGGGTGCCTCAAGACAAGAGCTGGTCATAATCCTTGACCGAATGCGACCTATGACGACAAAACTCCTTGAGAACCGACGAATGCCTCTCAGTCATCCCATTCGCCGAAATCCGTACCATAGTGCTGACATCTCGGCACCATCGAAGACTGGGTGAATGTCTAAGAACGCTGATTTTCTCTGATCATCATACCTAAGGGAACAAAACTTGGAATTCTCTGATCAATTCTACTCCTCCATCAGTAGATTGAGCTACGGAAAGGCCATCGAGGCCAAACGATTTATGTCGTCTCAAGGCTTGGATTTCTTGGCGGATC
Organism: Fasciolopsis buskii; assembly: GCA_008360955.1. Lineage (NCBI taxonomy): Eukaryota > Metazoa > Platyhelminthes > Trematoda > Plagiorchiida > Fasciolidae > Fasciolopsis > Fasciolopsis buskii. Next base: position 185,997 of record LUCM01000142.1, read on the forward strand.
TCTGCATCAGAAGGTTGACTTGTTGAGGCATGTCACGGGATGTGTGCCGGAATTTTCGTTGGGAGGAGCTGACGATGAAGACCAGCTACTTTGTGGTTCGAGGTTGATGATTATACAAACTGAGCTGAATTGAGCTGAAACTGTTGTTCCAAACTCTCCGCCCAGCACAGAAGACATCGTTGCTGATTGTGGGTAGACAAACAGTCTGCTTCATAGATCGTTTCGCCCACACTCAGTGATCACCTACCGGCAGCTGAGATGAGGTGAAACAACTTGCGGGGATTTCCGTTAACTTTGGTATGTTCCGTCTCTGATGCACGATGAAACCATTAGATCTAATAGTCCTTGCGTAAACTTACGTTCAGTTTATTTCTCGAGCTAAACCTGCATCATACTCGTTACCAGCCGGAATGGACTGACGAGGGTCAAAACTGAGACTGAACAAATTTTCAGAGTGTCGCAACATGACGGATCAACCCACAACCCATCAAGCCGGCAAAGCGCACGGCATAACTGCTAAGCGACCAGTGATCATTGACGATATTAGGCGGTTTCAATTCTAGCTTTTCAGCCAGCGCCTCGGAAAGCTGACAGACAGGTCCGGTCAGGTAGCTTATGGCAATCTCACCAAGAATCTGTCGTGTGTTTTAGGGGCCCACCTAAGCACATGGACAATTCAGTGCAGACTAATGCGTGGTCGAAGTCGAGTTGAATGTACTAGCACGAGAAGCAATCAGTCAAATAATTTCACCATCTGTTGCTAATTTCGATGTGTCCGACCTGGGTTAATCTCTGACTCAAAAGGGATGACATCAGATGGCGTATCGGTGACTGGAGCGTCTGAACTTCGTACTAGCGAGAAGTAATCGATGACCCAAACCCGAACGTTTCTCGTTTTCTGAACAATAGGAGTCGAGACCAAAGAAGACCTTCTAAATGGGCCTCGTTTATTATTCTAGCACTCGTTTCCCGTTAACATCACGACATCACTGCGCTTTTCTGGCGTAAGACGTCGCACAGCTTTTGACAGAAAGTGTCCTTGATTGCATCTGGACTGCAGCCTGTAGGCGCGTACGTTGAGAATACCAGGGCGACAATTGTTTATTTTGTTCTAACTTCTAGGTCCTACTGTCATTGGAACCCATTCAAGCAGTGCAGTCTCAGCCCTCTCACTGAGACAAACACCAACGCCAGGGAGACCAGAAGCCGTAGCCTTAGGATCCCACCCATGGACGGGATAGGGATGGCGATCAAATGATAGAGCTTGAGTCTTAAATGCAAGCCTTTTGCATAGAGCGTGCATCGGTGTACGAACCAAACATGCGTGTTGTCCTATACGCATCAGTGTTTACATGTTCAATGTAGGTAGTTTAAAGGGGCATCGAGAACGAAGTAGAGCATCAGTCGGGAGAAGCGGACTCGATGTGATTTGGATGCTAGTTGAAAGAGAACGTGAGAACAGGAACAGAACTTCTTCAAACAACATCAGAAGTGTGGCCGACTGTAGTTTCCACAAATATATGGTAACATTGGCTAACATCGTCGACTTTAGTCGGCCGTCTTGACTAAACTTCAATCCCACTCCGCTTGACCAAGTAGCATTTATCAAAAAGGCCTCTGGCCGCTCAGCACAATTGTTTTATTGGTCAAAATGAAACGGTTTATATAAAGGTCATGTCGAAATTTACGAAACAAACGTCATATGAGCACTTTCCGCTTCAGCATACATCAGCATAAAAAAATAAATACTAGAACTTGCATTCCTTTTATTCTGAAGAGAGAACCAGTGAATTTCTTCAATAATAGACCGTATGCTTTGGTGTTATCTAGCGGATAAATATGCTGAAAATCTAGTTGATGCCTGTTTTAGCCACCATATGCATGTGTCAACCATGACGTGTTACGAGCCAGCCGCGGAGAACAAAGTGAGATTAAATTACAACTTGGCGCGTGTATTGCTAGAAATCCAGTATCAACAGACAATGACAATCGACAGGTCCGCCACTACTCTTCAGGAATGTTTCCACTATTTTGATTTGGCATCCAGCAAATCCAATACAAAATTGTTTTTGCCAAATTGCAAGAGGTTTCATAGTGTCCACATTGGTATCTGCTGATTAGGCAACACATTGAATTATCACGTCAGTATGTGAAACATAATTTGGGAAGCATCAAAATTGTTTTATATATCCTCGGCCCAAATGCACCATGGCCTAATTTGGATTAAATTGAAAGAAGACCACTCTGTTCAGGACAACATTTTTAATGAATCCTTGCGAAGTGAAACACGAGCTTCTTCCGTAGTCATTGTCGTTTCTTTATATTGCTTACTTTCTTAGATGGAAAAGAATATCTCTGCTACCACAGTGACAAAATTTTCCCCATCCAAGGTGCATTTTCTTTTGATCCACTTGTGAGGTATTTTAATTGCATGATTATAAGTAACTTAGTGGGAACTTTCGGATGTGTTTGCTTTTATTCAGGAAAATCATAGTTTATTCGGTTAGTATGGTGTGAATGGTGGCATTTTTAGTTTACAACGCTGGGAAAGCTTAAACAGTATTAAGTTGCCCAAGGTTTTTGAATCAATCCATTATCGTCCACAATGTGGCACCAGAAGGTTTTGATGTGTCACCGTTACTACCCCACTCTTACGATATTAGCGCCGGAAATATGCACAGCGCGCTTCAACAACCACCTTGACGCAAGGATCACCTTTGATATAAACCAAGGTCATTCCTGAACACATTTTTTCTGTTGTTAATAGTTCATGATTGCTAGACCCAACTTAACGCAAAACACCTCAACTAACTACTATTTATCCTCGGCCCAGAATTACGGGCGTATTCTTGGTTAGAATATTAGATAAGTAATTCTGTTGGACAAGGGTGTTTGTTACACCTTAGAAATACAGCCTAGGATAAATTCTAAGACGCTTCAAAAACGTTTATGAAGTTTTCATGCTTAGGTGAGGTTTCATTTATATTCAGACGCGTCTACCTAGGCAACCACGGTCATCCATGTTGAACTGGTTTTCTTGCAATCTGCAAACAGATATACTAAAGGAAAACTTTAAATAAATTCGTGATATTTGCCGTAGCTTCTTTATTCCATTCGAGAACCAAGACATTCAGCGAAGATAAGTTCTAAGCGTAACGCAGTCAACGGTACCCATAGTCCACACAAGGTGGATGCCCGCCGTCCATCGGGTGCATCGTCTCTGCCTTCATCTCCACTTCAAACACCGTCCCCGTTTGCCTCTGAACTTGTCAGAAGTCAGACCACTTTTTTCTTGATCCAGGTTAAGGACGAATAGTTAGTTCTCCACCCTGCTTCTTGGTTTACATTCTCTGGAGTCTTTAACCCGTGAAGCATTCACCTGAGTGCAGGCAGACTTGTCGGACAATCCTGTTTCCACACATGATCCTTTCTGATGGTCACATGGTTCATGGGACCGAAACAAAGAGGCTTTGCATTTTTGGCACCAGCTGGTAGCCTCACCTTACAGCGGGCAAGAGTAAGGGGAATCACCGGGGTTGGAATAGTCTACGTCCAGTACAGTTCCGTTCTTATATCGATTCAGTTGGCGTTGATTTTCACTAGTTCTGTTTACTATCCCACTGTCCTCTCCTCGAGGACGGAGTGATCGAAATACAAGGAACGAACTGCCGAGGTACCACATAGAGTAAGAAAGAACTGAAATTTAGGAATTAAATTGACCATGGTACAAACTATTACTGTCTTCTTTCTTCGTGTGATATTTTACTTGACCTTTAGTATATTGCACACGAACTCTAGAACGGAAACGAAAATGCTGCCGTTGCGATGTTGCCAAAAACGTGGATGACTAACACCACGTGAAAAAATGTTGGTTAGGAATCGAATGACTCCAAGAATTTGGTACAAACTTTCAACATGTCGGTCAGAATTTGAGTGAGATGGGTTATAAACAAATTGTCTTATGCGGGAGTGCAAGATAATGCAATAGGTTGTGTGAAGTCGGCCGTTGGCACATTTTGCACGACGACAATTCAGCGAGTTGTACATGTATGTGAGAAACCTGGTTGGTGGTTTTATGGTTAGGCCTCAGCAGCTTAAATTCAGCCTTCATCACCCGAGTAAAAACGAAAGAAAATTAAAAAGGCATAGTCCGAACACATCACTGAACGAAATTGGGCAACACTTTCTGGTCCTATGAAAACAGATTCAACTTTCTTATTCGAAAGGAAGAGTTATGACGCATATGCTGAAGCTAAAAGTTGGTAAGACAGAACAACAATGGTGCTGCCAATCACCATACCGGATGCTGGCACATTCGATTCGAATGCGACCCTAAGTGCACCTCGAGTTTGTGTAACAGGCCAGTTAGGAACCAATCCAGGCACAACACTGACTGGTGTCGATCGTTCGCCATATGGCTAGTGCAAAATAATGGTAACAGAGGACTAGCAAATAATACATATTTTGTTAAGCACTTATGCAATCGTCTCTGTAACAGTATGTAATGAACTTTGGGGATAAATCCGCACTCTCCGTGCCTTTTGTTTTTTCAAATACATACTTTCTGCGGCAAAAGGGGTGGTATGTAGTTTCAGACAGAGGCAAGCTTTCGCTTAAAGGATTGTCTCACTAAGGAGCTAGCAGTTTCAGGCGATCCATCAGTAGCGGTTGGATTGGGGACCTCTGATATCTTCTCAAACGTTTTTTAGTAAGCTGAATTTATGATGAAGAGCTAAGTGTTCCAACAGGTACTTCTTGTTCTATAAATATTGTTGTGTCAACGGACAGTATTGTTTTGTTGTTGTAAAACTTAGAGTTCACCAAAGATTTGTGGTGATTTTATCTAAGTTTTCGTCAGTCTCATTGATCACAGTTTCCGTGGACGGCTGGCCCTGTTGCTTTCTGGTGCATTTTGTTTTATTAAGTTTGTTGCGTTCGGGCGAAGCAAACGCCAATAACTGATTGGTAGCCAGTATGCCTGGAGGTTCAATGTCTTGTCCGCAATTTTGGACGATAAATATCTATGCTGAGCACGACGTACGGACTACTCTTCAATTAGCACTGGGCATATATTTTTACATTCAACTTCCATTTTGCCAGTAAGAACAATAAGCTCGGCGCAGCGAAACTCTTGAGATTGATGCATTTATATTTAGGAAAGTCGGTTTAAAATTGTTTTCCTTCATGTGACGCCTATTTTTGTATTTGGTCAAATTTCAATTCCTTACTCAGGAATACGAATCAAAACTACAAGCAAAAGAGGCTCAATACAATGCAGAGGCGGCAGACAAAGTGAAATTGATGAATGAAATACAAAATTTGAAAGCATATTATGAAAGTCGCATACAAAACCTGGATGAATATGTACACAAAGAAACGAAAAAATCTGACGGTACGTTGCTCATATTGGCTCTGGTTTTTCTTTCATCGTGAGCAAACGGCTAGAATATATGCCACTGATCAAACTATTTCAGTCACGAAAGCCTTTCAAAGGTCTTGCCATAACGGGCACACATGGTGCATTTCTGTATGTGCTAATAGTGGACATCTAATTCGCTTTAGTTCTCGTGCGATGGTGAAAATAGAATGGAAACGTCACAAGAAATTTTGCCAGATAACTGGTAAAATATCATAAAAATCCAATTAACCTCTTCATGTTTCCACCATATACGAGTATATCATAAGGCTTACACGGGAAATGTTTTTGAAAAGAAAGCTAAATTCCGGGAGATAGTTTTTGTAGGCATTTGCTTCTTACGAAATCTTACTGGTTTTCTTATCCATTCACTGGAATAACAGTGCATAAATGCATAATTAAAAACGCCAATGTTACGCATGCTGTTTTTTGCAGTTTTTTTTGGAAAACTGCGAACAGATTTGGTTTTTTTACTTCAAGCTTGCATTCCATCCTTAGTTATGTACTTCGTGAAAAGAAAAGGGCCCGCATTTGATTAAAATGGATCAAGAAATTTGCCCAACTCTTTTACACTGCCAATTTTTTCATCTTCCTGACACTTTCGAAATCCCCTAAATTAGAACAAGCGACTTCGCGAAGGAATCAGAAAGTATTCAGTCTGAATTTTCCCTTCTAAGATGTGCACAACACCCGTTGCTTTTGTTGGTCTAACAAAGCAAATAGAGTGACCGGATAGAGTTTTCAGTTAAATCCTTTTCCCTTCTTGTTTTTCCCATAACAAGAAAACACCGCGCAAATGAATAAATGGATCAGTTTGCCGATAAGTTTCTCATGTTAGCAACTAACATTGACGGGATAAAGTTCACAATTCTACATCAAAAGTGGTTTCAATATGTCACTTCAGATTCCGTCAAGGGTCAGCATAACATTAGGCGACTATTCACAGTAAACCCATGAGTGAATAAGTAAAATAATTAAAGAAGTTATGCCATAGTACGGATTGTGGACCAGTATTATCCTTCGGTACATGATTAGCCACCTTCTAACTCCTATCCTTGTATTTACAAGTCCACTTGTCAGCCATTATTTCACTATTCTTCTCTCGCTTCAACTTTGAACTATTATTCTTCTCATCAGAAAACTTCGCACATAAAGGAATTCTCGATTTGGAGAGGCACAACATATTCCGATGACAATAACCCACCAAAATGTAGTGATTGAACTGGTGGCATTATTTTTAGAATAATTTTCCTCGTCAAATTTCAACAGTTTCAAAAAAGTACTTCGGCCTTGTCCATTCAGATAGTCAGAGAAATCTACACCAGGACAAGGGAATTGGTTCTTCCAGTGATGCCCTGTATTTGTGCTCTCAGTTACCTTGAAGCAATAAGTTTACGTTACCGTTAGCTGTAGTTTTCGAGTGAGCAATCGAAGTTACTTGCCACTCGCACGCAAATGTAACGGGGTGAGTACGTTTGCATATCCGAATTACTAAAAATAACGCCAATTAGTCTTCTCCAGCCCCCGGATTCTGGTATCTAATTGATACGAAACTAACAATTTCTCACAGACCGTCTCTTCCAACCATGATTATCATCGTTTTGAAGAGAAAGCTGTTGGCTAGAGATCGAAGCTTCTTTGGCATCATTTGTTAAATTGGGTTCTATCCGTGATTTTTATCTTCCGAATTAGTTTATATTTATAATGTCGTTGTCATTTTAGTATGATTTCGATGTGAGCATCTTCGTTTGTCTCCATAAGACGAGAGTGGTATCATATATACCTCTTAATCAGCAGATATCGACACAAACAATTATAATTTTGCCTCTGTATGATTCAGCGTCTAACAGACAAATGATTCGTAAGCATCAGCATCAATGCAAATTTCCGTACTCTTCTTTAGGCGTTGAATGGTAATAAAAGTGCATTCATCTCGTACGGGCTTCCAATACTAGTACATGTAGATCTTATTCAAGCTGAATATACCATTGAACAAAACGTGGAGCCCTCGGCAAGTCATCTCGCATGCATACAAATCATGAGAGTGTCTCTATTATTCGTGACTGGTCCAACCTATGTCAGATATTTTACACTTCCTAAGACACGACGCTGCCAGACTAGGTCTTTGTGGATGAAGTTGTGCCACTACGTGAAAATGCAAGTGAAGTGCAAGCTTGTCTCGATCGTTTAAACCACAGTAGATGTTTGCGATGCGTTTAACACCACGGAAGTGTAAGATGCCGTTGGAGGACTGGATTAGCTCGAAGCCCAACCTTGTTCCTACAGGAGAGCGGCTGTGTGAGGTAGACTGACCTAGTTATTTGGGTAGCTCTATCTCACCTTTACCGAATCTATGGTGGGTTGATCTTCACGATACCAATAGAAATTTTGTTATGCAATCAGCTTTCATTTGTGCATTTCTTGATGTACCTCAGGTGCATTGCAAAATAACGATATTCACGTTATTCACGCGTTCTAATATTGTCCGTTGGGAGGTTATTTATTTCGTCCAGTATATATCTGTATGTAGTACTCACATTTATTATATATATGAAATTTCAGAAATTCTTACATGAATGAGATGATGGTCATCACGTCACGTCCATTTGTTAACCCAGGCCCAATGCCGAAAGTTCTGTACTCATTAAAAACGTTATGATTGCGTTACCTTATCCCTCTCACACCCCATGGACGTGTAGCGCACACTTCTATGGAACCGGAACAATTTTCACGCAGTAACACGACTGTCGATCACGAGACTCAAAGTGTTCATACACCCAAAACGAGTAAAACGGCGTCGGTGAAAGGTGACTGAATTCCGAAATTCGATTGGTCGAATTTTGTTGTTCCCATTTCGTTCGGTTTCTGTTTGTCTCAGATCTCCTTATGTATAGTTCTTTCCCCGTCCGGTTGTGGTGCCTAGACAATTGTGATAGATTCAAAACAGCAAAAACTTACGCTGTGACGACTCCTCCGTATTATCAAACTCCAATAATATAAAAATATCTCTGATACTACTTTGTTTATTCCGAGTAAGTTTGAACAGGAAATCACAAGTACTGAACATTCCATGAATACTGTTTTATTCTGCTTTATTTAGAAGCATTGAGTCGCAGTTTGACAATGGTCTATTATCAGTACGATAATTTAAACCGCACGAAACCACGGATCTATTTTAACACCGAGACCTATATTATCCGGTGTGATTCTGTCATCATATTAGCTGTCTTAATCCTCTTGTTTTATCCAATCCAACGTATGATTTCATTTTCTTAAATAGGGGAAAGGTTTCCGGGATTCTATGATTGAAACAGCATGCCACTGAAAGTCAGCCTCCCCGTGCCTCACAGGATTTATTTCCCTACAACATTTTCCGTTAACCCTAAGCTTTAACGTTGTCCCCTATCACGTTTGATCTAATCGAACCATTTGTTGCTCCGATAGGAGGTAACTCTATGTTAAACGAAATTGCTGCAAGCCATCTCGAGGTATTTTATCTTAAATTATATGCTCCAGTTTTAATCAGTGATCTTTGTTTGCTGCTTTTAAAGCCCAAGATTTATTATTGGGCAACTTTTTATTCTGTCAGACAGTCTGATCAAGTCAGAATACGGCTACGTACTTTTGTTCGAGAAAACATCCTTCTTCATGGCTGATGGGAACCATTACAGGACTTAGTTTCCAATTACAGAAAAGCGGCAATTTAACTTCTGCTACTCACTATGCTGTTAGTAGTTAACATTTTTGTCGGACTCAATAGGTTTGTGCTAAGCTGGACTGGAACCAACTCTGCTGTTCGGAACACAGGCATCAGAACAGTATTCCACTGCAAATACCCTTAAAGGTTGATACGTCACAAACTGACTACACTCATCCAATAAATCCGCTCGTGTAAACTCTACGTAGGATAGGAAATCAATAAGTTGTATGCTTTGGAATTTCTCCCGATGTCAAATTCTTCTTCTGGTTACTTATGCGAAGCGTCATTATGTTTTAGAATTTGGATTCCCAAACACTGTAATGATTGTGGATGCCGATGGAAATATTTTGAATTCGGAAGGACAAAACAAAATGCTCACCACTCAGTCAGAGCTCACTCGGGCTGGAGCATCAATACAAAATATTCGTGGGTCAGAAAGCAAACAATCCACATGTTCTGCAGAGCTTCCAGGTGGAAATCTAATTTTGGAAACATTGAGTCGGGAAGAACTACTCAAACGGTATGTTTTCCACTTCTTTAAGTGGCTAACAAGAGGTGGTCATAAGAAGTGCCTCGATTACATTTCATTTGCGGGCCTTGTTTATTTTTGGACGAGATTTTTTGTTTATTGTTTTGTACAAAGCCAGGACATTGGTAGTTGAATGAAAAATCAAGATAATCAACTCTAAGTTGTCAGTTAGTATGTGTAAATCATAACTGGCTCCGCTTGAAAAGACCTCGTCATTCTCGCCTATATGAAATTCACTTTGCTAAACTAAGCTGATAAGAGACCCCTGGAGTTCGAGAATAATGGATTTGAAACATGGACTGAAATCAATTAGGAAAATTCCAAAATCGAATGATTTCGCCTCGGTGACGCTGAATGCGGGCACCGGAGCAACATGTAATTTATGAGATACCAATTCAGGTCATTCTTGACTAGGTAGATTACAGTAATCTACTTCGGTTTTCGGGCATCCAGGTGATCTGAGTGTCATAGATGAGGCAATCGACGTTCGGTGGCGAGTAAGAACCATCTGAAAAAGATTGTCATTGCGGTAAACCCTAGGAATAACGTGCTTACTTTTCATTTTTGTTTCTTCAGTAACGTTTTTCTCGTTCGCTTTGGTTTCGTTGGCAATTATCGTGGAATCTGACTTGTGCGAGTCATATATATATATATATAGGGTGTTTGGAAAGCAAAGCTCGGAACGACACAATCGGAGCTCGTTCATATTCGTTATCTATCTGTCAATTAGGATGTGCGAACGTCTCTTTTGCACAGACGAGTTTTGCTTACGCATGCATCAGGCAAGCACCGGTAAACGTGCGGTCACGGCAGGTAAGTCTTGTTAACCTTAGAAACTAGCTGAACTACAAGTTCCATCGTGACACAAACGTGCCAAGCAGATCACGAGCGGCCAACCAGGATGTTAATCGTTCGAGTGCACCAGGTTTGTTAGGCTTCTAATTATCATGAAGGTTAACGCTGGAAGCAAGATGGTAACCAGTCGGATGCCGCGGCGGATCGTCATGCCGTTTGTCACAGTCATATTTACTGAGCGAAGTTGTTCTTATGTGAAAGCGTAAGGGACGGAGAAATCGGTTCAGTGTGCAACAACAAATTGAGTCTACTTGTGTGTGAAAATCTGATATTATGTATCCGAAACTTGTAGGCATTCTAATAGCCTTTTTATCAATGTCTACCGAGTAGTAAATTAGGACTGTCGGTGTCCTGATCAGCTGACTGTATTTACACTTTAGTTGTATTGTTATGTCAAATAACCACTGAATTTAGAGGCAACTTTCCAGTGGAAATTAATGCCTAAGCGGGTAATTCTTGTCATTATGGCTGGCAAATAATTTCTGCTTTGACCGACTGCCCATTGGCATCCACTCTCGACAAACAAAAGGCAGGTCCTTCGGTTAACTTTGCGCTCGGGACCTGCGGTCTGCTCTTTGAGATTGGGATCCGAAGGGCAGTCAGTCAGAACAAAATATCATCGGTCCTACTCACTACTTGCAGGCATTGGTGAGATATGTACATAGAAAATAATTTATGATTTCAAGTAAACGGTAATGGTAATCACAGACACATTTTATTACATCTTATCCGGATTACTTTGTTAGTCTGTTTTTTTGGTTGCATGAAAGAATACACAATCGGATTAATCAAAATGCGGTTTGATAATATGGTCATTAACGAAGCAGTAGGTTGCTCACGAAAAATCCTTCAATCTTGTTTAAATGTGTACTTTTTGCTCATGACGTGCATCATGGGCGCTGAAAGTGCATTTCACTGTTGTAACACGTGTCCGGTAAAATGGGAGGAAATAACCGAAGGCGATGTCTCCCCATTTAAGGTGCACTCCGCATTGGACTACTTACGCACTTGCTGGTGGGCAAATTAGGCAAAATTCACTCAGAATATGAGCGTCTTGCTTAATTGGCAGGATCTAACTTCATACACGGCGAAATAATGCATTTCAGCGAAACGTGTCGTAAAACCAAGAGTACAAACAAATTGAACGGTAGATTCTTTTGAGCTTAGGAAGCCAATGGTCCGGGTTGATTTCCGAGAGTTTTATCCATTTCAGCATCGAGTTAACTTTGTCTCTCGGAATTTTTCTAGCAATCGAAATGTTGTTTTTGTCGCGCTGGTGACACAGTTGAAACCACGACCAGAATGATGCTCAAACAGAGCATTTTAGGCATGTAACAACTTAATCACAAAAGATACCCGATGTTTTTGTTAATCGCTTTCTTCAAGTCGATAGCGAGGTGATACCGAACTAGTTATTAAAGCCAACGAAATTCGAGTGCACTGTGTTTCGCGAGAGCGAGGAACAGCCGTGACGCGTTTCTCCACCACCATCTCCCTCCTTAATATTTTCTTGATGATAATAATATTTTCTCGGATAGAAAACCACCTGATTTCAAATATGCTGACCGTGATGCGCTACTGAGTAAAGCTGCAAGTAAGTTGCAGGTTTTTCTCAATCATCTTAGTAACAGACGTTTAGGTTGCCTTGCGGGACTAGATTGTTCCTACAGGAGAACGGCTGGGTGGGGTAGATTGATTTAGTTACTTGGGTAGCTTGAGCTCACCCGGCGGTCGTAAGTTGGAAGATATCTTCACGTATACAGAATGCCAGATTGGTATTTTGCTAATTTGCGGTATTTGTAGCATCGGCATGACATCTGGTTATCGATCAAACGTGGAGTTTACACCGCAGGAATGAGGCGGGTGGGTTCTGGTATCTAGTTCTGAACCATGGTCGTTGAGAGCAGATGTGCGGAGACCTTTTCCGTTTGAACACCGTTTTCTTCGTACTATTGACGGGATGTGATGGCCGTATTTTTGTGTGACGCAGAGGTTAGGCGTAAGTTACTGGGTTCTATGTTTCAGGTTTTGGAACAGTCACTGAAGGAGAATAAGTTGAGTCGTTTGGGGACATGTTTTGCGCATGCCCACAGAACGACGTCCTCGTCGTATGCTGTTCTGCGAGGTGGGCGATAGTTGAAAGTTAAGCGGAGGTGGTCAGTCGATTGCATGGAGAAAGTAGGGAAACCGTAGCCAGTGAACTGGCTCGCGTGGGTGCGGTTAGACCATCGGATTGGTGTCCACGAGATCCTACGAAGCGATGTTTGGAAACAGTAGGTAATATGGCTCAATCATCTAATCAGTGTCGTTTTTGCATCCAACACGTTTATTGTTCCATGTGGCTCCTGAATTGGCTTTTTTGCAGTCAGTCTTTTACTATTCATGTTTCTTTTTTTCTATTTGGTTGAATGACGCTGTGAGGTAGCAGCCACAACCAGAGTACGTTGGTGCAAGTTAAATGATTTTGCTTATATGTATTCTCCAGGCTGTTACTGGACACGTCCAGACACATTCACGTTTTTCTCTGCTTGTTAGAAATCAGTTTGGCAGTCGAGAGCCTGGAACAGCTGGTTTCTCGTGTGGCGCACTAATGAATTGTGTTTCGCACTAAAGATCCTTTGTAATTAGTTTTTTCATGCATTTAAAATGTTTTATATGCGCCATTCGAGTCATGTTTTTCACTCTACTGCTAGAGCAACAGATACAAAGTTTCGGTTACTCAAAAGGTTCCGAAATGAATTTTTATTGATGAAGTTTATTCTTCCGTCCAGTGATTAAGGCTTTTGAACAACAACATGGACCACCTGACGCGTCAAATGTTAATGACCCTCGCATTTCTTCATTGACAGTTTTCAACCTAAAAGCATCTCAGTCGTCATAGTGGGGAAGAATAAGGAAGATGAATTCATCTGTAGGTGACAACGTGCTGGTGCGGGTATACTGCTGACACAGCTGATATAGAGGGCTGGAGAAGCCGGATAGCTTTATGCATGATAAGTTCACCTTCCAACTTCTCTTCCCACAGTCATCGCAATAAGCCTTAAGCAGTTCTCCAGCCTTCCGCTGAACATCTGGACAATTCAACCATCTGAGCTAACACCGCACGACCACAATCGACCAAACGAACAACGTAGCGGTATTTTGGCCTAAGCGTCATAGATTTGAGTATTCCCATCGCCATTCACTTCCCAGTCTCAGTAGTCATTTAGTAAGTACAAATATCTTCTCGAAGGTCTTAAATTATTCTATTACTGGCGAACATGACTGGTGATGGTCAAATGGATAGGGTCGTGGTGTTTGGACTTGAAGGTCATGAGTTCGAGTCTCTTCGCCGCCGGTCAGCGTCCCCATCTTGGCCTCGGTCCCCTTCCCGAAAATTATGCACACTGTCGCTTCATTAATGAAAGGAGTAAAAAGGTTAAAAAGAGATGGAAAGATAACATGTTACACGTGACAAAAACAGTCTGGGGAACCCACCAATCGGATGATATACATCAGCTAACTCGTTTGTCTAGTAGAGCTGTCACCAATGTCGGGAAACTTGGGATTAGGTTCCCAGGGCAGAACGCACCAGGTCATTTGGATTCAAGCCCTGTCCCTCGACTAAAAATCATCGGTTTTGTCTCGACTCGCGGCAATATAATTTCAAATGATACAGAAAGGAATGAATTTTCGTTACTTCCACAATCACTGTTGAATAAAACCAGGCTGTTTTTTTAAACCCAAAGATCATATAGACAGAACTTGCCAGCGAATTTCAGATTATCATCATCGTGAACAGTTGACCTCGAGTTCTGACTTTTTACACCTTCGTTCATGATCCTGCGTCGGATTTCTAGCATGGTAGATATGCAACCAAATTTTCACTTACTAAATCCAACTGTTTTCTGGTTCAATGCAAATAAATCTGATGGAATGCAAACTATTGGTTTGGAGAAGGAACCGGTCACACAGAGAACGCTCTGTCTTCAAGTCGGTCGTCATTCCAGAGGTCCGTAAACGAGGGCCTTGGGATTTGTTCAGATCACGGCCGAGTGAATGACCAGGTACAGGTTGTCCTAAATCAAAGGCCGCGCGAGACACTTTCACGTTAGGGCGTTGGAGGCTAGGGCTAGCCGCTGTTAGTCATCGGCCATTAGAGACGTGGCAATTTACGCACTTGGGGTCGTGGATTGTCATGTGCTAGCACAAATGCATGTGAATCAGGATGCCCACATCCATTTTGCGCGCGTGGCCTTCGTCTGCAGGTTAGACACGATGGTTAGGCTAGAGCGACCTTAGAATCGTCCACAGCTCACTGGTCGCCTGGTAGACGCTACACACATTCACGTGAGTTCTGTTGGTTTGATCGGCCAGTTTGAATTTCATTAAGGACGAGAAGACGGTCAAGGTATTGGCGAATTATCCCTGAGAAAAATAAGCCAACTGAACCATGGATTACCATTCTGTTTATGTAATGGTTGACAATTTGAGAAACGTATTTCCGGAACTATGACTGTGGGGGGTACTCCTCACTATTCACACCTTACCAGCTCTGATTCCTGACCGCGTCCGTGGTTTGTCTTTTGACAGTTACCTATGTGAAGTGTTTTGCTCACAGCGACGTGAAGGGCAGTCTCTTTTCGATCAGTTCAGAGATATTTAGAATTAATAATAAATTTGATAAACCAGCTGTTCTAAGTCGGATTTCATATTTGAGCCCAAAGGATGAAAATATCTTTTGTTACTATTGACCGATTCGGCCAATATGCTTCATCTGCCCCTGACCACCCAAATATCTGTCAGTGAACACACTTTGGGTGAGCGATGACGTTAGATAACACACATTTCCAGTAATGGATTATCTAGTGTGGTTTTTAGATGATTGGTGTTGCACTGTCAGTGTCCAATGCTGAAATTACCGTACAGCTGTTTCATCTTTGTTACCAATCATCGCCATCTAAACTTATATACTGCTGAAGATTATCGAATAACAAAGCTCGGTGGGTGTCAGAGAGACAGTTAGACAAAATTCAAAAATACTGTTTCTTCCTCACTGACTTTCTGGTATCGTCATGCAACAGTAACCGGGTGGCGAGCGATTGATATTGACTCAACCCTGGTTGACCTATATATGAATTGTACGTGTCCTTATCTGGCTCATCGATTCGCAGCGCCATTGTTGTTCTGTTCTTAGTCTTAATAGTTTGAGGATGAAGATCGCTGACTCCAGCAGTGTCCGCAAGGAACAAGGGATAGTAAAGCTATTTGAGCTGATGGTGAATGAGTTCAAGATAATAAAAAAACAGAATGTGTTAAAATAATCATTGGCTATTGAAATTCGGGAATTGAAGTGCGACGCAGACAGCAGCATGGCCTTGACACCGCGATTTAAAGGGTATGAATTTTTGGTGTGGATGGTGCCGGTCAGGACAGAGCATTAAAACATCCCCTGTTGATACAAAATTGGGGCTCAAGAACACATGCGGCATTTAAAATACATTCTACCGGGGCAGTCGCGAAATCTCAGCCTCACTGTGACCATTTCACAACCCACTGCTACTTTTGGAGATCGGACATTCATACAACTGTTTGTCGATCGTCGGACAGCTAGAGCAGTATATTGTTACTCATACTGGGATAGTCGGAAATGCAAACGCCTCTTTTTGAAAAAGCTGACTGGTGACCAGTGTGGATCACGGGTAATTTTCTTAGGTACAACTTCCATAAGATAGTAATAAAACGTATCGTTCGCTTGTTCAATTGGATTGGTTCACTTCATGACCTCATCGGTCAGTATCTTATATTGATCAGTCTCCGGAAGTACTCATGCTTCAAGCATCAAATAATAAATCGGATCATTTGCACGTGGACGAAATTTCTAAACTAGATCTTTCTTCGCGTAAAAACCAAACGCAGTATCACTCACAAAATCTCATTCTTAAGGAGACCATGCTATACTTCAAGGCTATTCCTGGAGAGAGGACTTAAGTATTCATTATATGTTACAACGGGCTCAAAATCTACGGACAGGTAGATTTGGATACTGTTATTTATTTTGGAGGAGTCAATCTGAAATGCCAAGGACTTTTCTTCAAAACGCTGACGACGGATGAATACTGAATCTAAATCACTATTTGTCTCTGGTCTAACATCAGAAAACTATAGTGCCAGAAGGACTCGTTTGCTCGTTCGCCTGCATTCATCAGACCCATTGCAAAAATCACCAGTGAATGGCTCTGACTGATTACTCTCAACCGGAATGCTTCAATAATCAACCAATAATTCGGACAAATTTAATGTGGACAAAATTTCGAAAACATTTTTTCCTAGCGTAAAAGCCAGTTGAAATCAGTTTTTCGGAGATCGTCTTCGGTTTGTTGGTGTTTTGATAACGAAATCTTTGTACAGTTGTCTTTTGCGATATCACAAGTGTGAGCGTTGTGGTCAAATGGAGCATAAGAAGGAATTCGTACAGGTGTTTTAAACAAATGGATCGTTACCGAATACAGCAACTTACATTCCGAAGACATTCAGAACGACAGGAAATCCATCGCCTTTCCGATTAATAATAGGTCGCTCAAAGCTATACGAATCGAGATAAATTCAGACAATGTCACAATTTTGCATCTAGTCTGGAAAAGTACTGGGCTGGGACCCACGTGCCGCATGGTACGAAGAGGATGGGGATGACCTCTTCCGTTCCTTCGTGAACTCTGACGTAAGGTCTCGTTTTCTGATTTTCACTGCACTGGAATTTTTTATATTCTCTAACCACTTGAATCTGCTGGGAATCAGCTGGATCGAACATTTACATTTTTTATCTTTATTTTTTACTTCCTTCATTAATGAAATAACAGTGTGCATCATTTTTCAGGAAGGGGGTCGCGGCCAACAGAGGGCTACCGTGTGGGGAAGTTGGCTGGCGATGGGAGGATTCGATCCCGCGACCTTTACGTCCAAATGCCACGACCTTATTCGATTTACCACCACCGGACATTTACATCTGCGGGACGTCGTCAGTGATTCAGTTTGTGACTCACCTAATCCTTCTTTCCCGTGCTCTTCTTTATCATTCGACGCAGAAAATATTTATTTTCGACCACATAGTGGTATGTACCAACATTGGTAGAAAAATATCGAAGCGTTTTTGAACCCGTTTTGGGTCTGTGTGCGAAGCAAAGGCTATTTTGGGGAGCAAACCTGTTTTTAATCCAGAGACCTGTACCTTGCTCTTTTGCTCCACAGCTTAATACCAAGCTCTAGATCATTAGAAGCAGTTGGTGGTACCAAAAATGACCTTTTCTGATTGGTTCTGAAGGGAAAGAATAGTTCTGTTTGCATTTCCGGTGACTGGTTTAAATGAAGTTACCCAGACCCTTCAGTACCCCCTACCACATCCAGATCTTTTTGCCAAACTTAAGAGAGGACAAATCTCCTTCAAACTAAGCTTTTAAAATTCGTACCTACAAGTAGCAATGAGAAAATCGTGCAAACTATAGATGATCAACACTCACAGAAACCCGTATCGATATACCAGACTTCTTTTCGGAGTTAAGTGAGTATCAGCTACATTTCAACAAATTACGGATACTCCGCAATAGTCTTTCTTTTCCCTTGACATACACGGATGGCATCGTTGCTGCTAGTACTACAGTGGACGAAAATCTAGAACCGAGATCCTTGACTGCATACAAACAATTGATCTAGGAATGACAAGAACGAAAACCATTGCTCGTTGTTATATGTATTTGGTGAACATGGACTCATTGCTGACCTTTGTGTCCTAGTGCAAGCGGTGTGCTCTGTCGTCCAAAGCCCCTGTGAAATGTGACTTGTACACCGAGAATGCACCTTTTGGGTGCTGGACATGCATCCGCATGGATTACGGGGGATCTATAAACAATCGGTTTTCTTTAATCGTTTTTACTGCCTACTCCATGTGACCCGAAATATTTCCAATGACCCAAGAATACACATCTACTGCAGTAGATCTACCTGACCATCTTCTCTTTCACTTCGGTGTTCCCGGGACTATTGTTATGGACAACAATGCACAATTTAATTAAAACTACTTCCCGATAGCATTTTCTCAGTTACGGGTATCATAAACAATCCAGTGAACGAACAAGCGAGCTATTCAGTAATTGGAGGCAGAGGGAAGCCTTCTATCCATTTTTAATGTCTTCCTTCAGACGTATCATTCGACACCTAATCCATCCGCATCAAATGCGTCGACATATACAAACATTACTTGTTACAATGCTGCCAGTTATCTAGATCTATCCGGGAAATAAAACAACGGAAATCCAGTGTTGCCGAAATCATGGGGAGCATAAAAGATCTTTCAACACAAGTGAACCTCAGTACGCATTTGTGTTCAGTGATAGCTACAGAAACTGGCTTCCTGGCGTAGCCCAGTAGCCAAAGCTCTGAAACGGAGATCGAATCAGCTTTCGGATGTAACATTCGAGACAAACGTGTACATGAGAGAGAGTGACTATCCGTCCACACCGAAAGATGCTTGTGACTACTCCTTTCGCGATAAGGCATAACAGAGGAAGTTGCAAAATTTTAAGAAAGGTGTTTTCTTGTTGGCTGGTTTTCTATTAACCTTTTTACATTACTGGTGTGTTGGATGATCGATATTAATCGGTAGCGTTTTCTAATTGGTCACCAGTTGACCGGTCACGTGTGCTCACCGTGTATCTGGACGTACGTTTGGACCATACATGACAGTCTATCTGACAATTCCATTCCCATCGCTGTTGTTGTTGTTTCGACTTACTATCTCTGCGCTTCATCATTGTGTTTGTTTCTAGTGTCTTCATATCCATTACTCCGAGGTCAATCATCTAATACGTAACGAACTTTGATTTGGAAAATCCGGTGACGAATGCGGGCGCTATATCATGTATTGTCGAAGTTTGATGAACTGGTGGCAGTCAGTCCGATTGACTTAGTGGTGATTTTATTCAACCCACGAGCATTTTTCCCAGCCGCACGTCCCACTTTAAGGACGATGGATATGTACTGTTGTTAACGTCGATATATATATATATATATACATATATACTGGACAAATTCTAGTACAGGAAATGTGCCACCGGAACCGTGGCGAGGTTGGAAAAAAATGAAAGGGAAGGAGGAAAACAGAAGAACCAATCTCTGTGTGGTAAACCACACAGAGATTGCCGGCTATCCAGTGAGATTTCTGATTCCTCTTTGGACCTGATACTATCCGGTTTCCCAAACCGAAGTAGAGTTTCCTTCCTGTTCTAGGACCCTGCCCCGTGTCCTAGAACAAATGCTCTAATGCAGTACACAGCATGACGATCTGACGGTAACGTAACACACAGGGGACCGGTGACTGATTGCTCAGTTGTTACCCACTTTGAATGTAGCTAGACATCCTTGGTGCCCAGTACGCCCCATCGCCACGGATTTTGGTGAGCATACAGCCCTATGCTTCGTACGCTGCCTGTGGTTAGTTTGAAATCAAGGTGTAGGTATTTCCTTTAGGTTGATGACCAAAGACTAGTCAACTGAGTGGAGGGCGCCAGCTATTCGTCTTCGCCCTTGCTCTTTGGCGAGAATGTTTGCGTCATGAGGGGGCAGTGCGAAGGGTTTCCTAAGGAGAGCCTATTTGAGAAACGGTCACTTGAGAGCATTTCGAAGAGTTGCTAACCCGACCATGATGGGGTATTTCGAGACGCTGTTGACTCCTAAAAAGGATGAGACAGTGGGCTGTACGTTGTTTGCTTGATTTTTAGTATTGAGCTGGACGTTGATGCTACATGATAAAGCTTTTAAATTAGTATAAACATTCTCGTGACCCAATTTGGATAAATTCGAAAGGATAGATTTTCATGCTTTCAAATTGTCTCCTTATTTCCCTTTCTCCATAATAACATCCGCTCTAGACTAAAATCGCTTGAATCGGGTATTGTTGGTGGGGAGTTGGCATGGAACGCAGAAGCTCGCGCAAGACGGTCACGTAAACTACGGTACGCGGAAGAAAGAAAACGTCAGCTAGAACAAGCGAATGCCGCGCTAGAAGACGAGGGTATCATGGTCGGCATTTACGAGAATATTCAGGACGAATTGCATATGAAAAACAAACTGCTACAACGTGAGAAACTAAAAGTATGTACACGTATTGTTTGACTCCAGAGGAGTACAATTTATTTTTCCTACATGTGGTAGTGCATTTATAGTTTACAACTAGAAGGTAGCAGGCGGACCCTAAATATTTTTGTCACTATAAGAACCAAAAATATTACGTCATTATGGTAGCTGTCTGATTTCTCCAGTAAACCTATAGTCTCCACCTTTGTCTAACCCACTGGAGGCCCGGGTGGGACAGTATTTATCTCAATAATATCGAGAGCATTTCACTATATCTTCCACTGAGCCGTACCATTTTTCTGGGTTGATCAACTGCAGGTGGGAGTGCCACTTGTGATTCACAGTAGAACCGCTTGCCATCTGGCGCGCTTTTAGGGTTCATCTGAGGAAAAAACCACTAAATCAGTGGTGATCGAATAATAGCGGCCCTGTGGAGGGTGTGGTTGGTTTTCGCCTGCCAAGCATTCTCCATGTGCAGTACCGCAAGTCCGCTGGTGGGACTGTGACGTGGGGAGCCTGGTCCGTCTATAAAATGAGGCTGTTGTCTTTCGTCTTAGTCCTCTGATCTGACGATGTTCTATGAATTATGTATGAACCGTTCAAGAAGACACCGACTTTGTCAGTATATCTCTGTCACCTAGATCGCACTCGGCTGCGCGGAAGTATGAAATGCATCCTGGAACAAAAAAACCAAGTCTGTACCGGGCGACCAAGGAGAACAACACAAAATTAAAAAAACTGTGCTTATATCTGAATTGGATAAGGAATGTAGTCTGGATAATTGGTTGTGTCATTGATTATGCCAATGTACGTGAAGGGCGGTAGATCCTGTTGTGAGAATCACAGCAATTAGCTCGGTCAATGCTGCATCCGAATTGCTCCCTGGCATTATCTTCCACCGAATTTGTAGTGCACGTGAGAATCAAATTAGTTTCCAACCTCGATGGGGCTGAATTGGTCATTCACGTATAGGACATATGTTCGAGAACGGACATACCTTTTGTAGACCCACAACGTCTGTTCCCATCAATTTGAAAGCGAAATCCTACCCCGATGATCATGACATTTTGTGGCAATATCTTTCAATAAAGATCATGTTAGAGAAACTTATTCCTCTTGTCTAGTCGCTGGATACGCACAGCGAAAGCCGGGTAGTAGCTTATGGTGGTGATCTTTCGTTGAATTTCACCTCGAGATGTGATGTTAATCAGAGTTGCTCTCTTTCAAACTTCCGTTTTAGTTCTATAATTGAAATATTTATGAGAAGCGGATTGTCATCATATGAAGTAGTGACAAGGATATTTGTTCAGACAGTGAATCGCCTGATTTCAAATTCGCGGATGATTTTGTTTCTGAGTGAAGACTGATATAGGGTACACATATTTCTTTATTCTCTGGACGACACTGCATCCATGTTTTGGATGTGTTTTGAAACTTCAAAATATAAATTAATGCCGTTGGGTTTAATTCACTCAAAGTCAGATGGTTTTCATGGAGAAGAGGAGTCAGTTGAAGTATACATTTGTTTTAGTTAGACAGTTACTTATCACTAGATGATCGCGTATCGGAGGAACTGTTCTTGTGTATACAAAGGAGCTAATTAAAATTTAGTAAAGTGAAGTATTGGTGGTGTTGTGGCACCATCTGCTTATAAATCAGAAATTGAATTTGCACTGTAGCAGTAAGGTTGATCTTGTTATAAGGTTCCGAAACATGACGGGAACTGTAAACACACGAACGTTTTCAGGGTATAGCTCAGGTATGACGGGTGAGTTCTCTTGTTGACTCAGAGGTGAGACGTAGAATGTTCGGTCGTAGAACTTAGTTGATCAAGTAGGTTCTACACCTGAAAAGATTAAGATGGATGAGACGTGCATTACGTATGCTTGCAAATCCGGTCCTTTGGGATGCCTTGTTCGCTGAGGCACACAGTATATATATATATATTACATATTATATATGAACAAGCCAAAACAACAAGTAGACGAAACTTCACGGAAAGTGGACAAATAAGGGGAAAGTAATAATAAACCACAACAAATCAATCGTTTTTGTGTGTGTTTTTATCGCACATAGTTTGTGACTTCTTTGTCGTTTTCCGTGTCTTTACAAAGGCGACTTCACACTACTGATTTCCATTCTTATCCATATCCCCGGGTGTCTCCAAGCCACAACAATCTTCATCTATTGGGCTCCAGCTAGGAGGATGGGTAGCACCAACCGAGGTCAGAACCGAAACTAACTTCATGCCTCTATGCCAAGTCATAGTCTGACCACCACATTGTTTTTTCCATCCTTGCCCAGCAAGTGCAAAAGGAGTAAGAAGAGGTAGGCCATGGACAGACATATGTAATAGGTGTTCAAGCCACCACAGACGATGCAGAACGATTACCTCAGTCAGATGGCAACTGTCTGCACCCAACAAACGACGATGCACCCCATTATTTTTCATGATTTTCAGCGTTGCTTCGGAGACATTGGTGGTCGAAAATACGAAGTCACCGGGGACTTTAAATACGGATAGACCAAGTCTGACAGCCGTAATGAAGACTACGAACTGCGGCACCGTACACCCTTCCTTTGAAGGAAAGCCAGATGTCAGAGTAGCTCTACAAGTATCCCAGGTTCGCAAAAGCTGCTCTGGCTTTTGCAGTTCGTGATGTGACCTTCTCTCCGACACCTCCCTCAGGTATGATCAGACTTTCGAGGTACTTGAAGTTGCTGACCACCTCTAGCCAATCACCATAAGAGGGTGCTGTAGGCACAAGCTCCTCCCAGTTTTGAAGAAGTACCTTGAATTTCGAACGTGCAAGGCACATATCGTGACTACATACCTCAATTACCAGCGGTCTAACGCGCGTCGAATTGCCCGTGCATCGTCGCTAAACAAGACGATACCATCGGCATAATCTAAGTCAAAATTCTGTTCTGTAGGAGGAGTTCAAATTCGCCGTTCAAAAGACCAAAGAAAATATTCTGTAAAACATCCTCGATGACAAAGTTGAAAAGAATTGGGCATACAGGTCAGCCCTGGCGTACTCCACCGGAGACTGTGAATGGCGGAGAAACCTGGCCATAAGCCTTAATCCTTTTGGAGGGTGAAGGTCTGATCTATGCGCTCACGACCAGCGGGAAACCCAGTCTGTTCTTCACGAGTTTGTCTGTCGTTCATGTTGTGCAATCTACGAAGAATGACTGAAAAAAGAAATTTTGACGCTATCGGGATTAGGCTAATAGCTCTATGGTTAGCGCAATCACTGCACAAGCCATTCTTAAAGATAAGAACTACAACGAATCCCCTCACGAGAAAGAGACCGTCTCGGAGTATCAGATCTTCGGGGACAAAACCTGAAGTTGTCTAACAACTTTCCTTCCTCTACCTTGAAATATAACTGGGGAAAGGACATCGGAGCCCGGCGCTTTACGACGTGCTGAAGTTCGGATTTCCTTGAGGACCTCCCTCTCAGTTGGTGGATCTCTTGTGAAGGACCACCTTTGCTGCAATAGCCCGGATGGACTGATGCGCATCAAGAAGGCACAGATACTCAGCAGAAATCCAACTTATCACAACTCAATGGGCCGAGTCACGGTTAACTTAGCTAGCAGAATGCAGGGCATTCTTGATAAGCAACCGGTACTCATTGATGTTTTGAGTTAGGGGCAATATCAATTTTTTAGCCATTGTGCATCTAATTGTTGATATTTGAGTCGAATCAAATGGATCGTTGCAATTTAACCGACACTGCAGTATGCGTTTCGGGTGTCCACCAAAGCACATGAACAACTTAGTACAAACTCTCGCGTGGTTGAAATCGAATAGAGTGCTCCAGTACGACCGCCAGTCTTGTAGGCAACCCTGCCATTTGATGCCAATGATGATGTGGTCGACTTTGGTCCACCGCTTACTCGAAGAGGTCGGGTGCCAAGCAGCGTACCGGCGAATGGAACGTCTGAAACATTTACTAGAAAGAAACAATCAATGGTCTGAGCAAAAAGCCAACAACCGTTCCCCTGTGTGCAGAACTACAGGAATTGAGACCAAGGGCCTTCCTAGGTGCGCCTCATTCGAGGACAGCCGACCTACTCCAGCGTTCATGTCTGCTGCCACGATCTTGATGCCACTCCGCCTTGGTATGTGTAAGAGGTCGTGCACCTTTTGGTAAAAATTGCTCTTGACTGCATCTGAGCTGCATTCTGCTGGTGCATACGCTGAGACAACAAACCAACTGCATCTATCAAAGCGAAGGCTGTTTACTTTGCAAAAACGTCTAAGTCTCACTGTGCGTGGCTGGCTGTCGACCGGAATCTAGTCAAGTAGAGCAGCCTCAGCCCTCTCACTGAGAGCCACACCGTTATTTTGTTACTAGAAGGTAGAAACTAAAGTCAGGGCACATAAGTGCAAGTTTCGTTAGCTGTAAAAAGTACAACACTGAACTATTGGGATGCACTAATATAGTTTTGGCCTTCTGATTGCAAGTTACTCCTCCATGACTTGCGGGAGCCCTATTAGGTGAACAGTTATAAACAGTCAATAATTTTGAATATTACGGGAGTTCCGGAAGGGTGACAATGGTCTTGAGCAAGAGGTCAGGGGAATGGTGTGCGATACTGCAATTGATAGTCTTCTTTCTAAGGATGCTTGGTAGTTGTCTGTGCTAAACGTTTTGAAGCGTTGCATGAGTCTGGTGGGAGCATCGGGTGAGCACTGATGAGTTGGGTCGTCGTGTTGACTACAGGTAGCCATCTTATGACCGAGGTAATCGCTGCACATCCCCTTCGGTGACTTGGATCCGCATTGTCTATGACTGCCCATCATTTCAGTTTTCGTATTCTGCTTATATCTGCTGGGGAAGACTCGAGGACGCTTACAGTTATGCAGAAATTAGCATCAGTTTTCATATCGGTTGGTTTGGGGCCCAAGAGTTGAGGATTGTCGTTAGACCCACCTGAAAGATAGGATTCAGCATCGAAGTTATTGTTGTAAGTGCTGTATGTCCATTCTGTATACTCAATTCTTCCTAAAAATAGTGTGAAAATCTGAAAGACTATAAAATGTGTACGGTGAAAACAGTATATATATATATATATTTATTTATTTATCGTTTTTTATTGTGACCGACATCTGATACAGTGTGATTAGATTACATCAATTTTCCTCTCAACGTAGTCTGGAATGAATCCTTTCAATATAGTTAGAAAAACTTGCATTTTTCAATAACCAGGTCTCAACAAACTAAGCACTATTAGGTCAGAACATTGACTGGCGATTGGAGGACTTGAAGCGACGCTCTTCACGTTGGAACGGTGCGAATTTGTTGGCTGATTTATCGTCAGCCGGTATAAGTAAATTCAAGTCAAACGCTAAATCATTGGACTATATCGAACAATCGGTAACTGCCCGTGCAATTTCAATACTGAATTGGCTTTTAAGGTCATTCGAATACTGGTGCAGTATGGCGCATCATTTCGTAAACTACTCAGACTAGCTGGACAATGAAGGTGCTTCTTTACTGAGTTTGTTGTGCTCAAGAAGACTTATTAGGCCAAACGATCCGGTTAGCCTGAGGGAAAAGAGATGGTTTCTCTCACTGTCCAGAGTCACCCATGCAGATAGCCAACAAAAATCATTCTTCTGTAAAACTATTTTGTGTTTCACTTCTATGAAAGTGATATGATCCATTGGTCCGTTCCAAACACTTTGTTGTTTTTATTGACTATCATTTAATCTGTCACGTTATTGTCGTTGTGTACATGTTTCAGTTGTCTCATAGATCAATCCGCTTGCCCGTCGTCATTTTAATTTACAAGATCTCCTTTAACAATAATGTTGATGTTTCGTAGGCTGGGTGGCCGAATGATTAGGCGTTCTAATAAGAGTAGAAAGTAAATCATCTTGAAAAATAGGTCAGTGTACTGCAAACGGTTTGAGTCCGAATAGTGGTTTAGCGTAAACCTTCTGCAGATCCTTAGACAGAATTTGAATTTTTGTTGGCAGATAGTTGATTTGGTGATACGCGATTTACAATCTGAGAAATGTGAGTATACTACTTCAACGAAGAACTTCACTCTCTCTCTCTTAGTGTTCCATTCTTGTTCGGTAACCTGAACTAGGCCTTGTTTTCAGGTAGCACGAAGAGTGAGACTTTTCACAGATAAAAAAATTTCACTTCCGTAGTATGCGTCCACTAGTCGACGTTGCGAGTCCACATTTAACGGGCGACCTTCCACAAACTAGGACGACATTACTCCTAAGCTACCAGAATAATTGTTGGTCACTTTTGGAAGAGTGGTTGAGCAACACTGGGTGTTCGTTTCTATACCTCTTTGTGGTGGATTGTGTCCAAAGTAGCCCAGTCGTAAGAGTATCCTTCCGGTGCGCGAAAGGTCATCGGTTCTGTTGCGGCTCATGATATGGACTTTTCTTGCGCGTTATGCGTGAGTGGATTTTTCAACCTCTAGACTGAATACATATTGGATTTAAAAGTTGTGTCTTATATCAACAACTTGCCGTAATTATCACATTGTACAGGAAGTATTACAGAGTCAAAAAGAACTACTTTAGTGGTTCAGCGTCAGTCGCGCCGGATTTGCATGAATCACATGTCAACAACTCAAGAATATTGATGGGTGGTAGTAAAAACCCACCAATAAAACACATAAGACGAGTGATAGACCAGTGGTTTCATTTAACTTGTTAGAACTTGTCAGCGGAGTTGTACTGTACGCGATTTGTTAATGGTAGCGTCTAAATTCCATCCAGTTTCGGAGACCCAAATCATGTACGATGACATGTTCCGGTATAACAATAACAAAGCATACAACCACACCACTTGTTTACTCAAAGTGACATCCATGGAAATCGAACAATCACAAAGTACACCTGATCTCTGCCAGTAGCTGGCGATAAAAATATCCGACGAATCCAAAAACCTTTAAGAATACATTCTGAAGAACCAGAGTACATCGTCAAGGTACTTCCACGTGGAAATTGGTTATCTGAATGAATTCGCCATGGGCTTCATTGGAATTATAGATTCTATCGATCGACTTGGTTCGATGCTTAGAAATCGAAGATAAATACTGTTTCTAATAGTTTTTCGCATACTATGTACCGCAAACACCGTATTATTCAAGTTGGTTCCCTGGTGTTTATTAAACAAAATAACTACTGTTTGCCAACTGTCAGACATGCCACTATGAGAGAAATAATTCCAAATTTAGAAATCGTTGTTTTACATTGTCTATTTTTTTTGTCATTGTTGTTCTCGGTTGATGCAGAACCTTGCCCTGAAATCCGAATTGTCTGACATTCAAAGTGAATTTGAGCAAGATCGCAGTGATTATTTGGACACAATTCGACGTCAGCAACGCCAGATCGATCTGCTACAGGCGATTATTGATCGAATACAGCCATGTATTCGGCGAGACAGTAATTATCACAATGTGGACAAGATTAAGAAGCTTTCCAAGTAAGGTTACACATTTCTACTTCCAGTTTGATCAAATCGTAATGAAGTTTACTTATACTGAAATGGCTAGTTCAATTGCTGAATGTTTGACTGCGTAACTGTAGATAACTGCATCGAAGCATATACTGATGTTCTTAAAGTAATTGCTGTATATCTTCTTTAGTTTACATAGGATTTGCACCGAAAGTGAACCAGCTAAATATATCAACATATATATATATATGTATATATATGCATATGTTCGACAAATTTGTTCACTCGTAAGTGAGATCCATAACTTTTTTACGAAATCTTGCGTAATAAACTATCTTGGTGTTGGATCCATTTGGTAGACTCTGATGTGAGTGATTCTCTCCAATATCCGCTGTTATTAATCTAGGCGGTTCCTGTGTCATCTAAACCTTGCGGTTGTCTGTTTATCACAGAAATACATTTGTTTACGTGAATGTCAGTTTTGTTCTGGACTATAAAAATACAAGTATAATCCCCACATCGTGAATTGGTCTTCATTCACGGACTGTGAATGAATCGGCGCCAAGTTTAAGAATCGAACAGAGGTGCAGCCACATGGATTGTCATTTGTGCTAGGTTGATCATCAAGTTCGCAGTTCTTACCTGGTTTAACATTACCATTTGTTTCCAGACATTCAATGCACTGTGCATGAAAGTGGCTGTAAATCTTCAGAAGCGGGGATAAAGATATTTATTGAACTGCTTGAAGTAGTACCCACCTTGGGGAGGTTTGGATGCCTTGCCAATTACTTCACGTGCATGGAATTTTGAAAAAACGCTAGTACAAATACTTTGACGAAATATAGTGTCTATTTTTGCTCTGGAATCCGGGAACTTGGTTCAAAGGACATCTGCGTAATAAGCAAAGTAGTCTAATAAAATACATCTAATACATCAGAAGTTATACATTTTGCAAAGCAGATTTGTCCAGGCTAATGATGAGTCAAGGATGGGCCAACACGGGCCCAGATGATGTACATTTTGTTTTGAGTTTCGAAAAAATTATCCGCTAGTAGAAATGAAACTAATCGGGAACAACGCTCAAAACTTTGTCAGTTATTTCCAACGAAAACTAAGGGAATCTAACTCTATCGAATAAAGAAGGGTCATAGACAAACAGTGACAGTCCTTGATTAAGTGGTGCATTTTTCCATATCTGTCCTCCTTCATATTAAAATAATTCATATCTGTAGACTGCTCCACGACATGGCTTGTGAATATTTTGTCTTTTAGTTTGTTCCTGATAGTATACACTTCCAGTAGAGTTTTGCGACTCAAAGTGTTGATCACCAGCTGGCCTGAAACAGCCCTGCCGAGTTGCAGTTTGTATTTGGGCGTATGCAACTCCAACCTAATAGGTAACACGGTGTTCAAAAAAAAACCGCTTTATAACTGGGTCCCAAAAAGTCTGCATCTCGCGTGCACCATGAACTGAATTATCTTCTAGTATGAAATGGTGTTGAGAAAGAAAACAAAACGTTGGCTTCTCATCCGAGCTGGTTGCAGGTGCTCATTAAATTTCCAAAGACCAGGAGAAGCTATAAACAAATCCCCTGCTAGTTCATCTTAACATTGTTTAATCAGGCCTGCTTTGATTTGTTCTTTAGTTACTTGCGGATGGTTGTGGTAAGAGTTTTGACAAAATAGAACTAGTGAGAGTCCCATTTTGAGTGTAAAAATAAGGATTTTCACTTTTTCTTTCCTCATCTGGCTCCTTGGACAGGATGAGCTTCATAAATGTTTCTGATCGCGATTATTCGTGTCTGAGGGTTTAAAACCAGGTCCTTGCAGACGTCTATTCACTTCGTTTTCTGTTGGCGAATCCAATAGACCATACCGAAGCCAAATTGTTCCACTTCCTCGTAAATGGTATCTAGCCAAATGGTTAATTGTTCCCTTCGTCGGTGACGGCAGTGATAGGTGAAGCAGAATCAGGATGCGTCTACCCAGCTGCAGTCGGTGGCATTGTACATCCTCTGAAAGACGGGCGATGCTGGAACGACTTCTAATAGCTTCAGTCAAGATGTTTCCGCGCTTATTAATTTTTCCAACAGATTTAAAACAACGGCTATCGAAAATTCCCCGGTCACCTGGATGGCCATGTTCCATTTTCATACATTAAAATTGGTCTGACTGCTGAATTAAACACTAATCTTGATTCCTTGACAGATGTTTCTCAGTTTTAGAAATGCCGTTAAGGAAACTTCAGTGTGCCGCTTGAGGTTATCTGTGGCTTCTGGGTTTGGCAGGATGGCAAAGCACGGGTACTTAAAATCTGATGCAATATCTACTGTTTAGCTGTTCCATTGTGGGGCTTACTTTTGCAGGACTAATGAATATCAGGATAATCTTCATTTTGATGGTATTCACCCTAAGACTAAGCCATGAAGCGTATTGATCATCGGCTGTTTGCAATATGGTCAGGTTCATTTCAAGCATCAGTTCCATCGTCCACGAATTCAAGGTCCGTAATACTGCATTCTGCAGAAACTTGTACTAATTAACGGTTGCCCGTGGCGCTTCCGTGGCCCAATCTTTAGCAAAATTGAAGGCCAATGGAAATGAAGAACACCCTCATCGGGTCCCTGGCTTCATTTCGAATGGTCGAGGCTCTTCGCCATAATCCCGAACACGTGCTTTTGTTTCGCCCTATTACGACCCTACCAAACTAGCCCACTTGGGTGGGATGTCATCTGCAGGCGTTATCGCTTACAGTGGTTTACAATTTACTGGGTCGAACGCAGAGCGGAAGTCTGTGAATCATGTGGCGGTGGGACGTTGAGATTCCTTGCGGTGTTTCGGAATCCTCCGGAGGATAAATATTCGGTTAGTAGATTCAGTGCTTGGAAAAAGCTCTGGTTGGTTGAGTGCGTGCATATTTCTATGGAGCAAAGCGAGTGAGTACGAGTTGGTCAACTCTTTGGCAGTGATGTCTAGCAGACTGATCCCTCCTTAGTTCCCGCACATTAATTTATTACCTTTCGGAGGGATGGTAGTAGTGCCGTAGTGCTTTGGCTCACCAAATCTAACGAAACTGGGTATACGGTGGTTCGATGACCGCGGGAAGTAATACCATGTGGTGTCGACTTCCACCGAGGGACTTGCTAGACTTCAAACGGTCGATCACACGATGGCGAAGGTTCACACCTAACGCCACACGGCAGGCAAAGTAGAGCTGCTGACTGTCGGTGCGTTTAGCGGACTGAATTGGTTTAGTCAGCTACCTATTTAACCATTCATATCTGGAATATGTAAGGCAGAGGATTGATGCAAGGTAGGTTGAATGAACTATCTTTTACCCCTCACCGAGCGACTGATGAGAAAGTGATTAGCGAAGTAACAAGAACTGGTTGCGGTTTTTATTCTACTTACAGTTGTTTTCAGTAATTGCATATCTTTATTTGCGGATCGGTTTACCTCACACCTGAAATGTTGATGTGCTGGAATACCAAATAAGTTAGCATCTTTAGCCAAGCTGGGGGATGTGGATACTTCCGTCAGGTTCGCGGTCCCCAATTTTATCGCACGGCCCTGTTGTATTTCTGTTTTCAATTTAGCCCACAACAGTGAGTGTTGACGAACAAAGCGAATGTGTTGAGTCTCTTTCTTTAAGCTTACGTCTTCCCCCGGATCCATGTGGGTTTGACGATGAAGCACTTTGAAAGAGTTGGCTTTATACCGGTCGTTAGTAAAAATGAAGCTTTACACGTACTGCCTCGGGATTTGATCCGCCCTTATTATCACTCCTCTGAACACCGCGACACAATCTCCCATCTTCCAATGATGTAGTTCACCGTGATTGACTTAGAAAGTTGTCTGTTGATGAGCTGTTCTCCCTCCATGGTAGAAGCTGTCACCTGAGGCCCTCGGACTGTATGTGGCTTACTTATAGCTGATAAAAACAGGAGAACTGAACTAACCCATAACTGTTGTGCTCCGCTAAGGCCAAACTTTTCGAGAATGATGCTTGTCAACGAGTCTTTCGCGCCCGTCCGAGAGTTCCAGGAACCAGCTATGATAAACATATCCGTTTTGGGAATGGAATTGATCGCCGTCTGAAGACTACCGCAGAATTCGATTTTCTCGCTAATCCCAAATGAGAGGATTTGGGAGCATGTCGCAAATAGGATAACGTTAGCGTGTTGACTTTTGAAACATGTCTCTCCAATTGTCCCTGAAATCGATCACCAAGGGAGCAAAATGGAAGCTGATCCGGATAAAACTATAACGATCGTCTGCGCTGGAAACTTTGATCTTACAGGAGCTGATGCCGCCTAGTCTGATAGTCGTGCAGCGTCTGACCTTTAGTGTCCGGAGGAGTCTTCTCGTTGTAGCATTCTATGCAGAGGAGTTTTCAAAGTTGAATTAGTCCTGTTCTCATTCTCGGCATCTCAATAACTGGAGGAGGGCGTGGCGCGTTGCCTCCCAATGAACCCGTGACATTAGTGGCAGAGCATTTAGAAGACATGGCCATGAAGTTTTTCGGGTGATAGGTACAAGATATCCCCGGCATCACTCGGCCTTTATTCCGTGGCTCCACGTCTAGCTGTTTTACAACTAAGTATGGACTACATGACAGAAGCCTGTTAACACGTTTCTAATATCCCTGTAGGAGATCGTCCGCTATTCTGTTGAATTAGATTTGAACTAGAAATCCATTCAGCCTTGGTTGTTTGACAGTTTTCTTTACGAGCCATTTGATTTCACAGTAGATCTCATCCGGAAATTTAAGACCAAATATATTCGCATGCCGTGCAACATCTTTTAGCGTTTCTTTAGTCCTCGGTTATCCCCAATTCAGATTAGCCCATTTATCGAATGGTTTACCACGTTGTAGCCATTGATGCATGCCTGGGCATCTTGGACCCGCAAGTAAGTGGGTAACTTAGATAGAAACTAAAGAGGTAGAAGGGTCATAACGGACTATCAACCCAATGGCATTGCACTTGACAAATGCCCCATGGGCTCAAATAAAAGTGACCAAAAGTCGGGCACTAACTTCTCCGAACTCTCGTGTTCACCAATAGTTCTCGTCGTATCCATTATAATGTTACTCCTGTGCCATATATTTTTTTCAGCGGTGCATTATCTATGGGATCTTAATGATATGCTGTTCATTTATTTTGCGGTTAGATACGACGAGGAGCGGAACGAATGGATACTTCCTCAAATGACTGTGGAACGAACACAATTGCCCACGGCCCCATTGGATCCGACACACGCTACCTACCGGATCGCTCAGTGTTTGGGTGATCAGAATGATTGCTTCACTACGTCTGCTTCATCCAACACGAGACTGAGTGTATCCTCACTACTGAATCGGGATGTGGAACGAGAGACTGAAGAAGAAGCGCGTTACTATGCCAAGTTGGCCAGTCGTACCCAATCGCAACCGAACTACTTTGCTAATCGTCGAGCAAGCCAATTACTGATTGACGCAGGTAGCTCAAGTGAAGTGAGAAAACAAAAATTCTCACTTGTGATTGGATTTCCATAAATTATTTTTTCCTTTAACTTTTGCATAGTTTGTATACCACAGAAAGATAACGTAGTCCCGGGGAAGCGACTTGTCGTTTTATCGTAGAAGAACTCAGATCAAATTTTCAAGATACCTTAAGAATCCTTGTGAGGATAGATCCAAGTCTCCCAAAAGGATCCCACTGGAACACCGGGATGAACTCGATCGGATTGAGGCAAAAATGTACATTTCGATTAGAGCATCTAGTCACGTCTAATTGGGATTCAGGTTTGTTTCACTCTGAATAATTTTCTTTTCATCTGCATAGCTTTTCAAATGCAAGAAAAAAGTTGCTAGACGCTAGGTTGTTCGCTAATTTTCGGTCTCAGTGACCTGATAGGCATATTTTGCGATTTATGCGTTTTCTAGCATTTTTTCTCTTATCGATAAGTTTCATGCAACCAAAAAGCTCAAGTTTCTTGAAAATTTTAAAACACTTGATTTTTCTCCGGGATTTACCGGCTTTCTAGACAAACAGCATGCTTGTGAATAACTGTCCACTCTTTGTTTCCAACTCCCTTCATCTTTCAGCTGCTCTTGGTGCCGGATCCCATCGTAATAATCTGAATTCCAACATGTCCAACCTACACGGATACCTCCATACGGATTGTACGGGAACACTGCCAGGAGCACTGGACGAAATGATGTCCCATATTGGGAGACGCACACGCAAACTAGACTCCCGTCTGCGAAACAATACAAGTCCTTCGGGAAATCACGGACCAAATAATTCGCCGTCTTATCGAAGACAAAAATGAATTTTTCCCGCAACCACTCAGCTAGCCAATCAAGCCGATAATCTGTGAACGACGTGTTTATGTTCACTTTTACTCGGGAGGGCAGTGCACCCTGCCAAAATTGGTTTGTGCGCGATCTCAGCATAATCAGCCAACATCTGAGTAACTGTATATTCAATGACCAGAGCGCCCAAGCATACTTTCTTACCAATCAATTAAATTAAAATTAAACATTAAATAAACTTGGAAACGTTTTCGCATACTTCTCATCTGTAGTTACCCGACGTTCGGTGAGGTAATCCTTTTACAGCTTGTCTAACCATACTGGGATGTGTAGAGCTGACGTAGAAGCACATACTCATTCAAGAAGGACAAAAAAGTGTTATACAATCATCAAGTGGGTTGCAAACTAAATCATATGTAGAAAATAGATTATATATGCAGTGCTACAATTCATCCCCCATCAATGTGCTGGATTTATGCGAATGTTGCCGCTTGCCTCTTGTCATGTAATTAAGCAAGCTGCTGTCGGCATTACATGCATAATAGCCAGCTCGTCTGCGTGGGTCGATTCTGTCCTGTTGTCAGATCATTAGCACTTGCCACGAGTTCCTGCTGTCGTTGATAGGTCGACGTGTTCCCCATAGGTAGGATACGTGGATTAACCTTGCAAAATCGTCTGTGTATCGTCGGATGAAGAACGACCTGAACCTGTTACAGTAAGAATATCGTTGATGTTCAGGAGTGGTCTGTTTGTAGCTAAGCAACACGCGACAGACCTGAGGAATAAGAGAAAATAGGAGTGTATATACATTCTGTTACTGAAACATCGGAGGTCGCCAGAGGAATTTTGGGAAGGTGGATTCAAAATTGCTTTCGCATTGTTGATGTCACCTAGGCTGGTGATGAAACGTTTGGGGATCTAAACGCCAAGCATAGCATTCACAAAACTCTGAGTACACGTGATTTTACTTACCGTACCGTGACTATTTCATTAGTGCGTGAATTTTATTAATAAAATACAAAATGATCATGGTGAATTCGCAGCTTAAAGTACGTATTGTTCACTGTGATCTCCATTGTTCTCGTGAAGTGATGTTCTTTAACACGATCTGTTTCGGTTTGGACAGCCGGGTAGTGCTTACCCCACTGATGAATTATGAATGAATTGTGACGTGAATATGTCATCTTCTGACGTCTTCTTGCTCTTGCGTATTTATTCGATGTCCGGCTGCACAGTACGAAAGAGACTCCACTGCGATCAAACCCAACTACAGGAAGAGTAAGAGATTCGTAACAAAAATACTTGCGAATACTAAGGTACTGTGAAAAAACTAAGTGGTACAAAATCCAATACCTCTTATTTCCAAAGCTAGCAACTATTACAAACCTCAGCCATTCGTGCATACTGCCAATCGCTCGGTCGAGGGATGTTATTGGTGTTTAGGTCCAAGCTATTCTCGTGACATATCAAAAACCGAAAAATTGGAAATCATGCCATCAGCATAATCTTCCTTTTAAAGTAGTTCCAGGTGCTTTTAGGTGGGTTCAACCCCGAGTACTTTGGAGGTCGTGGGAAAGATATGATGTCGCAGTGCTCTCATAATAATCCTCGACCAATTGGGAAAGTGCCTTTACAGACCCTTAGTTTGATTTACTGATTTCTAACGCAGCATTATCATCTGTTCTGGACATTTTATTCTGTCATCCAACCACTGGACAGGGAAATAGTCATCCTTCGTTTGTTCTGTTGACTAAAAGCGTGAACTTTTACATCCTTCCGCATTTGGGCAGCTCATCGAAGGATTTTTCTCCTTTTAGATGTTCATTTCCTAACGACCACAATGTTCAGACATTTCTTCTTCCAAAATTGTAAAGGGCGAATTTATCACATGCCAAATTCCGACGATCTCGCGTACGTGGCAAGTATCCCCTGAGTGACAACCAACATTCATGATTAATGCGGTTGAAGGGAGGCGCCCCCAAAGCTCAAAGGATGACCTTTGCATTTAAGGCTCAGGACGGCTTTTCGTATAGTACAATAAAAAGACGGATAATTGCGTCTCAGCACAAGTAACAAGAAAAACAATGTACGAATAAGTCCATGGCATGGCGTACTTTACTTCGAAGCCAGTTATTATGTTTCATGTGACAATCTGTGTAATCCCTTTTTCAAGTTCATTTTGTGCTAAAGTAGCCTAACAACCTTCAGCATTCAAAAAAGGATAAAATGTACGGCAAAGAAGAGGACCTACGTTTGCTTATGTCAACCCTCTTATGAAATCATAAAATCTCGAGCTCTTTGGTAAATTCATTTGTTGTTCTGAACTCTGGCTCCAATCCCGCTCCGCCTGATCAAACAAGGATGATTAAAAGGCCTCGAATCGGTCAGTACAAGTCTACTCTCCACAGGGTAATATAGCATTTTTTATTACATGCACCGGACATGAGTACAGTGGAGAAAGTATGCCTCATGGCCGCCAGGGCCCAGTACACCGGGAAGGGGCACCGGCAACCGTGAGTCTAGAACTTGGGTTGGCATAGGACTACATAAGATCTCAAAAGATCAGGCCCGGTAACGAGTCGGGCAACGGCAAATTACTGTGTACTGCCAAAGTGATTGACAGATATGGGATTCGGACCTTTCGCCTCGTTGGGGTGGGGAATGCTTTATTCATTTGGCCGCCGTCTGTCATACTTATAAACCACACAACAAAAATATTAGTTGTTCGACCAATGTTCAGTCACTGGAGGGCTAAATAGCTCTTCTGATCGATCGAAATACTTTTTAGTACATGTTAGTAGTAGGAGATCGAATATTTTCATGAAATAATTCACCATGTGATATCATCGCTCAACTCATTGCTGATAATTCCTAATAAGGATGAAACAGCTGTACAGTGCTCCCATGGTTTCTTTATGGTGAGTTGAGGGATGATATCACATGGTAAATTATTTCATGAAAACATTAGATCTCCTAATATTACCATGTACTAAAAAGTATTTCGATCGATCAGAAGAGCTATTTTAGCCCTCCAGTGACTGAATACCCAAGAGGAACAGGGAGTGGACCTACATAGGCGGGAAAAGATAAGATGCTGCTGCAGCCAACACACGAAACAGTCTAACTGTA